>VMBQ01000162.1:214241-309687 GCA_007657795.1 Dreissena rostriformis
TAAATAAAATGTAGCGTTAATAGTCAGTTTCGTATCCAGTAGGGAGAATACATGTATTTGGTATTAACATTTGGATGAAGAATGTTGTTTACGCTTATTTATTAATCTAGTTTTAAAGTGTTCATCATATAAAATAATAGTAATGACATGCTATGTAACGAATGTTTGAATAAATAAAATCGATGACACTTACGTATGGATTATATCACAATTACTATTAAATACTTACGTCAGTCACGGAGTGTATATTAATCTAGAGTCTGTGCGTCAGTTGTTACTCCTATTCAAGTGCTTGTGTATTTATCCTCGGTATTCAATTGTTTTGTTAAATAACGTGAAGAAAATGTTGTCAATTATAGTAAATTAAAGATGTCATTTCTTTCCAGGAAAAAGGCAAGGCGAGGAGGGAACTATCGGGGCAGTACTGAGTACCCGTGTAAAACTCGAAAAGGCATGTCAGTAGCTCTGGATTCTGCATGGCAGAAACAGGGTTTTGACAGTCTAACATGTAAGTTAATTGTAACAAACACTTCATTTCAAGCAATAAATTGTCACTGAAGCAAAAATATACATTTAATTTTATTAAAACATATAGGAATATATATGTCTGTCTGACCATCTGTCTGTCAGTTTATTTTTAACTTTTAAACTTTTTAAGATGTCAACTCAAACTTCATGCATGAATAGTGCACATACATTATTACATATGTACGATAGCTGCATTTTATATGGATTTAATTCCCCTTTTCAGTTGTCCTTGTTTTACTGTCCAAGTTGTCAGCGGTGATATTTAGTTCTCCTTCAGCCGCAGTTCTAGTTTTATAAAGTCAAATAATTTGTTTCAGCAGACACATTCTTGATGTCCAGGCAAAAGTATGGAAGGAAGATAGTGTAGTATAAGATACGTAAGCCGTGTCTCATCGTATCTGTGGAACGTGCCAGTGCTGGCGAAGAAACCGAACAGGCCAGGCTGTATGTGCACATGACTGTCCACAATCACTCTGACAGTTTAATGGAGAGTGTCAGTGGTGAGAAGGGACTCAAGGAGCTTATTGAAGAGGGCACGCCTGTTGAGATTTTAGAGGGTGATGGAGATAATAATTTAGTAGCTCGTGTAAAAAGGAACTTAAACCTTACACTACAGAAACGTTTTTATAAAAATCATGTTAAGAACATTTTCATTATGAAGAACTCAGACGGTCAACCCAGGGTGACCAATACCAAGCGGGTTTTGGAGACACTTATTCCAAACCTGGCGGAGTTCTTCAAAAATAGACCGTAAAAATCATGTATTTATTTTGTATATAATAATAAGTTTAATGTTATCACTATTCATTGAGGAAGCTATTTTCCTTTTAACTTGTATGAATGAATGATTTTATGTGCCTCGTTTCTTAATTATAGATTTTTTTCCCCCTGTCACATGTTCAAGTCTTTTTTATATTGAAGAACGCATTTCATTTGGAATTTCAAACTAGGTTAGCAATTCCTTACTGCACTGTGTAGTTTTCATGTCATGCATGAGATGTATGTATGTATGTATGTATGTATGTTTTTGAGTTTCTTTTAAGCTTTTACTCATTTTTATCTATTTTTGAACATTTTAACTCCTCAATATGCTCACATGTTAAAAGTCTCAAATTCAGTATGGCGTTTCTGGCAAACGTGGGTACCCTTGATTATGAAGCCGGAATTTTTCATTTTTACTGGTGACCCCCATTTTTTTCTATTTTTGATTCAAACATACATTGTAGATTATTTCTATGTTCAAAGATTTAAATTTCCGATAGCCATTTTTTTTAAATATTTATTATAAAAAAGACCTGTGACTAGAGATGGTATTTTTTCTGGTTTTCCGAGGGATGATGACATCACTTGTTTGTTTATATTTTCTTTATTCCTTTTCTTACATGTTATAAACTATCATATTTATATATATTATGTATTAATCTATTAATAAATACTAACAAAGTGTTGTTTGTTAAATATTTGGATTAATAAGAGTGAAACTTGTAAATGCATGGTTCAGAAAAAATTGAAAAAATAATAATTGGGGTTGAAAACTTAAAATGTCAAAAAAAATAATTATTGTGCGGTGAATTGTATTTTAACTTTGATTATCAATGCAAAATACCATAACACTAAGAAATATGCGAAGAAAGAACAGAAAATCAAAATGTCTTATTAGAGTGCTAATACCTTAAGACATCATTATTGCAATCTGGGAACAGAATACCTATAATAAGAATCTAATCTGCTGTACATACTTCAATGCTTGGTTCATGAAATAAAAACCCATAGAAAGCAATAAATCTGACAAATAATGTCCACCACGCGTGAGAGCAATAAATCTGACATATAACGTCCACCACGTGTGAGAGCAAAAAATCTGACATATAACGTCCACCACGCGTGAGAGCAATAAATCTGACATATAACGTCCACCACGCGTGAGAGAAATTAATCTGACATATAACGTCCACCACGCGTGAGAGCAATAAATCTGACATATAGCGTCCACCACTCGTGAGAGCAAAAAATCTGACATATAACGTCCACCACGCTTGAGAGCAATAAATCTGACATATAACGTCCACCACGCGTGAGAGCAATAAATCTGACAAATAACTTCCACACGAGAAAAACTTTTATATAACATCATGTTATAAATCTGACAAATAACGTCCACACGAGAAAAACTTCTATATAGCATCATGTATTTGTAATAAATCAGACATATAACGTCTGCACGAGAAAAACTTGTACATAACATCATGTAATAAATCTAAATAACTACACATGAAATTCTTTTAAATAATATCATGTTATCCCTTTTGCATACAACATTATGGATTACATTTTGTCCATTTTTCGGAAATGCAATAATCAAAATGTGACAAGTGCTTCTGCCAATGTAAAGTCCATAAAAGAGATGTAGGTGCTGATGACAATTCTCTGGTCTGATATCTGTTTTATTTATGTATTGTTTAACAAGACTTTAAATGATATCCGTAATAAATGTTTTATCGCGTGTAACGATGTTCCAAGATGGGAATTGCGGTCCCCTGTCTCATTATCGTAAAACTTCAGCAAAACATATTTCAAGAGCACTAGGAAATGAAGTGTTACTTTGTTATTGGCTAATGATATGTTTGCATAAATTATGGTTTTAAACACCCCAAAATAAGCCAAAACTAAGGGTATTTTTTGCTTCAAATTTATATCTTCCAAAGGGGGGGGGGGTTGTTTTTAAGAGGTCAAAACAATGGTATTCTTTGCATACCACTATAAGAAAATAATACAATCAAATGATAATTTGACTGTGACGCTAATTATTCAAACATTAAGGCCAAAGATTTACATTACGCATTACACATTTAACAAATTGACTGTTTAAGCAAACAAAAGCATTAATTTGGCATCAAATTGTAATGTTTTAACACTTTGCGTTTAGGTTTCGAAAAATGTGGATAAACACTTTGCGTTTAGGTTTACAAAAATGTGGAAAAAGGGGTCATATGTCAACCTATGGTGACAGGTCTAATTTTGAAAAACAAATAGGGGGGAGACATGTTTTTCAAGGTCGAGCATTTATAAGAGAATATAAGGTACTCAATTTTTTCATGTGTCTTTTTTTAAGAAACATATAGGTCATAACTGTTCATCATTTTTTGTGAGTTTTAAATTATGTTATTATTTAAATTTGTTGTACGATCTATGACAACACAGAGCCCTGATGCATGGGATTTGAAAAAACTTTGGTCGGAAAAAAACTATAATAACTTGAATATTCCTCATATGGCCATCTATGCACATATCATGTTTGTTCTACTTAGCTTAACCAGCTGCTTTCCCGCTCAGAGGCATAGTGAAAAATGGCTTTTGCAACTAGCATTAAACCAGAACAGCCTGCGAGTTACTCGCAGGCTGTTCAGGTTTTATGCTGTTTGCTGCTCATCAGTATCTTAGGGTTGAAAATGAAGCCTTTAAAACTTGAATCTAGTAAAAAAAAAGTCAATTTCTTTCATTTGATTTTCTAAGGGACTACACACTTTTTATGTCCCCCACTATAGTAGTGGGGGACATATTGTTTTTGCCCTGTCTGTTGGTTGGTCTGTTGGTTGGTTTGCGCCAACTTTAACATGTTGCAATAACTTTTGCTATATTGAATATAGCAATTTGATATTTGGCATGCATGTGTATCTAATGGAGCTGCACATTTTGAGTGGTAAAAGGTCAAGGTCAAGGTCATCCTTCAAGGTCAGAGGTCAAATATGTGTGGCCAAAATCGCTCATTTTATGAATACTTTTGCAATATTGAAGATAGCAACTTGATATTTGGCATGCATGTGTATCTCATGGAGCTGCACATTTTGAGTGGTGAAGGGTCAAGTTCATCCTTCAAGGTCAAACGTCATATAGGGGGACATTGTGTTTCACAAACACATCTTTTTTAAATGTGTATCTGAGTGATAATGGGTTGTTACAGGCTCCAGCTTTTAGTTTTTACTTGAATCATATTAACCACAATTTTTCTCTGAATAAAACAAACAAACCTGGAAATAATGCTTGTATTCCCCATATTGTGAACTGTCTACATTCTGATAGTTTAAGTACTTTTTGACTTATTGAAGGATACAGATTTTAGCTTTCCATTATTTATGTAATGATAGCATTTGTGACCATAGCAACGGTGAAAAAACTGAAATCACGCACATATTTCTTATATGGCCCTCTATCTTATCAAGCTCATATAGGTCATAGCTTCATAAGATGGATGCAAGTCATAATATTGTTAATATAGCTTGAGTACTTTTTTAGTTATCACAGGCTCAAGATGTTTATTTTCTTAATAACAATCACAATCTTTCCCCCCCCCCCCCTTCAGGAAATGTTTTTGAGTGTTTTTAAGTAAGCTAAAATAACCCAGTGTAGATGTATTCACTGCTTAAACACCCGTACTTACACAAATTACTGAATTTTATTTGTCATGCTTCACATTTTTTTTTCTTATTGTCTCAAATATACATTCAGCATCTGAGAGTCAGAAAAACCAACATTTATCAAGAATAACAAATAAACATATTTGTTTTTGTTTATTTAGTTGTTTTTAAAGAAAAATTCTACGGTAGATAGTCAAACAAATAAATGGCTGACCAGTCGGTTTTTATATGGCGGTGTTGCTTTGCCATGACACAATGATACGACAACTGTTTCTAACTTTCCACACAAAATGCTTGACATATGATGGCGCTGCAAACAAACTATTATATTCCGAAAATAGCTTTTCCATGAGCAAATCTTTTTTGGAAAATTACAATGTAACGAAACGACCTTCAGGCGATAAAATCATACAGTACATAAAGTCAACTTCCTAGAATTACATTCTACAGTTCACAGTAATTACATAAGATGGCGGAATATTTATGAAAGAAAGTTGCATTTATTTCGAAACCCCTGACACAGTGATATTTTCCAAGATATTTAAATGGAATAAAAGTTTAACAATTTCTATACATGTTAATAATTTGCAAATCCTTTATTATTGAATAACACATCACCATCCGCTTTTAGGAAAGTCATAATCTACTTTTTTATGAGGAATTTTCTTCGCTTTTAACAGTATTTTTGTCAGTTAATCTACTAACAATTTCCCTGAGTAAGTTAGCTAGTTTATCATACAATGTTGGTTTGCCATAAACTAACAACTACCCTATTTAAATCAGATTTAGTGGGAGAATGGTCATAATAATGTAATAATTACCTGATGAACCACCGCACAAGTTATGTGACTGGGCAAAGAATGGAACCTGAGCTTTTGTCACTGTCAGTAGTGTCAATCAGGTTTAACTCTGTGTCAATGAGCGTGTCCTCCTTGCCCTCATCAATATGCAGACCCCGCCCCTTGAGGTTCCTGTAGGCGTGGATGACCCAGGGTCGAGCGTGCTGCAGGCTGACGTAACGCGGACCCAGCACACCCACTCTCAGAATCTGAAATCATACAGTGAATAAATTATGACATTATATGTGTTATTTGAAACATTAAGTGTCATCAATAATATTCATGATAACTAGAGATTGTCTGAACATAACTTGTACCAATGCAATGCCTTGTCACATATACTAAACGGAAATAACTCAGGGATGGGTGGGGTCACTGAGCATACAAAGTGTCTCCATTGTCCACACTTCATAGTAAGGACATGTCTTTAGTTTCAATTTCATCATTAGAGAAATTTGGAAGTAGTCCACAAACTTGAAACAATTCATGTGGACTGACTGATGGGCCGACTGAGATAAGTGACTCCAATACACCTCCTCCTTGATGGGGCATTTTAAAAATGAGCACTCATTTAAAAGAAATTTATTATTTCCATCAACAGATCAAGGACAGATATGGATGCAAGTAATCCAATTATTGTAAAACTTACACAAGGCTTACATGTCTAAACGGATTTGTTTTGTGTTTTTACCAAAAATCATTAACAAATCGAAAACGTTTAAACAGTTTTAAAAGTCAATATCCATGTACTTTAATTACATGTATGCCAGAGAATTGGCCGTCAGAATTTCATTTTTATGAGATTTTACGAGCCCCTTGTAGGCTGCCTTAAAACTTTCAAATAAACAAAAGAAATTAATGTTAAATTGACTGGATAACAGTAAATAATTCAAAGGCTTACACCGTCCACATGTAACCGTGTTTAAACAACTTCATTACATTGATCTAATATCCAGGCTCACTTGGAAATGGAATCAATCAAATGCCTAGTTAATAATTCATTCAAAAGAAATTTCACTGGCCAGATTCCCCACAGTACATCAAGAAGCAAGGAATATTTAAGCAAAGTTAGTTTCTTATTTGGTTACATTGATTCTAGAATCATCTTTGATCCGTCTTTATCCCTTTGTTAGCGTGCTAGACTTGATCAACGATGACATCTTACGGGCAATAGTCAGCACTGGTGTTAAGATTATTCATTAAGACTTGATTTAAGCCCTTTTATCACGAAAACAAAGACAATATTAAGACATGTTCTAGCAACACGCAATCTTTATGACATCCTTTGTGATATGGTCAACATGGTGTTAAGATGTATTACTTAAAGCGGGACTGTACGATTTTTATATGTGTTAAATTTTAATATATTGATAAAATTATGTTACGATGACACAAAATAGGCAATAAAAATTATACATTGAAAACGAATTTCATAAAATTGAGCAAAGACAAGTAAGCGCTGGTTAAAGCCGATGCCGACACTTTTACTCGTATTTGTTAGGAAATAAAATTGTGTCTTTGTGTCGTATAAACGAATCTGCACTAAAACTAAATTTAGATTCACATTGTACATACATTATATATATGCTGGCGAATATTGCTGGAAGCCATTTTCAATTTCAGATTTAAATATCTGGCTTATTTCGAATTTTTCGACACATGTTCTTCTTAACTTTTATTTTAATTTATATTGAAATATATGTATACTAATTTTTAACACATTTTATAAAAATTCATAAATATTTGACAAAATCGTACAGTCCCGCTCTAAGACACAATTTAAGCCTTTTTATCACGAAAACAAAGACAATATTAGGACATGTTCTAGCAACACGCAATCTTTCTGACATCCTTTGGGATATGGTCAACATGGTGTAAAGATGAATTACTTAAGACACCATTTAAGCCTTTTCGTCACGAAAACAAAGATAATATTTAGACACTTTCTAGCAACACGCCATATTTCTGACATCCTTTGGGATACGGTCAACATGGTGTCAAGATGTATTACTTAAGACTGGATTTAATCATTTTTACCGCGAAAAGACAATATTTAGAAATTTTCTAGCTACACGCAATCTTTCTGTAAATTTTGCTGTTTTTCTTTTTTGAGCTATGGTCAATGTTAAGTAATTGCTCTTTACAATGCTTTTTTACTTCATCCCATATTAGGGTTTGTTTATTGGGATTTTCTCTGTTTTCAGTATATGTATATCAGTCATACCATATTAATGGTTAATTAACATTGTGTTTAGACTTTGCCTGGGTAAGCTGTTTTACCAGTAATAAGTGCACATACTAATGTCAGTTACTGACAACAGCCCTAATTTGAATCAGAGATATGGGTAGAATGGCAGTAGAAATGATTTCATGAACCATCACAACATTACAACTAATGTGGGTGACCCACACAAGTAATAGGAGTGGGTTATAAGTAACAAGAAGTCCTGTACATGTATTATGGACCTCTCAATAATTAAAAAAAAAATTGAATGACAAAGTTTAACATGTTCAATGTATAATATTCAGTAAACATGTTTATTATTGTTCCTTCTGTTACACAAGAAAAAGCACACATATTTTGCTGCTAACTCAATCAGTTCACTGTCATAATTTTCCTGTCTGAAACTTTAAACTGAACAAACATACTCATTTTAACAACAATATTGGTGTCTTTTTACACGATCAATGGTAAGAGAAACCACAAACAATATCTTAAACAACAAAAATCTTAATACTGGTAGCGAATGGTCGATTTTAATCACTCTTCTTCAGATACAGCGCTCCTTTTTAATAGAAGATTTTGTGCCGGCGACTATTAAATTTTGTTAAGAGATGTAAACGGTACGAGGTACACTCACTGATTAAGGTAGTGTATCTGTAAAAAAACAACAATATTATTGTTTCAAACCTAAATTATTTTACTAGCTCCATCAACGTACCAGGGATTGACAAATAAATATCATTTTTATCGTCAAATAATAAAGTTATTGAATTTTAAGTTATCCTTATTCCGGTTTGCAATTTTCATATAAATTATTTGACCATTGGGTTGTTATGCAAACACTAAATTTTGCAAATATGTTTTCTACCTTCATGTTTTCAGAATCTTTAAACAACTCACAAAACAAAAACAATTAAAACAATTAAAAGGCCGCTCTCGGAACGAATACAATTTATTTAATTAATACAGGTTGCGCAAAAAAAAAAAAACCTGAGAATCTTTTGCAGTTGATTTATCTTTCACAATTTTTTTTTAAGAAGTGTTCCACAATTTGCTGATTTTATATGAAAATCAAACAATGAAGCTGGGTTTTCAACAATTAAAATTGTATGTCGATATGACAAATGTGTACATTTATGTAACTTTTAGTTGAACGTTATTATTATACAAGAGCATCGCCTAGCGGGTGCAGACCGCTCATCTATTTGTCAAAGTATGAATCAAATCTGATCATATATAAAGAAGTTATGGCAATTTTAGCCAAATTGTGAGGGTGTGGTCATTTATTACATTAACTTTCAAAAATGAAAAAAAAATGAAAAAAAAAATGGGGGGGGGGATTCTTGGGTGGAATGGTTCGATGGACAGTCTTTTAAAAAAATAATAATAATAAATATTTGTGTTTTTTTTTTAACCATGTTTCAAAAAAAATAATGGGGGGGGGTCGGATTGAGAGGGGGGTATAGTGTGGGGTGTGGTCATTTATAAGATGATCTTTCAAAAATAAGAAGAAAATGGAAAAAAATATAGGGGGAATCTGGGGTGGGGCGTTGGGGATGTTTTGGGTGGAGTCTATTGTGGTATGTCAGGTAAGTGTTGGTTTGTCAAAGTATGAATCAAATCTGATCATAAATAAAGACTTTCTGACAATTTTAGCAAAATTTAATACTTTGACCTTGACAATCAAGGTCATTCAAAGGTCAAAGTCAAATTCAACTCGCCAAGTACAGTACCCTCATAATAGTAAGAAAGTATTTGAAGTTTGAAAGCAATAGCCTTGATACTTAAGAAGAAAAGTGGATCTAAACACAAAATTTAACCAAATATTCAAAGTTACTAAGTCAAAAAAGGGCCATAATTCTGTCAAAATGTCGTCAGAGTTACATAACTTTGCCTGCACAGTCCCCTGGTGATAGTTAGCTAGTGTTCCAAGTCTGAAAGCAATAGCTATGATATTTTAAGAGTAAAGTGGACAAAAACACAAAATTTAACCAAATTTTTAATTTTCTAAGTATAAAACGGGCCATAATGATGTGAAAATGCCAGTCAGAGTTACAATACTTTGCCTGCACAGTCCCCTTATTATAATTAGTTAGTGTTGCAAGTATGAAAGCAATAGCAAATTTTCAATTTTCTTAGTATAAAAGGGGCCATTATTCTGTCAAAATGCCAGTCAGATTACATTACTTTGCCTGCACAGTCCCCTTATTATATTTAGTAAGTGTTGCAAGTATGAAAGCAATAGCTTTGATACGTTAGGAATAAAGTGGACCCTAACACAAAACCTAACCAATTTTCAATTTTCTAAGTATAAAAAGGGCACATTATTCTGTCAAAATGCCAGCCATAGTTATCTAACTTTGCCTGCGCAGTCACCTCATGATAGTTAGTAAGTGTACTCAGTTTGAATGCAATAGCTTTGACTCTTTATGAGGAAAGTGGACCTAAACACAAAACTTAGCCGGACGCAGACGCCGACGCCGACGCTCAGGTGATGACAATAGCTTTTTTTTTTCAAAAAATAGATGAGTTAAAATGATAATTATATAATTTAGAAAGACACCGAAAGTCTATTTCAAGGGAAAAATACTGTTTTATGTGTAGAATCTTCGATGTTTATTCCCTTTTTTGCTAAAGCTCATTCCAATGTTAAATTGTTAATATGATCAAGAGCTCACAGAACGTTTGTCTGAAAATGTTTCATATAATACTTATTTTGGAACATAAAAACTGTTAATATTCTGAGCAAATGGATTCTTGTGCCAATATATATGTGAATGCAAGAAAGTAAAATTGGGCCTGCTAGTAATTTTTCTTAGGCTTGTACTCGTTTGTAACTGATCGTATAGGCGTAAATTCCTCAACAATAACAACATTGTGACAATCGACTGGATTAATTGCCATCATTCCATAGTAAAATTAAGTTTGGTTTACGATCTGTAGAATCATCAACAATCCATAAAGCTGAACATTATGAACATACTTACAACAATAACAATGAGAACATATGTACACACATATCAAATTGCAAATAAAAATGCCAATATTGTTTGCGTAAATAAACATTCCTACATTTACAATCAATATCACGTGATAATGCATTTCAAGAGGTTTCCCCTACTTTAATGGAAATGTTCCTATAATGCTCTTTTTCAACAGCCAGTAGGGATTATTAAAACAATTATTCCCCATTATTGTCCCCTACCGGTTTCACCGGAGGGGACTTATGGTCTGTCAGTCTGTCACATTTGTCTGGATCCTGCGATAACTTCAAAAGTTCTTCATATTTTTTCATAACACTTGAAACATGGACAGCTGGCGAACTGGAGATTATGCACGTCATTTCATTTTGTTCCTATGTCAATAATTCTGGTTCCAATGGCAACAAATAGACTAGAAATATTGCTGAAAATGGTAGAGTTTCACCGGTAGGGGACCATATTGCTTGGCAATAGTCTTGTTTATACTGATATTATTAAATAAACTGATTTTTTCAATGAAAAACACCAACGTTTCTAGAAAACAAAGTAAACTCGATTGTTCAGAATGTACCTTTAAAGACACTCTACGATGAATACCAACATCAGCCGATATCAACAAATAATGCAGAAGTTTATTACAGGTACACTACATTTACTAAAACTTAAAAATCAGAGGTAATGCAGGAGTTTATTACAGGTACACTACCTTAACTAATCAAAGCGCTGAAGGCACTGAAGTGTTCGCTATTTCATATTAAATCTGAGACGCACTTTAGTTTTCAAAATTATGTTATAGCTTTTTATATCGCAAGTTTGAAATGAACACAACCCATTTAAGTTTATAAAGAGTGTGTCTTAAAGCACAGGTCGAGATGTGTGTGCACAGTTCATCCTCATATTTATGTCATAGAGATAATTTAGACAAAATAACAACAATATGACTTTTTTTTCACAATAAGTTGCTGCACTGGCAACTATCTTTAGAATTTTGTTTCCTTGCTAAATAATAACAAGCCTATAATCATGTACATATTGTGTTTTGTGTATCTAATGCTGCATTCATTTTCTTTAAATAATTGAGCAACAATGTTTTCAACATGACAGACTTTTCATGCAGTATAAAGCCCCGTTTTCCCTGAAAGCAGCCAATATGTCCAGATTTCAATGATAAACTGGCAAATGACGTCGCACAAGCTATTATAAACACTATACTGGCCAATATCGTTGAACAAGCTCTTAAAGCTTATAAATGCTGTCTGCTACAGTGTAAACAGGCAGTGGTTATCTTAACTAGCTGCAGTTGTCGTCCCTAGCCTAGTTAAGGCATATTAAATTTCAAAACTGCTTTCTACTTTAGCGTGAGCTAACGCTCACACTTAAAACAAAAAATCAGAGGTTTCTTTCATTTGGGCGTTTAATTGTATATTACAAATAAAACCGACCCATTTATAATTCTTTTCAAAATCACACACAGTATTAACAGTTATTATTAAAATTATTCTATGATTGGTTGATATAATTGACCAGCCTTGTTTGTACCGGGGTGAATAGTGGGTTTTTCTAAACGTGTGCGAATTCCGTGATCAGTCTTTTGCCTAACTGTGGAACTGAAGTGACCGATTAGGAACAATACTAAATCATGAGTGATAAAATGTCAATTGAACCACATGATAAAATGTCAATTGAACCACAGTATAGACTGGCATAGATTCTAGATGAATGCTGACATCAGCCGACATGGTAAAATTTATGTGGGAGCTTATTATCGGTTCACTACTTAAATGAAAAACAAAGAGAGTTCATATAAAGTCAGAGATCTCAAAAGGTCTTTTCCCGATAATTTTGGGAAAAAATGCAATTTCGGGATTGGGAATTGTTTCGCGCAAAAAGCCCACTGATTTAAGAAAAAAATATTTCAATATAATAAACCTTGTTAGATGTTATTGAAATAAAATTGAGATATAATAATCATTAGACATTTTTTTATTTTTGGGGGGGGGAAATTGGGATATATTTTTTTTCAAATTGGGATTGGTTTTTAAATTTCGGTTTGGGAATGAACTATATAACAATCACATAAATATATACAAAGATTGACGTTTCCATAGATATCACAAATTGCAAATCCATTTTTTCGCAAAATTTATGGCTCAATTATGTCCAAGTTTGATTTCAAGTACAATACAGCCTTAAAATCGTTTTGATAAACTATTTTCCGACGGCAGGGGGCAATGTGTATGGGATTGAGCAGATTTAATAAATGGAAATTGTATATCTAAGATACACGTTTGTGCCTTATTGACTCTTCCAGTTTAAAAGATATCATTACTCCAGTAATATATAGAGGATGAAAATAGAAATCGTCTAAGGCGGTCTGCCACTTTTCTATTATCTATCCCAACCCATGTGAAAGACGATACTATTTCCGAAATTGTCGGACCTCGTGTCCGACAAAAAAAACAGCAATATGTAAAACTTTGATTTAAAATGAACACGAAACTAGAAATATGTAAAAAACCAGAGATGTGTTTGTCAGAAACGCAATGCCCCCTATTGCGCCGCTTTGATTTGATTTTTTTTACCTTTGACCTTGAAGGATTACCTTGACCTTGACCTTTCACCACTCAAAATGTGCAGCTCCATTAGATACACATGCATGCCAAATATGAAGTTGCTATCTTCAATATTGCAAAAGTTATGAGCAAGGTTAAAGTTTTAAGACATACAGAATGACGGACAGAATGACAGACAGGCCAAAAACAATATACCCCCTTTATTTTAAAGGGGGCATAAAAAGTCAAACTGGCTTTCTTTGCTGGTGACGTAAAAAACTTCAAGCGCGATTCTTAGAACCAGTCAAAAATTGCACATAGTTTCGTGACGTAGGCTACACATCATTGAATGGCTGAATTGAATTTTACTGGTTTCAAGCGTTGATATGATTGTAAATTGGAAGCGGGCAACCACACGTTGCCTTTCTCGTGTCAAGATTTGATAAACTTTGTGAACGTTATAATAATACGTCATAATAATAAAAAATAAACTCTACAAAAGGTTGTTTCTATTCTTTGGTAACAGAAGAACCAGGTCCGATAAAATCTGGTGAGGTCTGACAAATTTTAAAAGTTATCGGACCTCGTGTCCTGGAGATTCATTATTTCTATATTTCCCTGTTATTTTCCTCATTTAATGAAATCAATCATTGGAAACACTGGTTCACTTTGTCACAGCGTTTTGCAAGACAAAACTTGTCCCATCTGCTTTCTATACAGAATAATGTCTCTATAGTCCCATTATAGTCTTCAATCCAGGGCAATATCCCAGCGTATGAAAATAACTTTTACAATAAATATTGGTACTGCAATAACTTCTAGAATAAATATTGGTACAAAGCCACATTTGATTAGGATGGCTACGGTCGGCACCCATAAACATTAAAACACAAAAGGTTTAATTGAACAAGAATTGAGATTGCAGCCAACACATACATGGTAAATGGTGTTTTGTTCAATGGCTTTAAAGACATTGCTCTAAGGCCCCTACAAATTGGTCAAATCTTCCTTGGGTTCTGCACCTAAAATTTGTAAATTGAAATAAAATTATGTTTATGTTTTATTGCGTCAACATGGTTAATTGGCCCCAAATATGATTTTTTGTTAAGCAGAGCTGTTTGTTTCCTGTCTTGTAGGGTGAAGCCTACTTCTGTAAGGCCTAGATCGTTTATCTTATAGAAAACAGTAAATTGTTCAAAATTGCAGCATTTAACAAGCTGAATGTGTTTGGCAGACATGTTTTACTTAAATATATACAGATATTTTTTCTTATTCTGCACTTTGCTTTTGCCTTTGAGGATATACAGAGAGGGTTATTACGTGATAGTCAAGATGGTGACGTCCATGCCAAGACAGGTATTTTTCGCAGTTTGACAGCCTTTATTACTTTTGATTAATTTTAAATGCCGCTCACTTTCCAGCCATATCAGTAAGAAAGTGATAAGCTTTTATTTTGTATTAATATTTGCTTTATATCTCGACTTTCCTCGCTACAAATTTTCTTTGAGGGAGCTGTAATTTTGTGATCCCGCTAAGAAATTTTGGTAATAAAGACTTGTTAATTGAAATAATGAACTTACTTAAGGCAAGGCTGTGTCTTCTAAATAAGCTCCTGAAATTATTTAAATAGCCAATTTAAGGACGCTAGCATATCATCGCCATGAACACATGATCACCATATAAAATGCTGAACCGTATAAAATACAGCCCGTTGACAAATAGCATTAGCGGCATTCCATAGAGAATGTTGGTCATTCATTAAAATCTACACACATTGACCAGACTATTGACCCTACTGCAGAAAATAAATAAGGCCAGTGCCCTCAGCACATTAATTGTATATATATAAAGTGACGAACACGTTACTGCCCTAACGTTTTGTAATATATCAGGTGAGGCTTAGAATAAAATAACATGGAGGCTTGCAGAGACGTTTTTTTAATTCGTGCCGAATCTGATCTATAACAAAACAACAGTTAAGTTAACCTGTATTTCTGTTTATATCTCTATGGGACCATTTTTTAAGAAATAATATAATTCCTATGATTCTGAATTTTTGACAGGAATGAATATGTTCTATGACGTTTGACTCCTTACAATTGATGTAATGAGCACTTGAACTTAATAATTGTAAAATATGTTTTTTAGTTGCTTTTTTGTCTCAAATGTACTACATCTTGGTATCAAATCATTTGTTTCGTTGAATCTGATTGATTTCTATCGAAAATGAACATTTTATAGTTGCTTCTGAGTAATATGTTGTACCTCCGAAAAGATATATTTCTTTGAGTACTAGGATTCAGTTTTCTTGATAAAACCTAGTCTTAAGTTTGTGCGAAACCATGGTTGACCATTGAACTAGCGCAGCCTATAGAACATGTTTGAACATGAACATTTACAGGACCATTCAAAATGTAGAAATTCACAAAAACACAACTTTTCAGGAGGGCTATTTTTACAAAAACAATTTTATTCCGCTTCGCATGTTTGCAAATTGTTATAGTTACAATAATATTCAGCTTCGCATTTTTGCATATTTGTATTTCCACCAATCACAGTTCGGCATTTTATCATATGACCAATTTGACATGTTCTGATTGGTTAAACAATTCGCCATTTTCTGGCCATATGCGCACAGATTTCCCGCCCTACACACTGCAAAAATCACGAAAAAATGTAGGTTCGGCATTTTGAATGGGGACCATCGATGACTAATCATGGTCATAATAACCATGGTAAAAACAAGGTACTAAGGTGGCAATATACCATGGCACGAAGCATGGTTTACCTTGGATACAACATGGTCATTTTAAGGTAAACCATGGTTTAAACAAGAGATGTGTTTGTCAGAAACACAATGCCCCCTACTGCGCCGCTTTGAATTAAAATTTCTATATATCATTAGGCAGGTTAAGAAATTATCTCTCTTAAAAGCTTTTTACTTCCCTTGGATTTTGTTTTTTTGACCTTTGACCTTGAAGTATGACCTTGACCTTTCACCACTCAACATGTGCAGCTCCATGAGATACACATTCATGCCAAATACCAGTAGCTATCTTCAATATTGCAAAAGTTATGGCCAATGTTAAAGTTTTCGGACAGACACACAGACTGACAGACAGACAAATGTACTGACAGTTCAACTGCTATATGCCACCCTACCGGGTGAACCATATTTTCACTGCATTCATTTCACAGGATTAAAATGTGTATTTTTGTTATAACCACTCATATTTATATAATATTATTGGTTCATGAACCATTGGTTCATGAACTCATTCATGCACAACACCTGAAATGGTTGCTTTTGTTCATGAACTTAATTTCATGAACTGGTTCGTGTACTTAAGTTCACATATTAAGATTGCTGCCTGTCAAGACCAATCGGGAACGGAATTTCATGAATTCCCGAAATAACGTTCATGAAGAAAGCAGTCATTTGTTATTCATGAACTGTTTATGAAAGTGTTCGAAGCGGTATTATGTCATATGGACAGATCTACAGCCAATTGACAGGGTTCTGTCCCCTGCTCCTTTTTGCTTTCTCCTCCTGTCCCTATAACCAGTCATTACATAAGTGTAAACAATTGTTGAAATTTGATAAAGAAAACAAGACTTTTGCCAAGCAATACATGTCCCCTACCGGCTCCACCATTGTATGATTTTTTTAAAGTATTTGTTCCCATAGCAACCAGAATTCTGGACGTAGGAACAAAATGAAATGATGTGCATAATGTCCATATTGCCATCTATTCATGTTTCAAGTTTCATGAAAAAATATGAAGACCTTTTAAAGTTATCGCAGGATCCAGAAAAGTGTGACGGACTGACAGACAGACTGACTGACTGACACGCACAAGGAGCGCAAACCATAAGTCCCCTCCGGTGAAATCGGTAGGGGACAAAAATCTAAAGGAAATGAAAATACTTTGCTCTATCACCTTTATTACAAGTACATGACAAAGAAATAACTTGGATTTAGCAATTAATAAGAAAATTTCATCAGATTGCATGGTTCTGTTTTCCACTCAGCCACTTTTAAGCAGAACGTTTTTTGATCCTTGCTATTGCTCTATGTGTCAGATTGTAAGAATAACAAGATGAAGATTGTACAATTTACAGGAAATGTGCAATTTAACGTATTGTGATAAAATCTATTTTGTATTGGGCATGCAATATATAAATCATCAAGAAGGCAAGGAAAGCTCCATAATAGATTGTTAATGATATTTTGTTCTGGGTTGGCATTCGTTGTGTTATGGCGGTCAATCAACAAATATTCAAAAGTAACGAACATAACAAGTTTCTTGGAATTTTTTACAAATCTTATCATACAAATTTAATATTAAATTGCAGATAAGCAATTGTATTACATATCAAAGGAGTTGACCGATACAGAATTATTTGATTATTGAAAGTTTGTTGAACTGGCTCCCACATTACGAGCTAGGATTAGGACTAAGACTAGGATTGTTGTTTTATGAAAATAATGCCTCAATTATATAAAAAAAAATAATTTTATCTTTTCAGTGGTTTATAGGAAAATATCAGTGATTTAAAAATGATGAGTCACTGTGTCCAAATGTCAGAGACTTTACCTGGTGACCAAATTTTCAACTCCCAGTGACCCAGATTCAAAGATAATTGCCTCGATAGTGTCAAGATAAACAGTGACAACTAGTTTTTTTGCATGTTTACTGACTAGTTACATGAATGTGAAATGAAGGGATGCATTATGAGACAGCCCTTGTTGACAACTACTTGAAAACACAATACACTATCCTGTTTGGACAGACACGTTAAAGCAAGGAAGTTATTCTGGGATATCTCATTAACATTAAAGATTCATTGACAAGAAAACAACTCAAAATGTAAATCAAAAGGGTATCATGCAAGTGTAATAAATGCTTATGACATTTATTTCACTGGAATGGTTAATCATACGTGCCAGATTTGTTCAGGTCCAAATCGGGACATTCCACACAAATTGTTGGGACTCTTCACCGAAAAGTGGGACACCTACAACAATCAATCATTTCACCTTTACTTTAGTCAATAGTCAGTATATTACAAAAACAAACAAAAAAATCTTGCCAATATTGACGATAAATGTGAGAATTCCAATCGAACATGTGTAAATCTCGTAACACGATGTGCGCACATTGAGCACTGTTCTTATTCAGCTAATCATCAATTAACTCTAAATTTAGATTGATACAATATGTACAAGCTTTTTTCTGAAACAAATTATTGTTTTGTATATAATAGTGTATTATGTGCATTTTGGAATAAGACATTAAACTTGAAATGACAATCATTTTGGGAGATTTCTCGAACAAAACTGTGTGTCTTGTATGTGAATGTATTTCTGTAATAATATGTTTATAAGTTTGTTATAATGAGCACTTTATATTACTTTTTCATAATTAGTGATTGTATTTTTTTCTTCCTTTTAACTGTATTTCAAACTATGTTCCTGCACAAATGGATTTGATTTAAAAAAAGAGACATGAGACATATTTATAACCAAAGGCAGTTATTAAAGAAACACGATAACTATAATGTTTTGGTTACAAATTTGTTCTCGTTATTTGAACAGCGTGATGACGTTCTTTATTCAGCAAAATATTTGCCATGAAAACATTAAAATGAAAGTCTATACTGTTGCAGCTTTGAAGGTCACAGTCTTGTTCAGTTTTCCTTTCTTCCCAATAAACCTTTTTACCAGCAATTAATTCTGTCCAGAGTCTGTCATGCAACTCTCATGCTTCTCAGTTAAAGATCAATGTCACAATTCAAGGTCAAATGTCATGAATTTTTGTTTCCACTAAATTACTTTTAATTGCTTAAGTGGATTGTTATTTTACTACAAATAATTATTTGCCATGGCCAAACATTGTTTTGACTATAACTCCTATTCTCCTCTGTGAAAACGCAAGGTCACAATTCAAGGTCAAATGTCATGAATTTTCATTTAAATTTTTCACTTTTAATTTCTAAGGTGGATTGTGCATTTTCAATTCTTTCATTTGAAGGTTTTCAGGGCAAATGTTTTGCTGAACAAGAACGTCATTACGCCGTTCAAATTACAAAAACAAATTTGTAACCAATGCATTATAGTTATCCAGTTCCTTTTTAATGACTCTCTAGAGTCATGAAGATATCTCATTACTTTCTTCTTTGTATTAAGAAAAAAAGGCGCTATATTAAATAAAAAAATACACTTATACATCATTTTGCAACTTGTTTTTAAAGAAGATTCCTCATTATGCTTATGATGGGATTTGTTTAGGGCTTCAATAAAATATTACTTTTAGTTATTATTTCAGATGATTCAACTGGCTTTAACTCAGCAACATTAATGGTATAAACTGGGTTAAATTAAATTAAATGTTTTCCTCTGCAATGTCACAGGGGCAAGTCCGCACATAATGTAGTCGTGAAGACTCAGCAACGACCTGAAAATAAACTCTGAATTACACACACACGTTTAGGGCTTCAATAAAATATTTCTTTAAGTTATTATTCCAGATTCTTCAACTGGCTTTTACTCGATCAGCAACACTAATGGTATGAACTGGGTTACATCAGTGATTTTTGCTGGGAATAGAGATCGCCTAGCGATCAGGAGGTCTCAGGTTCGATCCCCACTGTGGGAACGTTCTTTAGATTTCCATCAAAAACACTAAGAACTGGTTCTTGGCCCAGGAAATGGACTCGAGAGCGTTTTAATAAGCCTGAGGCTTTCGATGCAATCGAGTTAAAATAAATAGGTTTAAACTAAATGCCTCAGTGTCTCAAAGGTTTAAAAGTGAGACTACTATGTCACACCCGCTAAATCACTTCCCTTAAAGTGACAGTTCGATGATATATATATGGGCAGAATCGTAAGACAGCGTGTTTTTATTGAGGATATCACTGAAAATCCGGTTGAAATCGGTTGAAATCGGTTGAAAACAAACAATATAACGATCTTTATTTTGGGGTCGAGTACTGTAAAGTACGAACACGACCTAATTAATTTCATGATTACATGATCGACAGGTTAATTCAAACCTAAACAAACAAAATTGCGGATACGGGCGAATTTAGTGGAGAGAAGGTAAGAACAAATGCAAATACATCTGTTACAGCCGGAAACTGAGTTGCAACGCTACGTTTTTGCTAAATCTATGTATTTTTCTTCCATATGCTAATAATGCTTAGCGAAAGCAAAATATATATATAATTTGCATAACTCGCGACGCTGCGATGATTTTCGCCTATTGCATGTATTTATGATCATTTATATATTATTGTATCAATTCAAAACCGTTTTTGACCAGGTTTTCGATGTCAACCTCGATGAAAATATATTTTAATGAATTTATGTAAAGTTTATTTCTCGCTATACGATTTATATGCAAAACAACTGTCACTTTAAAAATCATCTTGAATGTGATATGAGTGTTGATAATTAATTCCAGAAAGCTATAGTTTGTATTGTGTTCACATTGATGGCATATATCAAAGTTCACAGCAACATTCAATTACCAAGCTAACAGACATATATTTACCTGTTTTCAGTGGCTTGTCTGTCAAGGCCATGTTTCAATTATCGTAAAAACTCAGTTATATGTCTACCCACTCATACGTCTTGGGTAATTGGCACCCCAATTAGACATGTAGGAACACCTGCAATGCATGTGTTTGTGAAATTTCAATGCAGATGGTACTCTTTGAATTGGATTGAAATTGACAAGGATTGTCTTCAAACAGCTTTACATTTTGCTGACTCACATACTTGTGTACTACACACCATTTATATATGAGTCTCGCTCTGTGAAAAGGGGTTTTAATACATGTGCGTTAAGTGTCGTCCCAGATTAGCCCGTGCAGTAGTAATTATAGTATTTTTCGTTTAAATTAAGTTTCTTCTAAGCAAAAATCCTGTTTAGGCGGAAAGTGTCATCTCTGATTAGCCTGTGCGTACTGCACAGGCTAATATGGGTCGACACTTTACGCACATGCATTAAACCTCTTTTTCACAGAGCGAGGCTCATAATTATTAGGTATATATGTTGCCAAAAAGCACATGTAATTAATAATTACTAGTGTGTCTGATATGCTAATATTAACAATCATTGAATCCCTGTTTTTGCCTTGTTTAATTTGAAGCTCTATTAGCTTGATCTATTCAATTGAAAGCATAATTAACAAGATGTGTTTGTGAAATACTATATCCCCCATATATTTGACCTTAGACCATAAAGGTTGACCTTGACCCTGACCTTACACCACTCAAAATGTGCAGGTCAATGAGATACACATGCATGCCAAATATCAAGTTGCTATCTTCAATATTGCACAAGTTATGCCCAATGTTAAAGTTTGACGCAAATACACCAACAAACCAACAAACAGACAGGGCAAAAACAATATGTCTCCCAGTATAGACTTGGGGATATAAAAAGGCGTATAGAGACTCCAATATCGAGTCCATTGCCTGAGAAGAACATGTTCCTGTTGTTTGTTTTACAATAGAAATTTCAACTAGAGGTAACCTTTATCTGGGCATTTCCGTTGAATGGTACAGCTATGTTTGCATGTCTTTGTTAATAGTTTGACTCATTTTAATTGTATGTATATGTATAGGTTAATGTTATGCATGAATGCCATTTTCTTTGTAATTTCTTCAAAAGCTTATTGCCATTGTATAATTATGGTAGTAAATCAATTTTAAAAATTTTATTTGGTAAGAAATGCCAATCAAATTTGTCAGTTGAAGACATAAATATGTTCGCCTTTTGTAAAACAAATTAGTTAATATATATAATAAATGACTTGACTTAAGTTATGTGTAATACTCCTACACATGCTGAATAATACATCATAACCGACACTGATTGTCAGGTGCTTAAAGGAAATACTAGCAGCTTACATCAAGTCAAGTATATGCAATTGAATGTTCATTTAACGTGAAAAAAAAAGTAATTCGGAGATTATCCAAAATGTGTACATCCAGACATTGACAAACATGCAGAATGTCAATGCAATTATTTTAATTATATTTAAATTTGGCAAAAGCTGTCATTTTTTAATTACTCAGATTACTAAAATGCCATTGGATAAAACTTTTAACTGCTAAGTATCATCAAACTTTTATACAATTGTGTGTTTCTTAAATATCATGTGTCTTATATTTCTGAAACAAAAATCTGTTTTGTTTTTAATACATCATTTCATTACTTCTAATTTTAAAAACAATTGTTTACTTGTCAAATAAAGGAAGAACAACACTAATTTTAGAACGAAATAAATACATAAAACCAAAACAGAATAACACTATGGAACGAAATAAATAAAACCAAAACAAAATATAACTACTGTATCATCCCATTGGACATAATTATTCATAAAATAATTACTACATTATCATCCCAAACTCAATTATCGCTCAATCTGAAATAGACTCAGATATTGAAATAGATTGCACCGTTTGAAATCTACACATGTTAATGCTGGGATAATTTCCAATCACAACAGGTCTGTAGAGCTTTCAATGATTTCCACAAACTATTAGTATAAATCAAATCAGTCCACTAAATTCGACTCACGTTTTCCACATTTTCTGACTGTGATATATCAAATCAGTCCACTAAATTCGACTTACTTTTTTTCCTATCTTCTGACTGTAATGAATTGAATTGGCCTTCTCATCAGCGGAACACTTCAACAACATAGGCAGTAATGACTTTATCCACTTTAAAAAAGGTGCCTTTTTGCACTAGGAACATGGTGACTTCATCAACTTTATATAGAGACTTTTACGGCAATGACTGCCAACTTGAAAAGAGTCACTATCCACTAAAGTTTTTTATGACTCCTGTCAAAGCTTAAATAATGGCATTAATCTATTCTACAGCACAGTTTCAGCTGCAATCGATAATTTAATTATCCAAATAAAGTGCTACGTGTTATTGTATTTATTTCCGATTTTTTTTTATTTGTGGCTAAATTTCATTATATCCGTTGACCTACACTGAATGTGCACATCATTTTGTTCAATTGAATGTTCAAATTAAATGAGTTTTTGTTTTCCTGTTGCATATTTTTTTTAAATTCTAACAATAAAATATCACATTCTCGATTCGTTTTTATTTTCTTCTCATTATTTCAATAGGAAAGTATTTAAATGAACGGTTTAATTTGGAACTAATTTTTACGTTACACAATCGGTAGTTATTCGGTCGTTAGGAATGTTGTGTACATGTTGGAGGCACGATCAGAAAAATTATTTTGTTATGTCAATAAATCATTTGTCTTTGATAAAATGTGTTAAAGGTAGTATTCAAAATGTTGTAAATGTGACATGATAAATAGAATAATAGGGTATCTCCGATAAATTCCTCCGCCTTGTCAGATAACGATTCTCCATCCACGTCACCAACTATTTATAACAAGTTCATAAATATTCAGATGTACAATTTAAAATTTATAAAGCACTGAACAATACAGTGCAATTTTTTAATATAAAAGAAACTAGATGTTTATACTCAATCTTAATGTAATGCAAGAGTAAATTATAGAGCATCATAGGCCAAAATGGGTCATTTCTTAGAATTGGGCGGGAATTTAACATTTGACCAGGACACGTCATTGTTTGACACTAATTGTGGACTGTGGTCACCATTTGTTTTGAATGGCCACTTAAAATTAAAGTACTTTTCGTCAAAACTGGGACATTTCAATACAATTGCATGGAGATTTGACCTCATGGCACTATTACATCAAGACGATAATGCACAATCAACACAAGCAACTTCATGTTACATTTTTCAAACCAAGTCAGGCCAATATTGAAGGCCAATATTGAAGATAATATTTTTAAAAACTTACTAAACACAAACATTCGTCATTTTTTCAGAAGTAAACATGCCAGTGACGTCATGAAGTAAAGTGGGATTTGCCTCTATTTAACATCCAATTTGAAACTGTATTGTATACATAAAGTGACATCACTTCATTAATGTTAAAAAGCGACACATGTGGACTCAATTAAGGATCAAGACTTTTAATATCTATTTTATGAAAATCAGGCGAAAGTGAATGCAAATATTTTTGTAAACTCAACTTGCATTTGTATGCATTAAAATTTATCCTAACCTAAGGTGGTATATTACACAAAAGTGTAACAAACAATTAAATACATTGCTAATGGGGGGGGGGGTACAATTACTGTTCCACTTTGTCATGTAACTAATGGATGTTATCTATAAAATACTTTATCAGGAAAACAATTCCATCTCTCATGATTAATTTTGAGTATGTCTTCCATCATATTATGTTCGCAGACATTCTCATTTGAACTCACTTGGGGTTCAAGGAAAGCAAATTATAATCCGTCACACTTTGATGACACAAATAGCCTTTTGTTTTTCACAAGGCTTGGTCTGTTCAATTTCATGACTTTAAAAGTCGAATTATTTGCAGTCAATACTTATCATTATTTCCTGCATAATTAGTTATTGTAGAATAGAAAGTCACGCATGACATTCAATTGATGAATACTACATAATTAAGTAGCAACAATAGAGACATCTTAATAGCCAGTAAAAGAATAAAGAAGTTCCAAAGAACTTAAAGGATGATCATGCATGCCCGATTGTTTCAGGCGCGAATCGGGACATTATTAAACTAGAACTGGAACTGTCGTGCCTAATGTATGCCCCCCACAAGCCGCATCGTCAAAGGGCATTGACAGTTTAGTCTTAAGGACCGGTTTTCCAACAATTTATACTACATACATATGCAAATAAGCCTTGATGTCTCATAATGTAGTCAAGATTTGCCCTGGGTAAAATTTCAGTCTAAAAATTGACAAGGGCAAATACTGTGAAATTATGAAAGCAAGAGTTATGACTCTTGTGCATTGCACTTCCGTTCATAGTAATCTATATGCCTATTAAATGCCAATTTGATACCTCCTTTATTTTTTAGATTAAGATTCAAAATTTAAATAAAATAAATTCACAAGGACATAAACTCACTCAATATTGAAGCTATGTTCTAATGCAATGCACATCCAATATTACCTATAAAAATATGTACCTACCTATACAGTTTAAAGTCTCTTATAGTTTTTAAGACATGCTACGTACAAAATTCAAAATGAACAATAAACAAGGGCAATAACTAAACAAATTAAGTTTCAAGTTACCTCTTTTAGTTCTCAAGAAATTCTTCTGACAAAATCAAAGAACAAAAACAAACTGAAATATCTCTAAAAGAAGTGGGCCTTAAGGACAGACATTACAACAACATCATAAAATCTACATACAACATGTAAAACAGGTTAGTTTCTACGTGTCTCTGTTCTTCTTAGGTTATATATATCATGCTGATCACTTATTGCAAGTTATCTAAAATCCATCCATGCTGGACAAAGTTACCCTTCACACAAACAATTCCATCCCACTGCCCACCTGCTCAAGGCTAGCTCAGGTTTGACCATAATAAACCTCCTTTTTTTCAAACAGGCGTGTACAAATGCGGTGTATTGTATTGTGTTCAGAAAGCTGACAATTAGCAAAGATAAACTCAAGCAGTCTGTTAATTTTCTGCCTTGTATATTATATGTTGTTGGTATCTATGGGACTGTGTTGCGGTTGGGTTTGTACAACATGTGCTGCAATAGGTAATTGTTTATTGGTAGAATATTTTGATGTATACATTTTTTATGTTAGCTTTATAGAGCAGTCATGCTGACCAAACTTTAAATTAGCATGTTAAGTCTATCTTAGCGGTAGATCAGAACGAAGTGCCTATACTCGTGCCCGTTAGGCTTTAAAAAAATGTGTTTAACTCGCCCTCAACTTGCTTTTGGTTTTCCAGGTTGAGTGTTTGACCATCTTTGCTAAATCCACTTACTATTCACTACTTAACTATTAAGTTTGAATTTTTGTAACATTTGATCATATTTGCTATGTTAATTTAAATTAACTAACATAACCAAAAGAAAGAATGTTAAATAGAGATTTCTGAAAATGTCTGCATGTCAAAGCATATTCTTATTAAATTTGGAATCAATGCGAAAAAAGTTAAAAAAAAAACAGTGTAGCATAGCTACCTACCCTACCTTTGTTTGCCAATGTTAGTGGAAACAAAAGACTTATTTGGCCTTACTTAAAGTTAGCTCTTTTGAAAGACGGAGGTTACGAGGGGAGGTTTAGCAGTATAAATTATGCCCTTACTAACCAATATCCATGAACACAGTCCCGGATTACCCATAAGGAAGAGTAGACAACTGTCTATGGGCCCCCTGCACAGTTGAGGGGCCCCATGAGACCGTGACGAAAAATTGTGTTTACTGATAATTATTATGTTCTATTGCCAGTAGGTATCATAATGATATGTTATACCTATAAATGGAAATTTGATGTCTTGCCATCCTTTACACTGGTAGGCTAATTTAAACGAGTGAAATCTACTGCCTATGTTTTAAGTAGGCACTAGGCAGACAAGGAGCCTGGGGCCCCAAAAGTTTGGTTGCCTATGGGCCTCCACAGTGCTTAATCCGGCACTGCCTGCACAAGCTATGTGACAAGGCTTGGACTCAAATTCCCACACCCTGGATTGTTGACAGTCAATCTGCGCTAGCTGGGTCCGTAATCGAATGAAGCAAAGTCAGAGCGCCACCATATCTTGGTCTCGCGATCTTTTTCTGCCCATGACAATAGGGTTTTCATAGCGTCTAATCACGAGATGCAAGAGTAATTACCCCCAGACAAGTAATAGACCATTCTTAATGGAATCAATAAGTGGTACCTAAGAGTCACTTGCCATCATTCTCACAGGCAATGACAAGGACGCATGCACGTAAACAGCACCTTCAAGTATCGAACTGTGACGTATTATCGGTGATTTTGTTTACATTAAGAACGAGACTCTCGTGATTTAACATGCATGCGCTCCGAGTATTTTGTTTCACTTACATTACTACAATATAAAATAAAGACAAATACAACAAAAATGAGAACAAAACCAGGTATAATTGCATTTCAAAATTTTACTTCAACTAAAATAATTTAAATTAAATAATTCTTTGAAGGTAAAACGTTTGTTGTTTCATTGTTTGCATTACTTCAGAAATTCTTGAACTCGTTTTCGTAATACACCGATATTTGGTCCCTGGAGGATATAAAAGTACTTACTGTCTTTTAGGTCTTCTATGTTATGTAAACATCAGCTAAAGTATGTGTTTTTAGTTAGTTCAAAGTGTCTTCATATTTTCCAAAACTTAATGAGCTGGGACTTCAATATACCAACACAGCAGCTCTAGTATGTAAATACTTTTTGTCAGTACAATTGTAAAAAAAAACTTCTTTGTATGTTTCACACGTATACTTTTGAAAATGTGTCAGTTAAAAACGAAATTGTTGGTCATTCAATATTTTTTGTCCCATAGCATATATGAAAGAGACCTTCAAAACTGTAAAAAGATATCATTACTTATCAATAAAATGAGGCTAAATGGCAAATGTTTATGTTGTTGATTGGAGAATTGAATATTATTTTTCTGCATTTCATCTGTGAATGAAAAGTCTGCAAAATAACGCTTTCATCAACATTAAACTCTTATAGACTTAAGCAAGTTGAATACTTTCCTGTAAACCATTCCCGTACATTTCCCTTAATTTGCCCCTGACTGGATCATGATGATTTTCTAGATAAGAAAGAGACATGAATAAACAATTATATCAAATGTCAATTGTATGGTAATATTTATTTATTCTATCCAATCAATTCACTCTGACATCCAAAGGCTCAACTGTTTATGACTAGATCTTGTCACAAACATGATTAAAGGGACGTTTTAACGTTTTCATTAATTGACAAAATATCGTAAAAGTCATGATATTTGCGAGGAAACAATTATACTGAACATTTACTATATATGTTCTACAATATCCATTTATATATATATGCATACGTTAACGATTTAAAAACATGTAAATTATAAAGCGTTACAAACGCGAAACGATTGAATAATTTGGATAGTTCTGTTGTTATTGTTATATTTTGTGACATTACGATGATTGCTTATATAAAGTATAAAATACACCACTCACTTATAATGAGCACAGATGGCCGAGTGGTTTGAGCGCTAGACTTTTACTTCAAGGGTCAGTGGTTCGATCCCAGTTGAGGATTACTTTTTTTCTTTCTTTAATTTTATTCTTGTTTTTTTTCTGGGGTTATTTAGTTCCAATGTTTACATTTATCAATTTAAAGCATTTAATGACAAGCTTCAATAAATGCCAAAATCTGTTAAAAGCTCCCTTTAAAATCCGTTGCACATTATCAGCTGTAATAAGGGCAAATAACTCAGGAATGTGCAGATCACTGGGGATGAAAATAGTGCCTTCTAAATCCAAATATTATGGTGATGACATATTTGAAGTTTACATTTAATTGCTTTAGAAATGTGAAAGCACAAGAATTTAATGAAATCTAAAAGATTATACACCAGATATTGCATAATAGACCAGATATTTCAAAGCTGAAAACATGTTAAACAAATAGTTTAAGCACTGTTTAAGCAATACATGTATTGCTAGTAAGAAAGAAATTTTACTTGGCCTTTTGAAACAAAAATTTTCCTCTGCATTGCTGGCCTTGATAACATATCTGGTTGATTTGAGTCTATGAGGAGCCATTTTCAAAAAAGACCATTCATAATTATTTATTTTACTCTGGCAAGTTAAATTAAGTGCTTGCTAATCTTATCTGACTAGCTGTCCTATTTCAATGTGTTGATATGTTTTCGCAGTCACTTCACTTTATTTCAATATTCAATGCTGTTTTGTTTTCTAAGTTACATCCCTTACTTTTTATAATATTGTAATATTTGCTTGCTTTATATTACATGCTCAGAATGTTCACAAAAGAATGCTCACGTATTTGTGAAATAATACCAAATTATAGAATTTCATAATTATTCGCTTTAATTGTTTGCACCCAGAAATGTTTGTTAAACAAAAAAGCAAAAATCTTTTAGCATTTTAATCAGTGGCATACATAACAAATAACAATGATTTAATATTCAATAAAAACAAAATATGCACTCCACAAAAGTTATAATACATCACGTTGAAATTGTTGTTTCTACCTATTTTTTCATATTTATATTGCACCAATGGTATTTCTTTGTTTGTTTTTCTTTTTAGAATTACAGAATTAAAGGTAACTATTTCTATTTGGATAACATGCATGTGCTAATACTTAAATATTGGAACACATACTACATGTACATAATTTTATATTTACTACTCAGCAACTGAAAATAATATGTAACTGAAAACTTACAGTTGACTTTTTAGTATGTGGTGTGTTATAATTTTCATGTAACGCAAAGTTATATACAATAATGCACTAAATAGCAATATTATGCTCTATTATCATTTCAACATTTATCACAATCATAAATTAACTAACAACTAGAAATGTGTCACAGACACAGATGCCCCCACAACACATGTTTGGATACAGACAGACAATAATTATATATAAGATTGTGGAAAAACAGTTAAAGGCGGGCTTTATTTCAACCAAAACTGGATTAAACAATCACCAAAACATTACGTTTATTCAGCTGTGGAACCGTGAGATCGAAGAAGCAAGTAAAAAGGAGTTAAAAACACAAACTTTACAGTGAAAAAAAAGAAAAAATGCCATGATTCTGCCAAAACTGGTTGCAGCAAAACTTTCTCCCTTTAAAATTTATCCACGTATAAAACTCATAAAGCTTAGAAAGTTCAAGAGAGATCCCCACAGCCGTTAAGTAGGATTTGAAAACAAAAGCTACTGAATAAATGTACGTTCGTAATTACAGACAGACACGTGCATTGCTTAATGCGTCTCACTTTGTGGTGGCATAATAATATCTACCTTTTATTGAAAATATCAATAAGACACGTGTTCGAGAGAATGCATGGCTGCTACATAAAAGGCTAAGAAAATATTAACAGTTATCTTGACATCATTAACACCAGCGGACCACTGTAGTGACACTTTGTGAATAACAAAAATCCTTAACATTTACGTTGACCTCTTTCTCCAGTTCAAGATACGTAAGCAAGTTAACAAATATATTATGGGATTATTTAAGAAATTCTTTTAAATCACTTCCAACACTGATTATCTGAGATGTTTTTGTGTGCAATTTCATAAAAAAAAAACTTAATACAATTGTTAATTTTGAAATCCTTTAATATGAATATAATTTAAATTTTGTTTTATGTGCCTTTAGTAAGAATTATATTATGAAAATTCCTAATTTGCTTGCCAACATGCAGGAAATTCATGTGAAACCAAGATAATGTAACATCTCCAGACCATTATGTGCAAAAGAATGTCTTATCTGACAAGTTATTCATTCGCATTTCTGACATTGATTTCCCAAATAGATTCACAGAGTTAAATGTTTTGCATTTGTATCATTTGAATCAAATCAACGGCTACATGCATTTTACATAATATTCTAAGTGTTCTTTACAGTTCGACAACAACAAAAGTATGTTTATAATGTTCAATACAAAAGTTAATTGAAAGAGTTTTAATTCTTTCGGTGTTATACTACAGGAAAAAGCAACAAGAAAAATTGTCTAAAGACACATTTAAAAATACATACATTGTATTATCGAGAACATTAATTCGCATATTAATTAAAAAGTACACGATTTTTTTTTTCAAAAATAAAAAATATTTATTTAAAATGGTTATACATTGAAATAATATGTTTTTGATAATATCCATTTTGAGCATGAAAAACGTACTCTAAAATATTTATGGCACAAGCAGTTCAAAAAACATATATTTTTAAGAAACCTGACTAGATCCTTTCAAAAAATATAAACAGGCAACAAACATAATCGGAAACGCAATCAATTAATAGGATCATGCTTTAAACATTATTTCAACATAAATAATCTACGATTTACGATTGAACTTCATATAATCATGAGTTAGTTGTACAAACAGATACTTCTTACTTTATCAAAAATGTATTTAAAAAAGAAACCATTATTTCCATAATTTGCAAAGAATTTTAAAACAAGGAATACACTTCAATTAATCACAAATTAATTGTACAAACAGATATATCTTATCTTATTGAAACTGTTTTTGTATAAGAAAACAATAATAACCAGATTATGAGAAAAACTAATTAAATAAATTATAAACTTTTGTATGCAAACACTTCATATAATCACAAATTGTAACAAAAATTCTTACCTTACCTAAAATGTTTTTTTTTAAAGAAAATTACCATATCCAGAATTTGTGAATAATAATACAAAAATGAAAGGAATACACTTCATATTTTAAGAGTTGTTCAAAACCACTAGTTTTTCCTAACCTGAACACATTCAATCATGGACAACATAGATACACACACTTATATCAAGAAAGACTAACACATACATTTTTCATTCTTATTGTCATCGGTTTCTAAAATCACACTGAGCGAAATAGGACTCTCCTTTCGAGTTATTTTTGACGAGCTGAAATTGTTCACAGTCAAACCATCAAAAGGTTCCTTAATGAGCAATGTTTTCCCGTTTTGAAGCAAAGGAAATTGGCTATCACGATGGACTATGGCACGTGCGATTACGTTGAGCTCATATTGGTATCCCATGCTGCACTGCGAAGGCCGACGGCGATCTATAGAGAAACTGAGGTTACGCGTGAGTTTACTTTGTTGGTAGTGGGACAAACAGAAAATGCAAAAGAGTCGCCAGAATTCTGTGCGAAAACGTTTCCCGAAGAAATAGTATGGTAAAATGTTAATAGCAGAATTAACGATGATCAAAAAGTTCCCAAGTTCATTGATTATGTGAAACGTTAGCGAGTATGTAGCGAGTTTTATGTTTATTGCATATACCATACGAGACACTAATGCCGGTCCCTGGCATATTAAAAATATTATGATCACACCTATAAGCATCACAGTTGTGTCATTGCGTTTTTTCTCCTTCGCGTTTATCATTCTACCCTTTTTCTTTGACATCTGAACGGCATGTATTAACAACGCATTCAATATTGCCAACGTTAAAAATGGCACACCACATACGAACGTCAAATACATATACGAGTGAACAAAGTCGATGAACATTTGGTTTTTACCCAGGTTTGTGTACTGAACTATTTGGTGTGTTTCCCATCCGTCAGTTATCGTCGGAACGGTGATTTCTTCTGACGTGTATTCCAAGAAACGGGGTATGTTGAAAAATAGTCCTAGCAGGTAAATAAACACTATGACTTTTCTAGCGCGGCTAACACTGCAGAGATGCTCCGCCTTAAAAGGGTGGCAGATCATTATGTACCGATCCACGGTGAAACCGAGCGTGAGCCATATGGAAGTGACATGGAATGTTACGGCCATTGGATGGAGATATGGAAACAATATTGCATACGAGTCCTTCGCCCACGTCAGAGCACCCTTCTGTGGAAATTTGGTATCGTCGCTAAGAAGAAATATCGTCACCGTTAACAACAGCGCTAGCAAGTCGCACACGGCCAACGCTGAGAGATATGAATACGTGGACGAGTTCATAACGCGACGAGTCAGCACTAAGACGCACACAATGTTACAAACGATGCCGACAAAACATACTGTTGTTCCCGCAATTCCCATGAGATAATAATTGAACACGGTCTTTTCATACTTTTGTTCGTCCGTGTCCGAATCGAGGTTAAGAGTGGTGGTTCCTGACGAATTTGCTGAGAAGACGTCATGGTTAAGGAGGGTGTGATTGAATGAGATGGGGATGTTCAATGAGGAGATGAAATCTTCCGAAAACACATCCACCATGGTTCTTAATATCCACATTCACAAGACACAACGCGGTATTGATAAATCTGAGCAAATCAAAGAGACAGAGATTTCAATATACTGCTTATTTTGTTGGTAATGTGTTTTCTATTTTCTCCAAATAATATTGTTTTCATCACAAGATTTTCTTCAAAAACACCTTATAAGTCTCCTCTATGGTAGGTACACTGTTTCAGATTTATATCTACACTAGGATGAACATATTGAAGGCAAATAGAAATAATTATTGTTTTAAATATCAAATCACCTTTTATTGCGCCCAATGATGACAATAATTGTCAATGGCAAATATTTGTGAACGGCTTTAAATGTTGCCTGCCTATTTTGAGCTGATTTATTTTCAATTGACTGCCCTTATATTTAACATACAGTAACACTTCTACGGAAATAAATCATTATGCAAACAATAAAATCCTTATTGTAGATGGTTGATCATATAAAATGTCAATCAATTTCATAAATGGTATTTATACATGTCAAAAATAAACTCAACTTTGCACTTTTGTTTTTCACCACAAATAATTTGATTTAAATCAATGATGTCCTTTCGGTTCACTTGAAACAAATATCTGAATATGTTTCTGCTGCTGTTGCTGTTTTTTTTTCAACATTTGTTACTGATCTATATAATTGTCCATTTAATATTATATTTCCAAACTAACAATTTCTCAGACGAAGATAACGTTACATATTTTAAAATCAAGTTCACCTCACTTACATGAAGTAAAACTCTCCATTTACCTTGAGGCAGATAGCGTATGTATTCAATATCAACTTTCTGATAAAAGGTCATTTTTTAAATGTACAATCAACACTAATAATTTCTTTCGCGAATATGACTTACCGGTATATATCATAAACATGTTTACAATCCCAGTTTCAATACATACTGAAACAATTTAACCAAATTTAGACAAAAATGTCAATACAATATTTAATATTCAATTAGTAGCTATCAATTTGTTCAGCTTCCAAAATGTTCAAAAATTAATGTTTACGGTATATAGATAAATTCACAAAATGTATATTGCACACAAATGCTGGACCAGAGTTTCCACTGTGACACACAACTGGCAATATGAGAATTGATATTCAGTAAATAGCTCTCAATTTTATTAGCTTCCAAAATGTTCCAAAATTAATGTTCACCGCAGATTAATATTTCTGCTGATTTAAAGTTTTTCACAAAATGTCTATTGCACACAAAATGTTGGACCAGCGGTTCCACAGTAAATTGTACACACAACTGGCAGATGCGGCCACACATAATGACACTGCATGTCTTTATCAGTTTCTCTTTTACCAATATCCTTCCACTGCTGATACTCACAGCACAAATTCACCATTGGCTTTCATAGAGTGGGAGAATTTTGTTTAACCAATGTTCACACACTGTTCACCTTCAAAGCTTTCATCCACAAATGTCTTAGTATCTCAATGACGTAAACAAGACAGCCCGGCAAGCTGTTATCGTAAAATGTAGAAAATATGTTACAGTTAATTGTGCAGGCAAATTGAGTAAGAAATAATCCTTATTTGGAAGGAATCCCTGAGGCGGAACAAAAACTGTTAAACAATTTTTGCAATTTCTTTTTTTCTCAAATCCTATTGCTTTGATCTATTTGAAGCAAAACACATAAAACATTATATGATAATATCTGAACTATCAATTTTCCTTTTTACTCTTAATAACTCAAGATGACACGTATCAGCCTGTATTTATTTAAATCTGGATATACAAATATCACGATCCATATCCATCATACCTTTCTCTCGCAACACCATAATGAAAATTCTTGTCAAACCTTTGATGTATCTTCGTAAATCTTAATCAACCAGACACTTTGACATTCATGTCAATACTTAAATCTATTACATGTTTGCAATATATTTTCTCATTTGGTCTCTGTCAAACCATGTTATTTTAGTTATTCCTTCTGATTTAAACAAATAAACTAACAGAACTAGTAGAAGTATGCCTTTATGTATAAGAATCACTTTAAGTACGAGCATTTATTCTAAATGCAAGAATGCTTTAATTCTTCATCCTCTTTTTTTCTTTTCTTTTTGGTATATTAATTTGTTATCAACCCACTTTTTTCGCTAAGTCCTATCAAAATTGACAAACTGGACTGTTTTCATTGTGTGTTAATTGTTGACGATGTACATTGTACAATTCGAAATTGTCTGTCTGTCTGTCTGTCTGTCTGTCTGTCTGTCTGTCTGTCTGTCTGTCTGTCTGTCTGTCTGTCTGATCAAACTATTGCCCTGTAAAAAAGTAAAAAAAAAGCTCTCCCAGAAAAAAGTTTGCAGTACTTATTTTTGCAAACCCAGATGATTGCCCCTTGCTAAGTGTCTGCCAAACATATAATTTACATATATAAATTAAGCAACCGAAACTACAATTATACATGATATTAATTATAGATTCGGTTATCAGCTGTGTGAAGTGAAATTGTCCATAAATATGAGGCGCGCTCTGAGAAAAGAGGTTGTAATTTAATGACCATATGTCATTACCGGTATGTTGAAAGTTATTATGCCTTCATAATCATTACACATTGAATGGTTCTTCCATGACATTTAATTGCATGCTCCAATAGAAAACACAGCATGCAATAACAACAAAAAATCTTTTTAGGTTGTTCAACTCTTAATGTAGACTTTGTCAAAATTTCTAGCAAATTAGGAGAAATAGACTTTATCATGTATAACAGGGAATTTTTTTTTACCCCCACATTTTAACTCAGATACTTGGTGCCATTTATAAATTGATACTATGCTATTCTGGTGCTAATTGGCAAACAAATCATAGGGCAATCAATATTATTAATAATGGAAGCCATGTTTTTTTTCCAAAAAACTACACCCTATTATTTAGCAGGCTAAAAGGGCTTGATGAACGAATAATCATAGGTGTAATCGAGGTAGAGCAGTTTGTATAGCAATTAAAATATTTGAATAAAGTATATATTTTTTTTTTTTTTTTTTTTTTTTTTTTTTTTTTTGCTTTTTGTCATTGACAGCGCTAGTTGAGTAATTTGAGATGCAAGGAAACTTTTGAGAAAGTGAAAATATGTCACCGCATTGAAAGGTTTGTATATAACTTGATCATTTAACAGTGTTGATATAGCATAGAATCCCCCCTGCACCAACGTAGAATTTAATTTCCCATAGAAGCAGCATTGTAAAGCATTCTGAGTTCATAAGTTAAGCAAGTTACCCAATATTTCTTTCTAATGACAATTCCCAAGGGTATGTTAGCCTAATAGTCAGTGTTTTATTAGACAATCTACTTTGGGGATTGACGATGGGTATGTAGAATTTGAAGGAGCCCATGCTTTAGACATGGAACAACTGAGACCATGGTGAAAGTACACTTTATCAGACCAACAACAACTACCCTTGCGAAATAGTAAAATGGCGGCCGATTTTGGTCCGATTTGCCAGTTTTGTTGATATGCCTAATTCATGGTAAAATATGGTATCCATTTTTGAACATTCAAAATTAATTATCACTTTCATAAACATAACAAGTCACAGACTTTTTAAATTCAACCGAGATTTTACTTTACGTGGCAGAGAAGGTAGCCTGACTTGCAGCATAAAAGCTCCGATATTTGATAGTATTCCATGAACTGTTGGCACATAAATATTCCTTGACATGCTGAAAGAAATTAAGCAAAAAAGAAAACAAATGATAGCAATTCATTCATCTATTCATAACCAAGACGTTTTGGACACCACGACAACGTGTCAAAGAAATCTCCTATCTTTTCCACCAGCGTAACTTGATTATCCCATATTTACATCCAATAAGCAACTAAGCATGTAATTTGTAGTGTTAATTGGATTCTACCATGGAAGAAATTAGCAGCTGAGATGAGCATGAATCCCTATGCCAGTAGTATTACTGCGAGAGCGAAAAAAATACAGCATTACATAACGACGCATAAATAGTACAGAGACCCTGTCAATGACCTGAGTATAACTTTCTAACTGAAGATTTTCCAGTACAAGAGTCTTATGGAAATAAGCCTCGTTCTGGGAATCGGGGCTAAATGCAGTCCGCACAGGCTAATCAGGGACGACACTTTCAGTATAAACTGGATTTTCACTATGAACAGACTGCCTGTTAACGAAAAATACCATATAAGCGGAAAGTGTCGTCCCTGATAGCCTGTGCGGACTGCACAGACTTATCCAAGACGACACTTAATGCACATGCATTAAGCCCTTTTTACTCAGAGCACTATATATATAATTTTATCAGAGCGTTCTACAAATGTTTTTCTTTCTAGATCTAATTTATGAGGCTGATAACACACCCTAACAATCCAATCTCCTACAGTCCTCTTGCGATACATCTTTGCAAAGGACTCAATGACAAGAATCTAGTAAAAACAGAAAATATGCGTTTACTGCACATACACGGTGCCTATACCAGGTGACTTTTAAGATCTGTGTTGGGAGAATAAAGCGCAACCCAGTTAACATTTTCAAGGATGTCTTTTTAAATATTTCACCATTTTGAATGGGATGAAGTGGATAGCCGGCTCATTTGCGAGAGTTTTCTATAGGTATCATGATTTTTTTTAATTAATGAGTATTTGTTCAATTAAGTGCAACCGCGCGTTTGAACGGTTAGAACAATGTCGGATCAGTGTGGGAACTTCCTATTACAAATATGGGACAAAACGATCTCCTGACTTTAGCAATGAAGTGACTTTAAGCAATCAAGATAATAGAGCGATCAAGTGACTCAAGCAATCAAGTTACAAAAGCCTTATGGGTTGGGATTGCTTTCTTAGTGAACCTAACATAGATCAACAGATTGTAGCTGTTGCCTATAAGACTCTCAAACGTTCCGATTAAAATCCCCCTTGGAATTTTACAAGAGGCGTGTGGGCTACTTGGTTTTGATTTAATGGTGTAATGTTTAGTAATACATAATTGCATTTATAGTTTTCTCAAAACTATGAATTGTATGTGAATTACACATCATTGTCCACACACTTATAATGGAACGTGAATCTCTATTTTGAAGCGACCTTGAATCTATTTAATAGTTTTTATGTTCCATTTCCTTGCTCGTTATTCAACTTTAAACAGATTTGGAATATCGAGACATAGTAATTATTTTTCTAACCAGAAAGTAATTTTTGTGACACATTGGCAATTTCTGTAACATCTTGGTTAAGATTTTTTCAATGCATTGTAACAATAACAACTTTGTGTGTTTCATAATGGAAGATTAAGTGATGTATTGAGAAGAAGATAACTGGATCTAAAACACATCTGTCACACAAAGAAGCAATTAGCCTTGATTTTTATATAAAACACAAGTATGACTCTTTTTTTGCAAGTCAATAATCTTATGTTTTCCCACAGAAACTGTTAAATTCGTTGTAACATGTTTTCACAGACGTACAACAAGAAGACCTTGCTGATCTCTTACCAATTAACAAAATGTAACTTCATACACACAAACAACATCGACGTCAACAAAAACTATTTAATGTGTTATTGTACAGATGCCAAAACATATTTTCCGTTTATAAACCCCCCTTATCAATTACAACATTCAGTTTTGAAGATGAGAAGTAACCACTGACTTAACAATTCATTCCATATTGTAAGTTATGTTGTAACGTTAAATTTCACACTATCAAAACAAAAAAATGAAACTAGAGTAGCAAGTCGAATAAATAATTAATTGGACCCTGCGGTGCAACCAATTTTGACTGCAGGGGCGTTATTTGATTACAGTTTGTAGAAAACCACTATACGATGTCACATATTAAATGTAAAGCCTATAGTTACAATAATGTAACAGAAATTCTAAATTGAAAAGGGGGAATTATAACTTTGTAATTTATAGTGTAGGACCTTAAAAATTGTGAAAGCATAACTTCATATAATTAACAAACAGTCTTGAAGCAAGCTTCAATGTTAACTGAGAAAAGTGTAAAAGGAATTCACCTGAAAAACTTGTGTCTACAGACATAAACATGGATCGACATCCATGTTGATTTTTGCAAGCCTTCATTTCCTGGAAATTTTGGGAAAAAATGCAATTTCCGTATTGGGATTTTGTTTGCGCAAAGTGTACTGATTATGGAAAAACTAGTTTAATAGAGCTCTTTATAATAATTAATAAAATAAGAAATAGCAATCATATAAATTATGGTTTGCTGGATGTAATTGAAATAAAAATGAGAAATAATTATCAGTAGACACTATTATGATTTTTTTTTCTTCAATTATTTTGTTTTGTAATTGGAGATTTGTTTTTTTCAAATTGGGATTTTGTTTAAACATTTCACTTTGAAATTGGTTCCGTTTAAGGGACCCGTAGATACGTCAAGAAAAGGCCTGTTGCAAAACAAAAAGAAAACATGTATGTATTTATCTAAATGGCACGACCTTCACTTTCCATTGGGTGTCATCATTCACAGAAAATTACCATAAAATGTTATCAATTTGGTAAGTTCTTTGATAATCAGCCATACATATCCTTACTAAAATTAATCTTTTTAGAGGTTCGCCAAAATGTTTCCTGTAAGACTTAATCATTTTTCCACGGCTTAAAATTCCATTAAATCACTATGAAAGGTCATTAAACGAATAGCAATATAATTGGACATAATTATTGAATTTAGATTTTTATGTAATATTAATATAGAAATATTGGAGTGGGTATAGGAACTATTACCAGACGATCATGATCAATGAACAGCTTGAGGTATGCCCTTATTGTAATGGGTCAGAGAATATTGGTCAGTCCTTTGCCAAGAGAAATAGACAGCCTGAAATGAAAAAGTGGTGTCGTAGATGTTCTTAAATGCCAAGACAGACTCAACATTAAAGCACTTAAAGAACATTATATTTTTATTCATTATTTTATTTTTTATTTAATCTTACAATCAGCTGGTTTTTTCCTTTGCACCCACATTAAAACTCAAATAGCTTGGATGCGGATTAAACCATATACTATCAACACGGCAAATTAAAAATACAATCATATATGTGCCTCTGTAAAAAAGGGGGGTTTAATGCATGTGCATTAAGTCCGCATAGGCTTATTAGGGACGACACTTTCCGATATAAAATGATATTTTTCGTTTTAAGAAAGTCTGTTCTTTACAAAAATCCAGTTTAGGGGGAAAGGTCGTCTCAGATTAGATACTGCACAGGCTAATCTGGGCCGAAACTTGAAGCACATGAATTTAACACCATTTTCACAACGCGAGGCTCATATTTATCATCCATTATCATTTGTCATGAATTTCATGAATGTTTTGTCAGTTGAGAAAGTCTTTGCAAATGTTTGTGTTATCATTTACACTTCATATTGCCATACAGTCAGATGTAATGCCATGATGATTAATAGACAGAATGTTCTACATACTACAATCACATGGAATTACATGCCTTCTGACTTTTTGCATGATTAATGTTTTAAAAAGAACATTTCACTGCTTGTAATCGAATAAAAAAACGGTACTTGTCTCTAAGAATTACAAATTTTAGCTCATATGTAAAGAATAATAGGTTACTGCCCTATCGTTTTGTAATATATCAAGTGAGGCTTACAATAGATTAGCGGCAAGGCTTGCAGAGACATTTTCATTCATGCCCAGTATGATATATTACAAAACGATATGGTAGTTACCTGTTTTTCTGTTTGTCATACCTTTATGCCCCATATCAAATGAAAAGCCAGTTTGAAGTACTTGGAGTAAACCAATAGTTTTATCTGCATATTTTAGAATTTGCTAATGGCTAGCTCGGTCATTATTTAGTGACAATTTTTTCGCACTTGTTTCTGGACGTGTCATGATGCTGCTGTGATGCATTCCTTAAATCTGCTATACAACACATCAATTAAAACATGACAATAAAACAAGGCAGTTCCATTAAACCTGGATTTCAACGTTTAAGATATTAATTTAAATGATTATGCTACCCTCAACTAAGTCTACATGTAAGCTACCTACACATTTCAGCCAGTGACCTTGATCTGGACCCAATTGATCCCAAATGCAATAACAAGCTAGGTCTGCATGTAAGCTACCATCATACACAATTTCAGAGCAGTATCCAAAATGAAACCATTTTTTTACTGTTTAGTAAAAGTAACCTTGACCTGTACTAGACAGGCCGTGAATGAACTCTTGTGTTAGGTCAGCATGACTGAAACCTACACACAAATTTCAGTATAATATCTGTATCAAAATGAAGTTATTGAACTTATTCCATTTTTCTATTTTAAGTTACAGTTACCTTGACTTTCAACGACATGCAAAAAAAACAATCCAAGGCTAGGTCTAGATGTAAACTTACAATGTCAAAAGTTTCATCAAGATGCAAACAATAGGTGTTAAATGGAACCCAACAGTCTGACGCCGTACCTCCAAGCGATACCTCATTCTAATAACCAGGATTGCAAACTTGGTTAATAATAAAATCTTAATAATAAAATCTTAATAATCTTAAAGGGTTGACGACACATTTTAGGACAATAAATTAGTTGACACATAAAACTGAAAAGTGATGGGATTTCCAAACGATTAAAATGCAATGTTAACATGGCAAATAATGAGAGCCAATATTTTCTTGCCTTTGTTTTATTTCATTTGTATTATTTCTTAAGTGTGTACTGCATCATATACAAGAATATATTTTCTCGTTGCTATGTTACCTTCATATTGCCATCAACAGTATATTTAATGTTTTGACAGTAACTCATGGTCTAAATCTACCCGAGTCATAGTCGGATCAAGACAAAAGCCTACCATGTTTTCACAACCTTTTAACCATGTACAAACTTGATTCAATGTTAACATCTCATAGCAGTAATTTTCTGGCACTTAGCTCTAACAGTCTGAACATGCTTGCCATTTTGCTTTCTGAAAACTCTTCTGAGGAAATAAAAAATATAATGCGTCAAGATAAAACAAGACACAGAATTTGTGGAACTCAGCACCTCATTAACTTTTTTTATCAGCTTTTCCTAAGCTCAGCAAAAGCATGTGCTCATGTAGAATATCCAATTTTACAGATAAAGTCAGGTTGCCAGACACATTTCAATCATACGATATGATGAGAAATGTCAATAACTGAAGGGCAAGGAAGGGCATTCACTTGTTGATGAACCCTTAAAGGCTGGATTAAGAAGTATCCAAAATGTATATTTATAGAAATACACATTGAAAGGTAAATTCATTTTAACCAGATTTTATGATTATATAATCTCATTTGTACGGCAAAAGTTAAATATGCACTTATATACAATTGGAATACCGTTTTGTATAATCATATTTATAATGTTTCATTTTTCCAAGTTGAAGGGTTTGTTGCACTATTTTTCCCAATCCAATAGCCACAGACTATAAAATATAAAGCACACAAAAATCACTGAATTTGCAGTATAAATTGCAAAAGGCAGGTGCACATCTGCTTTGTCATTGCCTAGTACACTGTATCCGCTTTTATGTTTTTGAACAGCACGATTCGTAAAAGTGAGGTGACGGTACCAACTGTACGCAGATTTACAGAGATGTTTTCTTTTGCTGTAACAGTAGCGAACGTTTTGATAACTGTGTACTTGTAATAGCGACTGCAACAACATTCTTTTATCTTCTTGTGCAACAGTAGTTACAACATATCGAAGGGTTTGTTCATATTGTTGGATTTTTTTTTGCTTATTGAATAACTTAAAAACTGTATTTGTTTGAGGTTGCACCATGATGATAGAATTACTTGAATTACCAAATGCCATGAGTGATCAGGTTTCCACAATGTCAATCAGTGAAGGGCATTCACTGGCTGATGAACCCTGTAGGATGTTTAATAATTAGCCATCATTTGCATTAAACAAAATACAATTTGAAAGGTTAATCACTGATTGCAGGAGTTTCTATTAATGTTATATCATTCGTAACACATACACCTATATTTATTCACAAGTTTTTAAAATTTAATTTGACCCAATGACCTAGTTTATGACCCCAAATGATCCAGTTTCCAACTTGTTTGCACAAAACTGAGGCAAATGTTCTCACAAATGACCATAGGTTATAAATGAAACATCTAGGATGTTCATCTTTTTCTTTAATCTGACCTGGTGAGTTAGAATTTGAACCCTGGTGACTCAGTTTTAAACTCGGCAGAGACATCATTAGGACTTGTGTTCAGACCAAGTTTAACGCCTGTTCTTTAATTCTACTTAGCGAAATAGATTTCGAACCCATGCAACCCAGTTTTGAAATCAGCCAAGATATCATCAGGACAAATGTTGTGACCAAAATTCATGAAGATGGTGCAATTTATGTGACATAAAGAGTGTTCAAAAGGTTTTACTATAGCCATAAAAGAAAACAGTCATGCCCCCTAATGGCATTTTTTTCTAACGGACAAATGTTCTGAGCAAGTTTCATGATGACTGGGTAAAAACTGAATCTTCTAGAGTGTTCAAAGGCTTTTCCTTTAAGTTGACTTAGTGACCTAGTTCTTGACCCCATGCGACCCAATTCAGAACTATGCCGTGATATTATTACAAATGTAATGACAAAATTTCAACAATATTGAGCAATAGATGTGGCCTCTGGATTGTATACATTGTAAATGTTGATGATGCCTGACACACAACGAACCACGAACATGTAATACACACGAAATCCAGCCTTATCTATGTGGTCATTAGTACTAAGTTATTTTTAAAATTGAGAGATTAAAGACAAAGCTACAGTCAGGACAAAGTGTTTTCTGGCCGAATTTGACCTTTGACCTCCAAGTGTGAACTTGGCCTTTGATGCAGGGAGAAGAGTGTTACATGCAACATGTTGTCTTTTGATGGTTTACATTTGGGTCACATAATTTTGAAATCCACCAATTCATGGCTTAGACAGGAATTTACGAACTGCTTATGAGCAAATTTGACTTTTAACCTCTAGGTGTGACCTCAACATTTAAAGAAAGAAGACGGGTGTTACACGTCACACATTGTCTAATGATGGTTTTCATTTGTGCAAAGTTATTTTTAGATCGATCAGTATAGGGCAAAGTTATGGCTGAGGCATAAATATTCAAGCTGTTGTATGCCCTAATTTGACCTTCGACCTTTAAGTGTCACACTTTGCCCTATACTTGACCTTTGAGTAAGGGAGACAGATGATACTCGCTTCCCATCACCTTATGGTGGTTTTAATTAAAAGTTAATTAAAATCCATCAAAACATAACAAAGTTATGACTGAGAAAAGAATTGTTATTACAGACTGACAATGTGACTGCTATATGCAGCATTCTTCGAATGGAGGCCATAAAATAACATAAACAGCACTAAAGCATCTTATGGTGTGTTTTATAAATTACATATCTGCCTAAAAGATTAACAAAATTATTTTTTTAAATGTTCAGAAATCCATTGGAATACATTTGTTGAAAAAAAATGTTTTAGCACAGCAATTTCAAATCCCGAAATATCTCTGTCAAATAAGTGCATAAAAATGCACATAATAACAACATAATAATAACAAAATTGAAATATATAATTTCTCGTTTTTTTTTTCTCTCATAATGCAAATAATTGCTTATAAATCTAATCAATAACTATGACCAGCCTACAATCCTATATTGAAGAAGCCAAATTTGCACTTGTATTTAAATTAGAAAATAATTGTCAATTATCATCCGTATTTTACATGATGTATTTTAAAAACTTCAAATCTATTCCAAGTAAGCGTCTATCAACGAAGCATTCTACACACATAATTCAATGCAGGTTAATCTCGGAGTATTGACATTTGTGTTGAGTTGAATATCAAGCAAATGATTACTTGTAAACAAATATTCCAGATTTCAAATTTCTTGAAAACCAGAGGAATAGAATGATGGTGAGCTCAGAAATTGAATGACATCTGAGTTAAGTAATTTATATGTTTGTTACAAACTAAACAATTTCGATAAAAAAATAGCTCAGCCAATTTTAATTGCAAAAGTTTCAAACATTTGGATAACAGATTATACAAGCCATTTTTATAAATGTTAATATCATCCGCTTTGGTAACAGTTAATATCAGACATTTTGGTAATATTTTATACAAGCGATTTTGGTAACAGTTTATACAAGCCATTTTGGTTACAGTTTATTCAAGCTATTTTGGTAACAGTTTATGCAAGCCATATTGGTAACATTGTATACAAGCCATTTTGGTTACATGCATGCAGTTTATATAAGCCATGATAAAATTTAATTTCAGCCACTTTGGTAACAATTTAGACCAGCCATTTTGGTAAGATTTAATAGCAACCATTTTGGTTACAGTTTATACCATCAATTTTGGTAACAGCTAATACCAGCCATTATGGTAACAATTCATATCAGCCCTTTTGATTATAGTTTATAGCAGCCACATAAATAACAGTTAATATCAGCCATTTTGGTATCAATTTATATCAGCCAGCCGTATTGGTAACAATTAATATCATCCATTATGGTAAAAATTAAAACCAGCCATTTTGGTAACAGTTAATATCAGCTATTTTGATAATAGTTAATAGCAGCCACATAAATAACAGTTTATATTAGACATTTTGGTAGCAGATTTATGTACAGCCACTTTGATAACAGTGTATATCAGCCATTTAGGAAACAGTATAAAGAGTTCTTAAATATTTTCTTTTCCTATTTTTGCCTGTGCTCTGAAATAAATCAATAACATTTAGATTAACTGACATTCATGCAAACCACCCATAAACATCAGTCTGTAAGCACTTCTATGAATCCATGAAGTGAATTCAAACATGCCAATGTTCAGCCATCTAATTTACCCTTCAAAGATTCAATTACCTCTTGCAATTAGCTCAGAGCATATAACCCTCTGTACCTTTTAATCCTGAGATATGAATTTCAAAGATTAAGAATATAGCATTATCATGATAAAATTAAGACAATTATTGTGTTCATTATAAATCTGAATAGAATATACCAAAATATCCCTAGTTTGTTTATCTTTTAATCTTTTATATATTACTACAACTGTCTAGATTTACCCTCTTTAAAATATGATATATTGTTAACAGGGAACATTGGTACAATGGAATGTACTTTTTGTATATATTCACTTGATTTATTGGACAGACAATTGTCAAAAATGTTTCTGGAATGCTTCCGAACAGCAAATGTACTCCATGAAGTTGATAATTTAGGTCTAACAACCAAAGTAAATAAGTGGCTCAGTTGGTACTTATTATTATCAGTTTTCATTGTATATTCAACTGGCTGCAATAATGTTTTGCCCATTGTCCATGTACCAAGGAAAAACAAGTGATGTCTTTGACCTTGAATGATGACCTTGACCTTCACCACTCAAAATGTGCAGGTCCATGAGATACACATGCATGCCAAATATCAAGTTGCTATCTTCAAAATTGCAAAAGTTTTGACCAAGGTAAACGTTTTGGGACAGAATGACAGACATACAGACAGGCCAAAAACAATATACCTCACCTTCTTCGAAGAAGGGGGCATACAAAGCTGAATATGTCGAGACAATGTTAAAAGAGGCTTAACTGCAGATTGTTAGGTAATTGTTTAAAGGGAAATAACTTCAAATTATTTAAAATTGTTCACAAGGGGCATAACTAAATCTTATTTGGAAATTGTTTCAATGGACATAAGTGCAGCTTATGTGGAAATTGATTAAAGGAACATAAATCAAAAATTATTCAAATGTCATAACAACAGTTAATTTGGAAAAACAATCAAGGGCCTAACTGCAGCTTATTTGGAAACTTTAAAATCGCATAACTGCAGCTTGTTTGGAAATCGTGATGTTTTAAGGGGCCTAATTGCATTTGTTTGGGAAATTTTTCAATGGGGCTTATGTGGAAATTGGTTAAAGGAGCATTATTGCACCTAAATTGGACATTATTTAAAGGGGCATAACTAACAGCAGTTTATTTGGAAAGAAATTCAAAGGAATATTTGAACACTTCAAAATCACATAACTGCAGCTTGTTTGGAAATCGTGACGTTTTAAGTGGCATAATTAATTAAGCAATACCATTAAGCAACACATTCAAAAACTTGATAAACATAATAATACTGTAGAATTTTGGACTACTGATGTGAGTGCCAAATAATTGCTACTTAAATAAAATAATAACTCAAGGATCTTGCTCAGTCAACAGTATTTCAATACAGAAAATACTAGCAATTAGTGTTGTCTGCATTGGGAATTAGTCCTACTTTTTCTTGCCGCAAACAATTCCCAAACAAGAAATGTGTCCACACGACACGGATGACCCCAACTTTAACTGTGTCACTACATTAAAGCATAACTGTGTAAATGTTTTTGAGACATACATCGCCTTTATTTTATTTAACTATTAGTTTGCTGCATAACAGGTGTTCAATATTAAAATTTGTTGTTTGTTACATATATCATCTGCTGCAGTTTGTAGATGGGTTTTTTCTTCCAATTCTGTGCATGCAAATAACAGGAATGCACGCATCTTCTTGTCAACTGTAGAAAAAAAGGCATTTTCTTATACTTACTAAGCAAAGCTTTGAATACATTGTACTTGTTTCTATGGCAGTCTTTTTCATGACACGTAGAACATTTAAGCAGGTAGATACTGGTGTATTGTTATGTGTTGCAGCTGAATGCATAATCTCAGAGTATATGTTACTTAATCATAGATATCTGGTAATGTCCATACCAGACTCTATCACGTTTTGATTAGATGAACATGTTTAATAAACTTTTCTTTATGAGATTCCACAGTGTTTGCGCAAAAAAGAAAACTAACTAATCTTAGAAGATAATTTGTGTTAATTAAAGCAGAATTATGCCAAGAATTCATACTTGAAACGGACACGAAAAGTGTGATAGAAGCACAGACAGACACACAGACAGACAGACTGACCGACCGACCGACCGACGGACATTGCGAAAACTATATGCCGCCCGTTGGGGGCATAAACACTATTTGAATTGGAGAGCGGACACCATGTTGAATGTTTAAAACGCACTAAGTGACCCCGTGACCTAGTTTCTGGACCGGCATGGCTAATGTTCAAACTTGGCCTAGAGATCGTCTAGATAAAACTTGTGACCAACTTTGGTGAAGATCGGATGAAAACTACTTGAAATAGAGAGCGGACACCATGCTCTATGTTTAAAACGCACAAAGTGACCCCCTGACCTAGTGTTTGACCCCGTGACCTCGTTTTTGGCCCGGCATAGCCCATGTTTGAACTTGGCCTAGACATTATCTAAATAAAACTTGTGACCAAGTTTGGTGAAGATCGGATGAAAACTACTTGCATTAGAGAGCGGACACCATGCTGAATGTTTAAAACGCACTAAGTGACCCCTTGACCTAGTGTTTGGCCAGGCATGGCCCATGTTCGAACTTGGCCTAGAGATCATCTAGATAAAACTTGTGACCAAGTTTGGTGAGGATTGGATAAAAACTACTTGAATTAGAGAGCGGACACCATGCTGAATGCTTGAAACGCACTAAGTAACCCCGTGACCTAGATTTTGTCCCGGCATGGCCCATGTTCGAACTTGGCGTAGACATTATCTAGATACAACTTCTGACCAGTTGGGTGGAAGATCGGATGAGAACTACTTGAATTAGATATCGGACACGCAAAGTGTGACGGACGGAAAGACAGACAGACAGACAGATAGACCGACGGACAGTGCGAAAACTATATGCCGCCCGTTGGGGGCATAACAATTCTGCAAGGATTAGACCAATTCATATTTAAAAGGTTAATTCAGCCAGAAAATAAAGTTATTAAAATTAATTGTGTGGACAAGCAAGTTGATGAACCACCCGGAAGACCACCATGCCTTTATTTTTAAGAGAATCAAATTTATTTAAATGATTGCTAAACTAACAATAGTTTTGATTGCTTTCTTTACAAAAATATGACATTTTCTTTCATGCTTTACCCTTTGCAAGCAGGATAGGAGGCACACAGAATGGAGCAAGAGATCAATCGTGGCCCAAATACGCTATCCCAAGTATAAGGATTGTAGAGGAATGAACAAGGATATTGATTGGAAATCAAAATGAAATATAACTATTATAAATTTGATTCAATGACCTTTTTACATAAACAATGAAACATGAATTCAATTCAAAAATCAATTTCACAATTTTCTTTTATAAACAATCATATTCAAGGATCTTTTTCACAAATTCATTGGATTCTTTAGTTTTAGTAATAGTTTACAATAATGTCCATAATATGTCAAACGGTTTAACATGAGGAATTTCTTCGGAATAAATATAATGAATTTATTTCTATGGCATTTTCCTCAATGTCCATTAAACTGCAGAATTATTGAAATTATCTGTTTTTCTTACGATAACTTCTGACGTCAGTAGGGTCATGGAAATAATAAGTCGTAATTTCTATTAAGAAAAGAACAAAATATATTACACATGACCAGTTTTGTCGACAGAGTCATAACAAAACAGCCAAGACAAATATTTCTAAAGGAAGAACATAGAATTAAGAATTAGAAGATTTCTGCATGTCATAACATATTCCTATTAAAGTCAACCTACTTAGCCTTATTGTTTTGGAGATGTTAGTGGAAACAAATGACAAAAACAGCACCTCTCTTAATAATAAGTAAGTTTCAGTTAAATTATATCCATTTCCTAGCAAGTTTTCCCATGCCCTACATTTCATGAACACACTGATCATAAATGTATGATTATAAATATAAATGCTAAAAATTACAAGTTAACTTAATTTTTTTTTCCAGATCCTTGATAAAACTGAACCCAGGATTTTATGGGGAACCTCGAGCGCTACAAGGCTACAAGAGCTGCATCTTGTGCACATGTTTGCCTAAAACTAAATGTTATCTGATGAAAGATTAAATCTTTTTTTTTTATTAACCAAATATGATGCTTTGCAATTGCCATGAAGGCAATTATTAAGTATTCTTTTTAACTGATACTTTTTTGGATTTTCGCAGTTTTCAAAAGTATTAAAGTCATATCACTGCGGTCAGTTTACCCACTGACACTTTCCTAGGTAAGCTGGTTTACCAGTATTTATTGCATATAATTGTGCCAGTAATTGACAACTTCTCTACGAGAAATCAGACGTAGATGGATAATGGCCGTAGAAAGGATTTTATTACCAATGCCCACACAAGTAATGTTTTAATATTCTTTGATTGAATGTTGTAATACATATTTTGACATTAGTGTGTTAACCATCATTTCAAATATGAAAAGCGTGCTATTATGTTATTAAACACATTTTAAGAATTTTAAATGCTTTTTTACACTTTTGACAGCTCCATTATGATCTCAGCAAGTCCATTAAAAATACAATGTGCTACAGACAGACATTGACAGACATTGTAACAACTAAGTGCAAATCTTTGATATTGGGGGACAGAAAATCATTTTATAGTAAAATTGCAGTTACAGTTAATAGGAGGTAAAATAAGCATTACAAGATGCCTGTCTTGACATTTGGCCTTAAGTGTGACCTTGACCTTTGACCAAGGTGTGAAACAGATTCTCCACAGTTAACATTGTTGGAAAATTATTTAAATACATGATGAATGAAGAAGTTACAGTCTGTGCAAGTTTTTTTATAGCCAAATTGAACCTATGACCTTTATATGTGATCTTGGCCTTTGATATAGGTAGACGCTTGTTATGCATGACACACAGTCTAACCATTGAGAGTATTTGTTGTAAAAAACACACTAAATAAATGCATAATAAATGATAAAATTATTGTGTAGACAAGCTGTTTTATGGCAAAATTAGAGCTTTTATCTTTATCTTTGACCTAAAACATTGAGGTAGATTGTCACTTTGACCTTTGAGATAGGGATATGGGTTTACACACAACAAGACATATCCTGATCTTGGTCATTTGTGATCAGTTATTTTAAAATTACATGACAATAACAAAGTTACAGTCAAGACAAAGCTGTTTTATGGCCAAGTTTGATCTTTGACCTCTAAGTGTGACCTTGCCATTTAAGGTAGGGAAACAGGTCTATCATGCAACAAACAGTCTCCTCATGGTGGTCATGTGTGGTATTTTTTTTTAATTGCAGGATATACTACAAAGTAACAATCTTGACAAGCTTGGAGGCCAACACTCACTCACACTCGCACGCACTCACGCTCATGCTCTTGACCACAGTGACAGCTATTTCAAGATTTAAGAAAGCAATTTTGTGCAAGAGATAAGGAAACATGTCAATGACAACATATTCATAGCACCAAGGGTTTCTGGGCAAGCATGAAAGACGTTATGTTATGCCCTTGTCACACCACACAGATTCTTGACATGAATTATGTAGCTCAAAACTAGATTGCCTTCCATTTGTTTTCCTTGTACTTTATACAGTGAGCTCTAAAATGTTAGTGACAGTGATCATCATAATAATCATCATTAATATGTTTTCTGAACAAAACCGTATCATTTTTTATATCTACACTCAATGGATGATCCCCTGATATGTAGTAAATTTAATCACCTTTGCATGTTCATCGTCTCAGTTAAAATACAAAATCTGGCAGTTTATTACAGTTCTTCATTACATTGAACCAATATCAAACGTCAGAAATGCCTCAATGAAAATTACCAAGTTATGTTAGCAAATAGATATGAAATTAGCAAATAATTACGGAATCTTACAAAGCATTAACAACGCAATTGGATTGTGTAATTTAAATTCAGCCTTATTTACATTCCCTAAGATGCAGTAATAAGAAGTTAAAAGGATTTTCGTGGCAAGGAGGAGGGTAATAAAATTACATCATTATTCTTAGATGTTAAGTTTGTAACAAGCCGACCACACAGTAACATTTAGGGATGAAAGAAGAATTATCAAGACATGAAATGCTATTTATGTGACCAGCTATTAATACAAAGGAATAGGTAAGTTTCTTCCATTACTTTAAATGGAAAATATCAATAACACAATAGTAACTTTAGAGCTGTGATGAACAGATTCAATTCACTGCGAATATTTATAAAAAAAAAAATATCCAAAATTAATAATCATAATGAAGCACTAAATAATGTCAAGTCCAAAAAACATTTCAACCTAATTTGAATAAAATATTTTGCCCATATACTTTCACAAAAACAGGTTTGCAATTATAATCAAAATAATGACATGCAAATTATTCAATAATGGCCTGTCTTGGCATTTTGTCAAGTAAACGCATTACCAACTTTTAGCATCCATTACCATATTTTCGGAATTCGGTCATGATTAGGTGACACTACACGGAAAAAAAGCAAGTAGTATCAAGAGCAGCTGACTTTAAACATTCTAAGCCATGGATAATAAATATAAATATCAGACACCTATTGCATGCACTCATTATTTATAATAACAAATACAATTTGAGAAATGGTTGTGGTTGTATTAGCTCGACATTTACATAACAAAAACATTAATTTACAGCCTTGTAACTCTGAAAATAAAACATTAAACACTCTTTAATTTATTAACTATGCTTCCATTTCTGGAAAAGCTTCAATGATCATGCATAATTACCAATCAATGTATCACTAAAACCGAAAAAGGTCATATACACAAACTAAATCACCACCTATTTATCATAATTTTATGTTTCTCTTACCAAAAATAGAAATAAAAAAGTTAATTTAACATTATCTGATAGAGAAGGTTTGCTTTTAGACTTTCTTGAAAAGTATTATTTAGAAAATGAAGATTGCATTTTGTCTTCATTGCAGCGAATAATTTATAATCAAGATCCATCATTAAAGGAAATAATAAATCATACTGGTAAAGCCCCCTGACAACAGAGATAAATTACGTTCACAATATCGCTAAACAATTAACTGAAATTTAATCCTGCTGCTCAATTAATACCGTTTACTTTATTGTGATAGTTAGTAAGATAGTAAGAACATGTATAAGATTTTTAAAAGGAAAGGAGATCTACATTGGTTTTGGAAGACCTCCACAGATAAATCATAATGAATAAAGGGATGATCTTTTCGATTAAAAGTACAGGAAACAGGCTAAATGTAAATTATTGTTTCCTTTACTTTAAAAATTGCCTGAAGATTCTTAAAACAAAAATAAAGAGTAAAAAGAGAAAATACCATAATAAATAACATATTTGTAAAACTTATATTCAACCCAGCGCTTAAAAAATAAGTTTATAGAGCAATCATCTGTGACCTTGACCTTTAATCTCTTGAAACTGATAAGGTTCTCCATTCCTTTAAACCTAAACAGCACATTCATTTATATGATTATGGGCTACAGAATGTTGAAAATGTGGAAATGGCTTTAAGTAACAAGGCCATATATATGACTTTGACCTCTTACTGGCTGACCTCTAAATCAAGTGGCGACCTTCTTCCCTTCTGAGTCACGGGACAGCATGCCAATTCAGATGATCAAGTGAGATCATTTGCAAGGGAATATATACTCCAACATCTTTGATAGGAGGGGGTATTAACAACTATAGCTTAATACGTGTTAAGTTCATCAAAAAATTATGAAATGGATCATTGTGTTTGTATTTAATTAAGTGCTTTAAGCTTTCCTGAGAGCAGTGTCATTGTTTTAAAACAATTTTATTTCAATATTAACATTAGTGTTACTGGGACAATTAATTGAATTATCTTTAAATCAACAATGTATTATTTATAATTTGACTTATAACCATCTGATTCAAGTGTCTGTTTCTCTTAAGTTTTCTTTCTGACTATTATAAGATATATATGCATTTTCTTTCAAGATATGTTATTCTGGAAAATAACATATACACATAAAGATAATATTACCCTTGTTTATGTTATTGTTTTTTAATACAAATATCACTGCCATTTGAAATATTCATGCAGTTTATAAACTATGTGGCAGATAAGATCAAAGACAAAAGCAGTACAAGAAATCACATTGGAGTCATTTATATACAAGTCTATTAAAGAGAATGGCACACGATCTACCCATTCAAGACAATAACATTTAGGTTCAGAGAAAAACAGTTGTATCTAATAAAAATGGAGTATATCAGATACCACGTTTTGCGAACGTTGCTGCAACGAAATATTTAGATCGCAACGTCGGCAACCATTACCGAACGTTGCCACAACGTTGCATACAAAACGTTACCAGGACGTTTCATCATAACGTTGCAAGGACGTTTCAGAAACGTTGCAACCACTTCCGAACGTTTCTGCAACGTTGCATGCGAAATGTCGGTCGAGCGTTTGAGAAGGATGTTGCAACAACATTGCTTCTAGATAATTGTGCACCCTTTTAGCGTCTTCAGTTTTCTCCTTTGAATTCAGTATCACCGCTAGTTTTTTTCCTTGAATTCAGTATCACCGCTTGGTGGAATGTATACTTTTTTTCCAAATAATTATTTTGCTTGTAGGATAACATAAACATTTGTTAACTATCGATCTGTGTTGTTTTAACGACAGAATATTAAAATTAAAAGAAAAACTCAAAAAGTCAAACCACATTGTTTAATCTCACGTGTTACGCATGCGCGAGACGTCGATTTCCGCCATGTTCGAATGTTTGTGTGTAGAGCGATAGTCGAAAGGATATAACCAGAAAATTACCAGTCAAATTCGAAATTAAAGTATATCTGTAAATCAGAAACACATCCATCTTCAAGAAACGATCGAGTGGTAAGTTTACAGTACTTTATAATAATATAGTTCCCGCATCGCATCTATGAAAAGATGATTTCTTGTACATTTTAGAAATTCATTATTTTTTTTTATTTTACAGATCAGTTGCTTAAACTTAAAGTTTATTATAAGATGAACTTTTACTCAAAATCGCTGGACAAAATAAATTGTTTATGTTGTGTTATGCATTAAAATGGTAGTTTAGAATTTAGTTTCAAAGTTTCAACAAAAATTGACAAAAAAAAATCGGTCAACATTTTTTCTGAAACTTTCAAATGTGTTTTGTTTTTACATACTTAATAGTAAATATAACAGTTAATTTTGTGGTTTTGGAGGTAATTTTCGTCAATCTTAAAGCACTTGATCTTAAAATCTTATTTACAGAGAATCTGTGAAAATAGCACTTTCCTTAGTCTGGGCTTTTTTGACGGTTTCCAGACGTTTTTCCCCCCCCCCCNACGTTTCCCCCCCCCTCCATTATACTTTTAGTGGAACTGTAGTTGTGTGTTGTTTTTAATCCAATTAAATAAGATCAATTGGTGAATTATTTCAGTTTGAGTAAACTACCTCTACTATCTATCTACTTCTAATAAACATTTTCATATTATGTAGACGTTTCAACTCCAAAATGGTGGGGAGCGAACGACTGCCACCCTTTTTCGACTTATGGAAAAAAATCCATTTTTATTTGGTTCTTTTATAAATACTTTTTCCATGAGACGTGGGACGGCAACATTCAAAAAGTATCACGCCGTCTCCACGTATATTGAGTTATATTGGACTACAGTTGGTTGACCAGTTCCAGCGAATTCACCGTTGGCGCATTTCCGCTTAAAACGCCAGTAAATGAAGTAAAACTACTATTAATCAAAATATTGTGTTATTTTCCTTCTCAACTTGTTGGTTATCCATGAAAATTTCAATTCCCACAATTTTTTGCAAACAAGTTAAACAAAATCGAGTTTATACAAAATCCTCGTGTGTAAATAGTGAGCCTGTCAAATTGTATTGTTCTGCAGTGCTGAAAACATGAGTCCGTCATTTCTTTGTTCCTTATAAGAAGCACACAATTATTTTTCTGGTTGGACTTGCATTTCATAACATATGTACAGTCGATTGGTGTATTTTATTTGTTAACAGCGCAATTCAAATATTCAGCCATTACCGGATCGCTTAGGGTTTATCGGATTACATTTGTATCGTATTATCTAGACTATTAAAATTTGACCCAACATTTGTAAAAAATATTGTACACATGTATGAACATTTCCAGAAAGGAAATTTCTTTCTGCGTTCAATAAGACCGAGTTCGTGGAAATCGCTGCACAATTGGTGAAATAATGGCTGTTCAAAGCGATGCACCCTATATTCGGGTCATTTTGAGTTGAATACATTGTTACATAATGTATATTTAATAGTGACATTTTTTTTTGCATGGGAATCGATTTTTCGTTATAATTTGATTATTTTTCATTTGAAACGATGTTTTTACTTATAAATGTCATAGCCACACGTTAACCACCTGTGTATTGGACAACTTCAATTGAGTTAATATGAAGTTTGAGACAATCCCCACATTCCTGAATATGGGTCACCATGCACATCATGACATGTCCGTTATTCACTAAATCACAATTTGCTGCTTTCACGCTTATTTGATATGGTACGCATAAATTTGGTGTCTGAGCATTCTTACTTGTGTACATGACACATTATACTAAAATATTACATCAATGAACATTATGTTTACCAAACAAAATCTGCAAAATTTAAGAAACCATTCGTTTGCACGTTTCCTTTTGTAATAAATAGGGCGCGTTCATAACGTGACCTTGTTTTGCTTTCAAAAAAAGAAACAATTGTAAACATTGACACACGTCAACAAAATCACGAATCGACTGAACAATGATAGGCTTTTTGTATTAAATTCATAGAAGACTATAAATGATTTATAATAAATCTTTAACATAAATAAAAGTATTTTGCAAATTTGTTTTAACCTATCCGTTACTCACTAAAATCCGCTATACACCAATCGACTGTACTAATTACCTACATGATTTTTTGGGGAAGAAGCACAGAAAATAATATAGAGCCAGTTAGAAAGTGCACTGAAACCGATAAATGTGCGCTCGAACCGGATAGCATGGGTGTTCAATAAATACTTTTGATTTTTATAAAGATCAATATATTTTTCCTGATACGATAATTGTTTTGATCAAATTGAAGTACATTACATTAGCAAACGGTCAGTTCGTTTATTTTGATTTATGTGCATTGAAGTAAAAACTGCGTTGGAACCGGTCAACAAACTATACACTTTTCTATGCTAATGACACGCATGTTCAAATTCTGTTCTTATGTTTTGCTGCACTGTGCATGCTGTAGTGTGTTGTTTTTGTCATGTTTCTTAAAAGACAGTGCTGAACACTGTTTTGCAAGTTGTCGTAATGCACCAGTCAATTAAACAGGCTGATGGTACTGCCCGATAGCTCGATCGGGCTTAAAAACTGCAAAGGAAATGCAAAGATTGTATCCATTCACATAGTTATACTTATTTGCGAGTTCCAAAAGTCTGCCGATAACAATATTTTGGTAGCCGCTACTGAAATATGCAAACAGAATAATACAATGTTAGCATGCAACTTCGGCAGCAGGTTCATATATAAGAGCTGCTGAAGCTGTCAGCTAACAATATATAAAAAAATTATGTTTGCATATTTTTGTAGTAGCTATCGAAACATTTGATTTTTATCGGCAGACTTTGAGACTTAGCAAATAAGTGCAACTATGTGAATGGGTTTCAATTATGCAATTCTTTTGAAGTTGTTAAGCCCGATCGAGCTATATAGTCCGATCAGGCAGCTCCACCAGCCTGTTAAAACCACGGCCCCTAACTCTGGGGAAGGACAGAGATTTTCGCTTTTGGTTTTTCAAGTCTGGGGTATAGTCCAGGCTGGTGGGACTGCCCGAATGGGCTATATAACTCGATTGGGCTTAAATAGCTCTATCAGGCTTAAAAACTTCAAAAGAAATCCGTAATTTTAACCCGTTTACATAGTTACTTAATTTAATCTCAAAGTCTGATGATTATTATGTTTCGGTTCGAATTGGGCTTGAAAGCGCATCGCATTAGGCTCCTTTTGATGTACATGTAGCAGCTTCGAATACAATCCTAACTTCCAACAGCGTACATAATATTATGCTAGAAATGTCCTGCACAAGATTACATGCACGTGTAACTGATTGCTGTTTTATACATGTATACATATTGTTATTGAAAGAAAAAAGATATTTCATTTGTCGATGCATTAAGTTATAATTCTTGCAATAACCTATTTCACAGATGCAAGCACTTTCCCGTGTTGGTGGAAGTGTGTTGGTGTAAGTAGTGTCGGTGGAAGTAGTGTCGGTGAAAATGGAAGGAAAATTATGCTGAAGTAAGTATTTCAGTCTTTCTTTGGTATTACTTGAGTGACTTGACTCCAACTTGAAATGAATGAATTATTTATTATGTGCAGGGCTCTTATTACTTACTTTTTTCACAGGAGTAATAAACTCTAGTCTCCTCAGATACCCCCAAGATCAAGATTTTAAATAGTCGAGAGCGCGGTCTCTTCAGACAGCTCTTGTTAACACATGAACCTTTCATCATTGTAAGAAATGAAAAACATTTCATGTCTAAAAAGACCGTGGAAATGTCCGTGAAGCAAGTTAATTTGTGCTGTGTTAACCATTTTCATTAAAAGCATATTTAAAAATGTTAAATTCGTATAGTTTACAGGCTGTTGACATGTCAATGCTCGCTGATTGAGCAGTGAAATCGTTAACTGATCATTGCAATTTACCCCAGTTTGAGCATCGGCTCATCCAATTTAATTAACCTTTAACAATATTTACTACATTTTTTGACTGATGTCATACGAGGTGATGGCTGGATACAGTATAAAGGGAAGAAAAGGCAAAAAGGTCCTTGGAGCTCTAAAAAAAGTCATTCGAGGTCATCATGAAGAAAAAGCGGGTACTTGAATTGCTTAAGAAACCGTCATATAACCACTTCGGGGGCATTGTCCATGGGTAAAAGTTTTCAGGATTTCAATTCAGCCAGTTTTTACTTAATTTACAATTAAAAAATGACATTTTTTTTAAACTTTCAATTTTTTCACTTTTACCCATGATTGTCATCTTACAGTGACATTTCTTGTTATACCCCCACCACAAAGTAGGGGGTGGGGGCTATATAGGAGTCACTTGGCATGTCGGTCTTTCGCGAAGTTTTTTCAGACCAAAACTTTTTCATTTATTGTGAGATTTTTAAATCCCTTTGTACATTTGTTCACGATCATAGGACGGTGTGTGATGCAAAGAATGGGCAATATCTCCAAGGTGTAGGTCACACTTGGAGGTCAAAGGTAAAAAATAACCGTAAATTATCTTGTACGGGCCATAACGTAGTCATTTATTGTGAGATTTTAAAAACTCTTTGACTTAATACATTTGCTCACCGTTATAGAACGGTAAGTCATGTGAAAGAACGAGTCAATATCGCAAAGATCAAGGTCACACTTGGATGTCAAAGGTCAAAAATGGCCATAAATTGGTTAATAAGTTTAGAAACTAAAAGCTTACATCACAAGATGAACCTTTGGAATGCGTTTATTGCAGTAAGGGGCTTTTGTCCAAATTTCACTTCTGAAACTCTGTTTTCCCAGGGTGCTTTTCTTTTGAGCAAATTTTACTTTCTTATACGTTACAAGACCATATATTCTTCACCGCGTTCATTGAGAGAAGACAGATTTATCTTGAAAATGATACCGGTCTTTCAAACATTGATATATAGGAAATACAAGAAAAATGCTTTGAAAGTTGGCGGTTTGATAATGGGATCCTATGGGAAATGGAATTAGTGTAATTCAACCTGTTCAAAGGGATGATGTCTAAGGCCTCAGATAAATGCAAAACCTTGTCATTTTAGGCAGGTGATTTATTGAGAGTTTATTAGTCCAACTGGGTGACTTTAAATTCACAAGTGGTTGGCAGGAAAAGTGGTTTAAGCAGGCAACACTATGTTGTCAGCATGTGGGGAGACATTTTGTGGTAACAAAGAATACATTTGTCACGCAATTTGGAAAATGTTGTGAGTTCATCATGGATGCTTCAGGACATGTGCACTTTGAAAATGTTTTTTTATGACAATAATATTTTTTGCAAATATCAATAAATAAGACATAATTGTACCGGAGATCATTAAATCCTGTCTTTGTCTTGTCTCTAAAACCAACAAAAACTGCAAACAAAACTAATTTAAAATGAATTTATTTAACTACGCAGTTTAAATTTCGATTATAATGATTGGATATTCCATATGACAGGGGTCCTATACCCAACTTGATCAACTCGGGAGTTTTTTTTGGTGTCGAGCAAGTGCGTTAATTCATCTTACTTGTCTGCGGACAAATAGAACAATTAAGGGTAAATCAACCATCAATATTGGCAAAACAATGCTTCTGAAAGTATGTAAGAAATATTTGACAAAAGCTTTAAATGATGTATCTATTACAATACCGATGTCCGAATCAAAACAAATCCAAAGTTCATAGAATTGTTCATTGTCATAATAAAGGTAAAGGAAAGGAAATTAGAACAACCCTCTGTTTAAATCATTCCTAAAATTGTCATAGCAGCCACAGTTACAGTTGTCTGAACTGGTCTTTAGGATGTAAACAAGAAATGAAGCAGACACATACAGAACAAACAAAGACAGAAGGCAATCAAAAAAGCTCAACATGAGCTAAAAATGCTAAGTAAAAAGCACCATAACAGTAATAACAGACTTTTGCCCAATGTTAATTTTTCATGTGGGGAGTATACATTCATTGGTATTGAAGATATATTTTCTATTTACTAGCATATACTCCAAAAGTGTTAAGAGACAAATAACAAGGGATCATAAAATGAAAAGAAGATAAGGATCATTAAGAGGCTGTCCACAGTACAAATATCACAATTCTTTCTCCAGTATTACAGAGTAATAGATTTTTGTCAATTTTATGTTTTTCAATAAATAAATAACACCTTTGAAGGTCAAGATAACACTTTAGGGTAAAAAATACTTTGAAGGCATTTGTCAGCGCTTATTTATGTTGCGTATTGAATGTAATTACATAATTCCTGATTTTTCTTGGACAAAAAAGTTCGGAATGCCGATGAGATGATTTTGCAATTTCACTTGTCCGTGGAAAAGTAGAACATTATTATATTTATACAACCCTGTTTTGATCTCAAACAAAAGAAAATATCATGATTATCTGTTTTTTCAAACTGAATTACCAATAATAATAGTTCATTGACACAGAACAATTTTCAATCTTTTGTTGTTGTCGAGTAACATAAAGAAAATGTAGTCAATTTGTAAAAACAAACTTTGAAAAAGCCTATTAAGGCGAAATATATCAGTAAAGAGTGAAAATTGTTCTGTGTCAATGAACTTTTATCCCTACGGTATACAAAACTGCGTAATTATAGTTCATCCAAGTTCACAAGTTTTACCGACTACAGTTGTTTGTCTTCTGATGTTAAACGTCCAAATCCCAAGTAAACATTTCACGAAACAATCAATTTAATTGGAGAACAGACTGTTGTGTTTGTATTTAGAAACTAAAAAAAAAAAAAAAAAAAAATTGCAAGGACTTTCTGACAATAAACAGGTGTTGACCTGTCAACGTGGAAACCGGCTAAACTCAGTTCAATATCTCCGGAAAGACTGAGTTGGCTAAGATAATGTCTAAGAACAAAAGCAGGCATGCTTACCCATATTGATTTTCATAGAAAACAAATTTAGAAATGCATTAGTCTGACATTTAAAATACATCAGTCTGACATTTAAAACTACCCACATTCATTTTTACTTGTTTTCTGACTTCTGTGTCGAATTACAAACCATTGAATTTACCAGTGAATTAAATTGACAAATTTATTTTCTGCTTTGTTATAGATGCCAATTTGTGATTCACCCGAAAATCAAGCAAAACGTACTGATTAAAGATCATAGCCATTAGTTCCAATAAGATACCTTTAATTTAGAGTGGAAACAAGGGTTTTCTAAGATATGACCGGGCGAACTAGTTTTTGGACAGATGTGGCCAACATTCATACTCGGCCTAGATAGTGTTAAGATAATCATTCCGACCAGTTTCGGCTAAATTGGATTGAAAATGTGGCCTCTAGTTATAACGCGCTTTAAGTTGTCACAACACACATACTAGACGCCGGAAATAGAATGACAACAATAGCTCACCATGAGCGTTTTGTGCTCAGGTGATCTAAAAAGGAACATATGAAGCATTCGGAGGAATCAATGTTTGGGCTACTTATCCTCAAAATTGATTTAATCTCATCCAATCTGATGTAAGTTAAGAGCTTACGCACCAAGCTTCCTCTTATACATTATCTTACTTATAGTTAAGTACTTTAATCCAGTAATGGGTTTTGTGACAGACTTAAAAGAGAGCCCTCAACATAAGCTGATAACAATGCATCCTTATTGTTACTAGAAACACAGATGCCAATAGGATGCACGTGTACTTCACAGCGTAAAGCATTGTTAAAACTTTTCTAGTAGATTTGCTAAACTTTCTCAGGAAAATTGTTAATAAATAAGTGGCCGCTGTGATATGACTGGAATTCTGTTAAAAAATTATGGAAAATCTGAGAAAAAAACAAACAAACAACTTATCCGCTGTCATTTATCTAAAAGTAAATGCCACCCAATAAAAGCTTGATAATGGAAACACCAAGGGTAATGGCCCCTAAATCCATTGTCAATCTGCATTTGCATGATTATCGATTATAATTCACTTGGAAAATCATCATCTGCAGAAATTAATTATTAGGTCATTGATGTTAAAGCCGGACACTTTTTAAAATTTCCTTTCCTTTCTCAGTTCTTCAGGATAGACTTCCCAATCTGCGCAATTGACTGACATAATCGCGAAACGCATCTGAATGTACTTCTTATGTTTAATCACACAAAACCTGAGAGACTCGGCCTTGTTTTCTGGTGATAGATGCATGAGATATACCCTATCCCCTGGTACTTAACCATAAATCAAATATTTTCGAAGACTTATTGAGAAATCCATATTTTCAGAATTTATTATTCTAATTTAGTAGCTAGTCATAACAATTCTCTTTTAGGGTGATGTTTTAATCTCATTTTGGAACCTGTTCCGGGAAGTCTATATCAAATTATGATTGAGCAGTAATCTCACTAGCTTTTAATTTAAATTGCTCCATTTGAATTTGTTGAAAATAATTACTAACTTTCATCAGACCTATTTCAGTTTGCACCAAAAACAGGCAACAAGGATTCTGCTCAATAATAGTGTTTTAATGCCAAAACACTTTTATGGTCTCACATATTATGTCGTTAGAAATGGTGTATAACTGTTGTATCTGATACTAACATGTTTAGCTGATACATCATTTTTGTGCTCCCTCATCACCATGTTTAAGATTTATCCCTATCTGTCTGGGTGATACAAGTTGCAAAGCATGTAAATCAAGTGCTAACATGGGACAGCCATTTCCCATAAATATATTTTGCCAAGCATTTACAGCTATAAACCATACCCTGTCTATAGTGACTATCACAGATCTGTGTTGTTATTAGCCCCATCCGTGCAGGAAATTAGTGTCCTCAGTTGACAGCAAACTTGTCATCAGTTGACAGGGAATGACGAGGTAAAACACATACTGGATGTCTAATTAAGGTGAGAAACTTTTATAAAGGTAGAGAACCTTCAACAAATATGACATTTTTATGCTTTACGCTAATTACAGGAAGTTTAGAGAGGAAGTGATGCTGAGAAATACATATAGGAGCGTTGAAACCAAAATGGCTGACTGAAATGATGTCCTAATGAATGGGACATTGCAATTAATTTGCCAAGGAGTTTTAAACATGCATTATAAGACAGGATAAAATGTGTATGAGACAGCATAAAATTAGTATGTATGTATTTGCAGGATAAGGTTAATCCCCTTTCCCGTGCATTATCAAATGAAACCCCTGATGAGTAAACTTAGGTTTATTTCAGCATTGCCCACGATAAAGCTGCCACCCTCAGAACAATGACTTAATTTTGTTAATTGTGTTTTTTTGGTACATTCTGCCATTTTCTTTTGATTGTTATGTTTAAAAAAAAAGACAACACAATTTAAGAATATAATGGGATAAAAAGAATACCAGGTTAATTTTGAAAACAGATAAATTTACGTACTAAGCACAAAAAACGAACCACTGGCCAAGACTTTCGGTTTAGGTTTTCTTATCCTGATAAATAAACGTATCTGTATCAAAAACTTACGCTAGTATTCTCTATATTTTAATAAGATTTATGTTCATGATGAGATCTGTTTAGTGCTGATTTGATACCCTGTTCCATAACAAAAGCACATCATTCTTTTTTGCATGTGTGTATGTGTGTGCACCAAACTGTTTAAGTCAATGTTGATCAATTATGACAGTCAATTTAAATTCGCTCAAATTAAATTCCTATTGCTTTCAAATTGTTCATTGGTTTTAAGTTCAAAACTCAAAGCAGAAGAAAGCAAAAACAACACCACACATCCATCAAGTCTGTTTTGCAAATACACTGCAAAACCCGCCGTAACCTTTCCAACTCAAAAGCAAAATGAAAATGTCTACATGCAAACAGCATTATACCAGAACAGCCTGCAAGTAACTCTTACTCTTAATCTGTTCAGGTTAAATTCTCTTTGCTGCTCATCAGAATCTTAGGGTTAAAAATGAAGCCTTTTAAACTTGAATCTAGTAAGAAAGGTCTTAAATATAATTTGATTTGTTTAGGAAATACAAAAGCTTCAAAATGCGTATCTGAGTGGTGAAGGGTTAAAACACCTCATCCATACCATGATATTTTATCCCACATGCACACAAGCTTTTTATACTGAATTAAGATACTTGTCAAATTCATTTATGTTTTTGGCATTCATATTTCTGATTTAAAGGAATTTATCACTGTTTTAGTTTACGTTTGAATCTGAAAGTGTTAATTATGGTATGGCTGACAATTAGTATTTGTTGTAAGTTTTGTTTTATTGCTTGCTTAATAATGATTTTATAGAGCTGTCATCATGTATTATGCACAAAATAGAAATTTGACCTCTAAGTAAGGTTTTTACATTTGAGCTAATGAGATGAGTCTTACATGCACCATGCTGATGTCTCAAGATGGTGAACATTAGTGGTTAGTTTTTTTGACACTGGGTAAAGGATATTGAAGTTGCAGTCGGAACAAGCTGTAAACAAATTTGACCTTTGACTTTTTATTGAGACCTAGTCTTTTGACCTAAGGACATATATCGTACATGCAAAAAAAGCCTTCATCTCATGGTGAATATCTGCAGTTTAAAAGTAATTTGAAAGCTGCATGATGAACATAAAGTTTCAGTCAGGACAGGCTCAGAAAAAGTAACGCACTAACACATGTACACAGCACATTCACTAATCCATTGAGATAGTTATAGTGAGCTTTCTGCAGACTTGACAAAAAGGACTGTAAGATCATGACATTTTTGGAAATGAAAACCTGACTTTTACTACCAAATGAGAGGGAAGTATTCTTATGGAGGTCAACTAATAAAAAAACTGGTGCAGAGAAGGCAATATAGTTTTTGTAAAATATTGTTTTCCCCATAAAAACTTTCATTGTCACTATGTCTGAGGGTGCATCACTAATGTGTTTCTTAACAACAGTCACGCAATCCAGACAACAAGATAGATGGATGCAGTGTGTTTTCTGAAATACACAGACAAAGAAAATGAATCAATCACTTTTTTGGCTCCATAAAATATATGAGCACAAAGCACCATGTTGTTTGTCTCCCCATTTTGTAAAAGAATGAAATATTAAATAAAAATAATAAAATAACTTAGAAATGCAAAAACAGTAAAATGTATTATTTGTATCGAGGTTGCATTGTGTATTTAAGCTATAATAAAGATATATTTGCCATTTACTACGGATGTGGTGTCATCAATAATTATTGAAATAGCATTTACATATGTGTTCTTGCTTAAGAAGATCAAGAACGAGATTGTGCATTAGTCTTGGAACTATCTTCATTAACGATATGTGAAAAAATGTATGGTTTATCAACGTAAAAACAGCTTGAACTATTAGAACTGAATAAAAATATCAGAATGTCAGAGAAAACAAACCACCGTCTGGGTTCAGATATTATTTATTTAGAGTTCAAAGACAGGGGGTACTTCCTGTGTAATGCCAATCATTCATTTTTAATTGCATCACTCACCCACAATGTGTCAAGAATCAAATATCAATGCTTGATTGGGGATATAATACCTACTTGTGTGGAGCAATTCAACCACTGTAAGTCAGGCATTAAAGATGTTTTGTTCAAATAATAAATATCCATTGTTGTCACCTTTACAAAACCTTATTAATCATCAACAATAGAAGAACAAGAAAGTGATATTTGTATCCTATCGCCTTACTAAATAATTGAACTATTTTATCGTACAGCTATATGTGGTACAGATAATAAAAGAATTGTAAAATGAAACTTTAATATTTTCCTGAAGAATTGATGAATTATAACAAGTATTTTTAAATGAATATATGAACCTGTGAATTCTCTAAATGTTCAAGATGGGCGCGTTTTAAATTATGAGGTCATTGGCTGGTTAGAATTGATCGAAGTTATTAACAGTCAGTTCTAATTTGAGAGCTATTAATTTCAGTCCATATACATTTTCTTCGTGAACAATTAACCATTAACAGTTCAACTTTGTCAGTAAATGATTTTCCTGAACATTAGTTCATGAACTACATTTAAAGACATTTTTATTACAATTCTTAAAATAAATCTTTAAAAAAATCACACTTATTAAGTTTTCATGAACTCGCAATCTACTTTTCGCAGCGTTGACATATTATTTCTGAATTTACCCTGATACGCATTTCAAGAATCAAAATATGTAACATAAGAGTACTGTGAATCATTGAAGCCCACACGAACGTCATACATAAATCACCAACTAATTAGCTTCTCTGCATTATACATTAACACATTAACATGTTCATGGACAATAAATTATACCGTTGTATTGAGATATATAAAAAAACAAACATTTTCTGCACAGCATGCAATGTCTGCAAAATAATCAGACAAATATGCTCAGACAAAATGTCACGCACATACCAGTAATTTGTTACGTCAGAAGCACAGTTTTTGTTTCAAATTATTCCAGTTGGATTCCAGTTTTCTGTCTATGTTTATGCCAGCAAATTGTTTATGTTTTTACAACATTAAAATATTAATCATTATCAAAGACAGAACCAGCAAATGGCTTTTTCATTAAATTCCAGATTATTTGTTTTCCTGATATTAAAACTTGGACATTGTGTTTAAAATCTTTTCGATTTCCAGCAACTTCAAGAAAAACTTTACCTCAAGTCCTTCATTTGAAATGTGTGATGCTTCATCTTTATATTTCATACTCTAATTAAATGACCCGGGTCATCAAAACTTTCTGAAAATTATACAATCAAATGCAGAATAACATTGTCAGTTGAAAAAAAGTAAATGCAAAGTAAGTTAAGCTTTTTTTTCAACCCTTACAATTAAAGGCCAGCCAGTATTGACTTATGAGCTACTTTAACTGACAAACAACTTAACTCAGCCAGTATTGACTTATGAGACACTTTTACTGACAAAAAACTGAACTCAGCCAGTATTGACTTATGAAACACTTTTACTGACAAACAACTTTACTCAGCCAGTATTGACTTATGAAACATTTCAACTGACAAACAACTTCACTCAGCCAGTATTGACTTATGAGACACTTTGACTGACAAAGAACTGCACTTAGCCAGTATTGACTTATGAGACACTTTGACTAACAAACAACTTAACTCGGCCAGTATTGACTTTTGAGACACTTTAACTGACAAACAACTTAACTCAGCCAGTATTGACTTATGAGACACTTACTGACAAACAACTTAACTCAGCCAGTATTGACTTATGAGACACTTTTACTGACAAACAACTTCACTCAGCCATTATTGACATATGAGACACTTTAACTGACAAATAGCTTAATTCAGCCAGTATTGACGTATGTGACACTTTTACTGACAAACAACTTAACTCAGTCAGTATTGACTTATGATACACTTTTACTGACAAACCACTTAACTTAGCCAGTATTGACTTATGCGACACTTTTACTGACAAACAACTTAACTCAGCAAGTATTTACTTATGAGACACTTTTACTGACAAACAACTTAACTCAGCCAGTATTTGTTAATGAGACACTTTAACTGACAAACAACTTAACTAAAGACTCTCTCCTGTTATGCTGTTTCATACTCTAATTAAATGACCCAGGTCATCAAAACTTTCTGAAAATTATACAATCAAATGCAGAATGACATTGTCAGTTAAAAATAAAATAAAATGCAAAGTTCGTTAAGCTTTTTTTTCAACCCTTACAATTAAAGGCCAGCCAGTATTGACTTATAAGCTACTTTAACTGACAAACAACTTAACTCGACCAGTATTGACTCATGAAAAACTTTTACTGACACACAATTTAACTCAGCCAGTATTTACTTGTGAGACACTTTTACCGACAAACAACTTAACTCAGCCAGTATTTATTAATGAGACACTTTAACTGACAAACAACTCAAGACTCTCTCCTGTTATGCTGGGCACTTGGCAGGAAGGCAGTCGGTACAACTCTTTTCAACTCTCTGCTGGGTAGGCATCCGGCCTTGCAAGAACAAGTCCTCTTCTAGACTTTTCCACTCATCCTTCCGCTCATCTAGATGAATGCTCTAGTCAAGACCCAAGAGTTTCATTATTGTAAGAAAAACCTTTAAAACAAAATTGTTTTAATGTTGTACTCAAAATTATGAATATATAATTACACTATTTAAATACTTTCAGCCCACTCATGGCTCAATTAAAACATCATAATTTGAAGCATTGTACATCAATCTTATTGTCACCAGACATTTTGGACATGTAATTAGTTGAATAATTGATGATTGATGTCTTTGCCTTGAATATTTATATACACTCATATTACTGGAAATGATTTTTTTAATGAGTTTGGATATTTATGCAGAAACAAGATGAACAATAAACACACTTGTCCCTGGTGGAAGCCTTTTCAGTATTGATTCATTAGCCCATTTGAATAAGTCCAAAAAAATGAAAATGTCAAAGTCATAATGAAGTCAAGTTGATGAGTAAGTGCTAAGTGTTCAATTGAAGTATAAAGCATTTTAGTAAGTAGTAATGCTCATCGGGTCATTGTCGACCTGAAATGGCTTGAAGTCACTCGAGATGACTAGAAGCCGATTCTTGTCACACTGGGATGACATCAAGCCGATTCATGTCACCCTGGGGTGACATGAAGCCAATTCTTGTCACCCGGGGGTGACAAGCGTCGGCTTGAAGTCACCCCAGGGTGACATGAATCGGCTTCTAGTCACCCCCGGGTGACTTGTGTGCCATTTCAGGTCGAAAATGACCCAAATGAGCAGTAGTAATGATATTAAGCAGACGGTCAATTTTGCCGTCTGATTTAATTCCAAAAGAAGGCCCATGTCAAGGTCAAAGTGAGATCAGGTGATAAATTTGTGCTGAGTGTTAACCTGAAGTATCACACATTTTTAGTGAGTAGTATTGATGTTAATCGACTGATCATTTTGGCCTTGTGATTTTAGTCTAAGTCCGAAAGTAGGACAATGTCAAGGTAAACACGAGGTCAGGTGATGAGTATGTACTGAGAGTTGCATTGATGTATATAAAGCATTTTAGTACGAAGTACTGGTGTAAAGCAAATGGTTAATTTCGCTAAACCCTAGAATTCTGACTTTCTGATTTTTATCATAGACATAAAGAAGGTCATGTCAATGTCAAAATGAGTTTAGGTGTTGTGGGTGTGCAGAGACTGTTCAATGATATCATCCATGCAAGTATCAAAGATGCGTAGCAAGAGGTACAATGTATTAATGTAACACAAAATGCCCAATTTTGGGTTAACCAAGTATTTGGACAGGCTCATGCAATTCATTAGTCTAAGTCCAAAAGTAGGTCAATATCAGGTTAAAATGAGGTAAGTAGATGTGTGGTTGTTTATAGTATTCAAAGACATCAACCACGTATATATGAATGCTTCTTAGCAAGCAATATTGATATTAGACAAATTTAAAGATGTCATTTTTGGTTCACCCTGTACAGACGGACGCACAGACGGTAAAATGAAAGGACAGGTCAAACGCTTTATGAACCCCAAACGTCAGTAGATGCCCAAAGCATAAAAAATCAACAGTTTATCAATGTGAAATTTAATTGCAACACTTATTTAAATGATGATGACGCTGGTGACTTTTATTATATTATTATTTCTATCAATATTGTATTATAACTATGGTTATTATCGTTATTATATATGGTTACTTTTATTATTAGTATTATAGTAATGGTTATTAAAATAATTATTATTATTAACATTTAATCCAAAGCAAATAGTTTTTCCAAGCAATTATTTAACATCTTAGCTAAAATTTTAACACAGCTATTAACATTTTGCAATAGAACATTGTCTGTCAAATCAATAATTGACTATCAAATTTCTTTCAAAATAGATTTTCAAGAACTGCTTTAGAAATTTAACAATCACAAATTCTTTTCCTAATTTTTTTTTATTTGTCATTGTGTGGTATCAAACATCTTTGTAATGCGCGATTCTTTGATATGCTGGCTGCAAATTATTTACATATCTGGTTTTGGCAATATGTAAGCAGACCAAACATTCTTACTGTCAATAACTGACAGTGATGTTCTTTATAATAAATGATCAGGGAATGAAACCTAAAGTGCCTCAAATATATTAACACAATAAATGTTCGAAATACCTGGTGTGCCAAGTATTTCTGTATATAATGTTCGTACAATTTTGCACTTTTCTTCAAAGCTGTTGAAATGTGCACTTTACCATAAAGTCCTACGATTATTCTTCTTCATAAAAAATTAGTCCAAGAATTCAAGCCAATTTATCACTATTGGCAACGCTGTTTCATCGCAGATACTTATCACGGCAATCAAAGCATGTGCTTTGTTACGAATATCTAGAATTCTGATTCTCCAGTGAAAAATTCAGTATACAAAAAATTGGTGAATTGTTCATTAAATGTTTTCTTATTATGCTGCACAAAAAATGTGTGTTTTTAAAACTGGAATAGTCGCATTAACAGTCTTGAGATTCTCTAAAGACAAGATCTTGTTTTATTGCTTAATACATTAGACTTTAAATCAGTTTAAGTCGACATTGGCAACCTATTTGGGAAACATTATAAATGACTATCGGTCAGTTTAAGCATAAATCCAATGCCAGAATTTTTCAGTAGTGATTTTGTACAAGAACATTGATTACAAAATCTTCTTCAGTTTGCCAGAAATGTTCATTCTGTAATAAGAAATGCAATTATGTCATCAATATCTGAAAAACTGAATGATCAAGGTGTTCAATAAACGCTGATGCCAACCGATGGACTTTATGTCAGAATTTGCCAATTTGAAGAAGTATTAGTCCAAAATTAGGTCAATGTCAATGTCAAACTAAGGTCAGGTTACGTTAGTGTGCTGAGCGTTGATTGGAAGTATCAAAGCATTTTATAAATAAGTATTGAGGCTAATAGAATGGTCAATTTGGATTTACCAATAATTAAGACTTTCTAAATCAGTCTATGTTCAAAAGTAGGTCAATATCAAGGTCAACATGAGGTCAGGTGATATATGTGCGTTGAGTGTATCCATAGCAAGCATACACTCTTTGTATGAACCATTATTAGTGTTATAAGAATTTTATAATCTAGGTTTATTTTAGGTTAAACTCGTAAAGACGGACGAACGGAATATATAGGCCAATTGCTATATGCCTCTTTGCACTGCCTCTTGGCATTAGTAGATGGTGGGCAAATAAGAAAAATCGATTTCCCCAAAAATAAATTCATATGTTCAAAGATGAAATAAATTTTGTTAGAATGTTTATTATCTCAAGGGGTTTTCCAGCAATTTTGGCAAAAGAAGTCTATTCAAATTGGGATTTTTTAAATCGATAAAATGGCAAATTTAGGAATTATTTATCAACCCAATGGACCAAATTGGGATTTTTTATCAACAAATATTGACACATCAGTCCTCTGTCTTCTTTATTGGATTAACCTAATGGTGGCCAGGAATTAAATACCTTAGGAACAGAATAGACATTGTTGAGTCCTCTGTCTACAATATCAGGTTAACCTAATGGTGGCCAGTAATTTAATACCTATAAGTGAGATCCGTTTTTAATTAACTGACGGACCATAGAATCTTATGGGAAAACTGTTAAGCGTTTGCAAGTTTTTTTTCTTGGAACTAACATATATGCAATAATGACACATTATAAAAATGGGGATGGTTTCTAATTTCAGGGCGTAATAAAAAGTGGCAGTGTCCTAAACAAGATTGAACAAATCCTTTAATAACATCTGTGCTTTTGTGCACTATTGTATGGTAAGTGAAAAAAAATAGAGTGTGCATCAGAAGTGCCCCTACATAAAAAAACCTGTCCCTCTCCTCAACCTACTAGCACAGAACAAACAGAACATAATTATATAAAATTCAGAGCCTATTTGTGCAATTATCCTTCCATTATTGGTATAAATATGTTACAGCAACACAAAAAGATCTGTTTTCCCCACAAATGATTTGTTTTGTTGTACTATTGACTACTAAATGATAAATTATTAATAACCAGCTCATGTTCGGAACGAAGGCCGACCTTCCAAGGATTATCTCCCTTGGGATAAAACACTTCCGGTGCATGACAGCATTAAACTACACAATGTCTAAGGCAAGACAACAGTCAATGCTTAATCTATTTTTTTGCCCTGAAAAAAAGACAACTGTTATTTTCTTTCATTATTGCTGAGTTATAATGGAGAATATCAACCGTTTGAAAGATATATGATTGTTTCTTCCATAAATGGAGACATTCAGTGAAACATTACAAGACAGGCTGGTCATAAATTAACAACAATACATACAAATATTCCAGTGGACGTCAAAATTGTCTATCACAATATGCGCACAGAAGGCTTAATAAGTCTTTCTGGTCCAAAGGCATACTTTTATAATTAAGAATGGTCTCATGTTTCTTTTTGAAGATTCGTTTAGTTTAAGTACCAATTGAGAGAGAAGTATCCTCATTTTGCGCAACTCATGGAAAACTGGTGCAGAAAAGGCAATATTTTGCCATACATTGTGTCTCCCCATGATCTCTTTTAGGGTTGCTATGCCCAAGAGTGCGTAAATAATGCAGTTCTTAACAACAGTCACGCAATCCAGACAAGACAGATGCATACATTTAGATTTTATTGCAAACAAAACAAAAAAAGCCAGTATGTTTTGTGAAATACAAAGACAAAGAAAAAGGAATCCATCACTTTTTTGGCTCCATAAAATCTATATGCACAAACCATGATGTTGTTTGCATCACCTTTTTGAAAAAGAATTGGGACTAGGAAGTATAAAATTAATTAACAAAATGCGGAAACGGCAAACTTTATTATTTGTATTAAGATTGTTCAAAATATATATTTGACATTTACTACAAAAGTGATGTCATCAATAACTATAAAAAATAGCATTTACATATGTGTTCTTGCTTAGCCAATCAATGCAAACTCTTATTTCATTGTTTCTAAGTGATTCCTTATAATATAGAACATCAACAACGAAATTGTGCATTAGGCTTGAAACTGTCTTCATAAACAATATGTGAACAAATGCAGGGTTTAACAACTATATGTGAACATTTTTATAGTTTATCAACATTTAAACAGCTTGAACTATTTGAACTGAATAAAATATCAGAATGTCAAAGAAAACAAACCCCCATCTGGGTTCAGATATTATTCATTTTACAGTTTAATGACAGGGATTATTGTCTGTGTTGTGCCAATCATTCATCTTTAATACCAATGCTTGCTTGGGGATATAATACCCACTTGTGTGAGCAAATCAGCAGCCGTTAGTAAGACATTAAAGATGTTTTGTTCAAAACATGAAAATTCATTGTTGTGACCTTTACGAAACCTTATTAATCATCAACAATAGCAAAACAATACAGTGATATTTTTATACGAAATTGCTCTGAAGTATATCGCCTTACCATCAAGGATAGCGCACATATAATTTAACTGTTTTATGGTATAGCTATATGTGGTACAGATAACAAAAGGATTGTAAAACAAAACTAATAGTTTCCTGTAAAATTGATGAATTATATCAAGTACTTTCAGAGTTTTAGATGAACTTATGAACCTGTGAATACTCTAAATGTTCAAAGATGGGCACGTCTTGAATCGCGAGTTCATTGGCTGGTTAGATTTAATCAAAGTTATGAACAGTCAGTTCTAATTTAAGAGCTATCAATTTCAGGCCATAAACATTTTCTTTATGAACAATAAACTATTAACATTTCAACTATGTCAGTAAAAAAAAACTAAACATTAGTTCATGAACTACATATAAAGACATTTTTATAATTTCTAAAAATAAATCTTGAAAAAATCACATTAATAAAATATTCATTAACTCGCAAACTAATTTTTGCATGGTTGACATATTATTTCTGAATAAACCTGACACACATTTCAAGCATCACAATATTTGTATAAGAGTAATGTTATTAAGCCCACACGAAAGTCAAACATAAATCACCAAGTAATTAGCTTCCTTGCTTAATACATTTACATAAATTTACATGTTCATGAACCATAAATCATACAATTATATTGAGACATAAAATGTGTCTATATTTTTCTTCATTTTTTTCTACTCTCCAACCAAATACAAAACTAATCAGTTAGTTCCTGCATCATAATTGTGCATGAATGTCTGCAAAATAAGCAGACAAATTTCCTCAAAGAATATGTCACGCACATACCAGCAATTTGTTACTTCAGAAGCACAGTTTTTGTTTCAAATTATTCCAGTTAGATTCCAGTTTTATGTCTGTGTTTATGACAGCGAATTGTTAATATTTTTACCACAGGGAAAAGTCTCGATTTTTTTTTACTATATACTATATATACTAACAAGGGATACAACTAGCCATAAATTCAGTCGACACGGGTTTGCAACAATTATTTTTCTGAATTTCACCCGTGAAAAAGCATAAAGACATAAGATTGCGTGCGATTTCCGATGGTATTTGAAAAAAACATTTAAATATTTCGCAGGCGTATTACTTTATCTTACGATTAACAATGATTTCGTCTGGTTTTAAAACATATTGTTTTCTCGTTTATTTTGCACAGCTACAATCGCCATTGTTGTAAAAAACGCCACCGAATGATATTGCTTCCCGGTTTTGCGTATGAAAACTACGTACAAGCCGGGTATAGGAGATCATTGTAAACAACCACAACAACTATGACCGACTTTTGAAAAGTTAACTGAAGTTGATGGTAAATTATTAAAAATATGTAGTTTAAAAAATAAGTCATGAATAACACGCTCACTATCTGTTCACAAGGTTGCTACTTTTTAAGTGCATACGGTATAAATGATACAAAATAGCCGCCTATCGATGTTTTATAGGGGTATTACGTGTGTACCTTGTGTTGCAAACCCGTGTCGATTTTGAAAGCTTTTGCCTTTTTCGCAAAATGTAAGTCTTTTTATGAAAAAACATCAAATATAACGTTACAGTTCGTATTTTTTCGGTGATTGAGTTAGTATTAACGAAGAAAATAAATCGTTTTTGTTATTTTAATTGCTTTTATTGGAATGTTGAAAAAACTAGTTGTATCCCTTGTTAGTATATATAGTATATATAAAAAAAAAACGATACTTTTCCCTGTGATTTTTACAACATTAAAATCTTAATCATTATCGAGAACAGAACCAGCGAATGGCTTATCCATTACATTCCAGCGACTTAGAGAAAAACTTGTTTCAGTCCTTCATCTGTAATTTGTGATGCTTCATCTGTATACTCATACTCTTATTAAATGACCCAAGTCATCAAAACATTCTGAAAAGTAAAAAAATTCTATGCAGAATTACTTTATTAACAAGAAACCGTCGGAGACGAGTGATGCTCCCCAAAGTTTTTTTTTCTCACAATATTGCACTATATATTCAGATTAAAGGAAACGTCTTGAGGGGCATAACTTTGGACAAAATAAGTATTGCACTATATGTACAGTTTATAGAAAATTTCAAAGGGCCATAACTCTGTGAAAAATCATCCGACCATAACCGGCTGATAATATGCACATCTCCTGTTGGTAGTTACTGACAAACAAGCAAATTCGTTGAATTGATATTTCTGCAGAATGGTGAAAATCCCTGGATATATGGTATAATCTTAAAATAAAGTTATTAAGTGTAAGGTTATTGTTTAAATGCATAGCAATTCACCTCATTGAGATCTATATACCCATTTAATATAACAACTGAACTCAAGATCATGTCCTATTATGCTGGGCGTTTGGCAGGAAGACAGTGCCAATACTCTAAGGTATATACTCTATAAAACCCATTTCCGCTCAGATACGCACTTAATTCACGCGTTTGTAATCACATAGAAAATCAAATTAAATTTAAGACCTTTCTTACTAGATTCAAGTTTTAAAGGCTTCATTTCCAACCCTTAGGTACTGATCAGCATCAAACAGCATAAAACCTGAACAGACTTTTACTCTCAGACTGTTCTGGTTTTATGCTGGTTGCATATATCCATGATTTCGCTTCTGAGCGGAAAAGGGTTAACTCGATGCGGGGTAGGGGCAACCGGCCTTGCAAGAACAAGCCCTCTTCTAGTCTTTCCAATTCATCCTTCCGCTTATCTAGATGAATGTTCTTATCTTGACCCCAGTCTTTCATTATTGTAAGGAATACCTTTCCAAACAAATTATTTTAATTTTGTACTGAAAATAATGAACATATAATAGCACTTTTAAAATACTTTCAGCCCACTTATGGCATCATAATTGAAAGTATTTTACATCAATCTTATTGTTGCAAGACATTTTGGACATGCAATTAGTTGAATAATTGATAATGGATGTCTTTGAATATAATATTTAAGTACACTTATATTACTGGGAATGTTTTTTTTATTTTAATGAGTGTTGATGATTATGCAGAAACAAGATGAACAATAAACACGCTTATCCCTGGTGGAAGCCTTGTCAGTATTGATTTATTGGCCCATTTGAATAAGTCCAAAAAAAGGGTAAATGTCAAAGTCAAAATGAGGTTAAGTTGATGAGTACATGTAAGTGCTGAGTGTTGAATTTAAGTATCAAAAGGTCTAAGTGAGTAGTATTGATGTTAATCAAATGATCAATTGTGCCTTACGATAATAGTCTAAGTCCAAAAGAAGGTCAAAATGAGGTCAGGTTATGAGTATGCGCTGAGTGTTGAATTGAAGTATTACAACTTTTTAGTGAGTAGTATTGATGTTAATCGAATGATCGATTTGGCCATGTGATTTTAGTCCAAAGGTAGGACAATGTCAAGGTAAAAACAAGGTCAGGTGATGAGTATGTGCTCAGAGTTGTATTTGAGTATATAAAGCATTTTAGTAAGTAGTACTAGTGTTAAGCATATGGTCAATTTTGCTTAACCTAGGATTTTGACCTTCTGATTTTAGTCTTAGACAAAAATACGTCAATGTCAAGGTCAAAATGAGTTGAGGTGATATATGGGTGTGTTGAAACTGTTCAAAGATATCATCCATGCAAGTATCAAAGATCTGTAGCAAGTGGCATTAAAGTTACACAAAACGCCCCACTTTGGATTAACCAAGAATATGAACCATATATAGGTCAATGCCAGGTTAAAATGAGGCAAGGTGATGTGTGATTGTTGATAGTATTTAAATACATCTGCCATGTAAATATGAAAGTTCTGTAGCAAGCAATATTGATAATAGACAAATTTAAAGGTGTCATTTCGGGTTAACCATGAACGGACGGACGGACAGACAGACGGTAAAACTAACGGACAGGCTGAATGTCAATGTCTGTAGATGCAAAGAGCATAAAAAACAACAGTTAATCAAAGTAAAATTGTATTGCAACCCTTATTTAAATAATGATGACGATGATGACTTCTATTATGATTCATATGTCTACCCATAATGTATTATTATTATGGTTATTAGCGTTACAATGGTTAATTTTATTATTAATAATATTATTATGGATATTATTATAATTATAATTATTAGAATTTAATCCAAAGAAAATTGTTTTACCAAGCAATTATTTAACATCTTAGCAAATTTTAACAAAGCTATTAACATATTGCAATAAAAAAAATGCATGTAAAATCAACTATCGACTCTCAAATTTCTTTTAAACTAGAATTTCCAGAACTGCTTCAGAAATTTAACCTTCTGCAATGTGTTTCCACAATCACAAATTCTTGTCTACAATACCCAGCTTTCTTATTCGTCATTGTGTGGTATCAAACATCTTTGTTACGCGCAATTCTTTAATGTGCTGGCTGCAAATTATTCACATATCTATTTTTTGCCAATTTGTTTGCATTCTTACTGTCAATAACTGACAGCCAAGGTCTTAATAATGATCAGAGAATGAAACCTCCAGTGCCTAAAATATATTAACACAATACCTGGTGTGCCAGGTATTTCTTTGGATTATGTTCTTACAATTTTGCACTTTTCTTCAGAGCTGTTGAAACATGCACTTTACCATAAAGTCCTACGATTTATCTTCTTCATAAAAAATCAGTCCAAGAATTCAAGTCAATTTATCACTATAAGCAAAACTGTTTGATTGCCGATACTTATCACAGCAACCAAAGCACGCGCTTTGTAACGAATAAAGAGTATATAATGATTCTCCAGTGAAAAATTCAGTAAACAAAAAAATGGTGAATTGTTCACTAAATGTTTTTTGTTATTTTTGTGTGTGTTTTCAAAACTGGAATAGTCTCATAAACAGTCTTGAGATCTGAGAGTCAAGACCTTGTTTTGTTGCTAAATACATTAGACTTAAAAATCATTTAAAGTCGACATAGGCAGCCTATTTGGGAAACATTCTAAATGACAAACTGCCTGTTTTAGCATAGATCCAATGCCATAATTTTTCAGTACTAACTTTTGTATAAGAACATTGATTACACAATCTTTTTCAGTTTGCCGAAATTGTTCATTATGTTCAGAAATGCCATTATGTCTTCAAGCACTGAAAAACTGAATAAACAAGATGCTATGATCAATAAATGCTGATGCCCACCGATGTCAGAATCCATTCATATGTCAATTTAAATAAGTCTTAATAATTAGGTCAATGTCAAAATGAGGTCAGGTTATTTGAGTGTGCTGACCGAAGATTAGAAGTATCAAAGCTTTTTAGAAAGAAGTATTGATGTTTATCAAATGGTCTATTTGGATTAACCGATAATTAAGACTTTCTGAATCAGTCTTAATTTAAAAGTATGTCAATGTCAAAGTAAAAATGAGGTCAGGTGGGAATGGGTCGATTGAGTGTATTCACAGATAACATCTATGCAATTATAAAAACTGTGGATGAAGCATTATTGGTGTTATTAGATATATATATCACAGGGCAACAGAGCAGATTTCATGTCAATTAGTTTTCACTACAAGCTTTTTTTCTGTCAAAACTATTTGTCCATTGGTTTTCCACAATTTGAGCAAAACTTACCTATATTTCTGGATGAGCTGAACTCGTTATATTGGGCATTGATAATTCTCAGGCATTTTATTCCAATAAATAAAGTCACTATATATTCACATCGTCAATGGTTGTTGGTAAGTATCAATTGTCTATTGACAAATCGTGTCCTTTTGTATATTGCATGATCCAGCCCAAGTCTTTGATACAAATGTTGCACTAAAGGCGCATTTCCAAACCCTCTCTATCAACAACAAACCAGGGGAAATCATGTTTCAAAAATGTTATTTGTTTCTTACTCAGCAACAATCTCATTTAGGTCAAATTCTAGTGGAAAGGTGACTCATAGGTCATATTAAAGTAAAAAGATGTCCTTTAGATCACATTAATGTGAGCACATGTCAAATATGTCAGATTCAGGCGTGAGGTTGCTATGTACAATTGCAATATTTGCCTAATAAACTTGACTTGATTCCTTATAGATTGGACATATGATTTTGTCAGGTTGCTCCACTCCAATGATGTTTTTATTAAGTTATTGCCCTTGATTACAAATAGGACATTTTAAGGAATGTTTTGTTTCTACTCCAAATCTCAGGAAGTTATGATACCAATTTCATGAAACTGTATTTAATGACAGGTGGTTCCAATCCAATTGTTTTTTTACATGTTACCTCATCATTATAAAAAGTTTTAATGGAGTCAATATCTCAGGCAGTATTGATACCAATTGCATGACACTTTATATAATCTGAACCTGTCCATAGGGGGGTAAAACCTTCCCTTACCACATGAAGGCTTTTCTTTTGATAAAAAATAAGATAAAGATTTAATAAAATAATAAATCAGCACCTAACTTCATGGGTTCATTAGTTAGAATAATTTAAATGTCATGGTGTCATTTTCATCTCATCATCATCTTTGTCTGTGGTCCCATCTCGGTTCAGGGTGAGTCTCTCCATCTGCCCCCGTGTCTTGCCCATCTGCTTGGCATCTGCATCTAGGTCTTGGCGCCAGGTGTTTCTAGGCCGCCCTCTCTTCCTCATCCCTTGGGGGTTCTAGGTGAGAGATTGCCACGTCGTATTGGATGCAGACTTGCAAAGGGTGTGGTTGATCTATCGCAAACGTCTCAGAAGGATGTCTTCTTCCATGGGCTGCTGCTTTGTTCTTTTTCATTTCATATAATTCGTATTTTGTGAAATGCTACATTTAGCAAAATCTTTTCCGAATGTTGTTCTGTATTTGTTTTTAAATAATTTAATAAATAAATTCACTAAGTTCTCTTAATTCTCTTTATTAAAAGAAAGCATTATTTGTTAAATTTTTTTTTAATAAACGAAAATAAATGAAATTATTCACCTTTCTAAATTGCGTCTATGTATAGTTTTAGGTATTGTTCGTAATTCTTCGTTTTACGATTTGATTTAGCGGGAAATTAGCTCGTGCATTGCAAGGTTTCGTGGCGTTATAAAGATGTATAGAGGCATTCTTTGTCACTCGAGGTTTTATTGGTAGCAAAGAATCGTCGTTTCCCCCCCCCACCCCCCTTACTTGGTTAAATTTGCTATATCATACATTTTTGTATGTATGATATATGTGCATATTTTGTTTTGGTTTCATTAATTTTTATTTTCAGAATTTACGTCTGTGAAAGTTTTGAGAGAAGTATTTATACACTGTTGTTGTTAATATAGTAAATTGAGATTTTCATATTAGAAGCAGTCGTAGTTATCTTTGTTATTGATATATCAGTATTACTCACTTGTTGACTCCTTTGCTGTAACATTATTTAGTATATTTTCAGTTACATCAGTATTCCGTTCCATGAGCAAACACGCCCTGGGTCATTGCAGTTGGATGAAGTCCGCGTAATCAAGATTCTATTGAATTTGTATTTTGCTACCAATAACATGCCTTATACCTACCTGTTGTGTTGTTGTTCGATTTTGTTTTTTGAAGCAATTTAGATTAGGGAATAATTGATTTACTCACAATGAAATAGTGAGTAAATGAATTTAGTTGTTAACTTATAAAAAAAATAGTAAAGATGGAGATGATTTTGCCCAACAAAGTGGAGAAACACAGACCAGATATAGGACTGCAAGAGTATTTATTTCCGATGCAATATACCAGAACAATATATTAAGCACAAAAGGAGCTGTAAAAAAAGGTTATTCATCTTCACGGGTAACAGCATTATGTGAAAACAATAATAAGTTGAAATATTTGGCTGGTTCTAGAACTTGTGTAATCATTATTGCCCACAAATGTTGTCATTACCTTTGGTGCTGAGTCCGTTGCCAAGTCATTGAATCTGACATTGACCTTTGTATACAAGGTTATTTGTCCGACATGTCATTCAGAGTGATCTTGACCTCTAGACCAGATCTATTTTTTACATGTAATTTTTTATTTTATTTTTAATATTATTTGACAAACAATAACATTAACAATACTAAAATACCTTAAATATTTGTCAGGATGCAGATTAATGGGAACGATCATTTACCATATACTTGGAAAAACTTTGAAAACGAATGAATGAGCAATATCTTAAAAGACAGGCAGACATCTAAGAAATATTTACTAAACTGAAACATTTTACTGTATGATAACATTCATACGAAATGACCACTGACGTATGCATTATCTCAACTTGAAAGTTTAATTAAATTATAATAATAATTGACCCTTTGGGAAATCATTGAATCGCATAAATGTTATTTCATAACAAATAATTTAAATTTCTGAATGAGCTTAGCAAATGCATGTTTAAGCTTTGTTTCCATGACTACCAGATTAAGTCTATCTAATTTAACCACAAGACTTGACATGCTTTTTTATTAAAAAAAGTTTTTTAATACATACACAAATATTCCGATAAACATTTTCTGTAATAACTACACATATTCCAATTAAGAAAAAGAATTATTAATGGTTAAATTAATTGGTTCCTTTATTTATGCAGACATTTTGTGTCTTTCAATATGACTAATTGACAAAATGTTGATCATTACAAATGTTGCCTATTACAAATAACAACAAAGCATCATTGAGAAGGTTACATTCAATCAATTGAGGTAACTTTCTTCTCGTGGACTAGGTTACATTCTACTCTGGCAGGTAAGGTTTTGCGTAACTGGACTCAGGCCACTGTGCGTTCGGGTACATCTCGAGACAGAACTGACCCAGTTTCAAGACACAGTCGTCGACTGGCAGCACGATCATCGATGTGTCCTCACCTTCCTCATCGGCTAAGAAACGAAATGTAGACACATTGAAATAAAGACAGATTTATATAAAGACAGATTGAAATAAAGATGCATTTAGATAAAGACAGATTAAAATAGAGACAGATTGAAATAAAGACAAATGGAAATAAAGACACATTAAAATAAAGACATTTTGAAGTAAATATATTTGAAAAAATACCAATTAAAATACAGACCAATTGAAATACAGACAAATTGAAATACAGACAGATTAAAATAAATACAGATTGAAATAAAGACAAATTGAAATAAAGACAAATCGAATAAAACACACATTGAAATAAAAACATAAAGACAAGAATTAGGACACATTGAAATAAAGACAAATTGAAAAAGACACAAACACACACATATTGAAATAAAGACACATTCAAGCAAAGACAGTTTAAAATAAGGGCAGTTTAAACAAATGCAGATTGAAATAAAGACGTAGTGGAATAAAGACGTAGTGGAATAAAGACAAGAATAAAGACACACAGAAATAAAGACACAATACCATTGACAAATTAAAATGAAGAACACCAGACGTAGTGAAGTTAAGACATAGTGGAATAAATACATATAAGGAGTGAATAAAAAACATAATGAAATAAAGACAAAATAAAACAAAAGTGAAATAAACATAAAGCGAAATAAAGTCACAATGAAATAAAACCAAAGAAAAAAAAAGAAAAAAATTATGTATAATAAAGACATAGAAAAATAAAGACATAATGAAAGTAAGACATAGAGAAATAAACAAAAAAAGTGAAATTTGATATTCTAGCAAAATAGCAACATAGCAAAACAAAGCTTCAACAGTATTGTAAACAATATAGAAGTCATCTACCGGTGAAAACCCGCATCAATTAAAGAGTGTGCATTATCCTCATATTGCCTTTTATGTGTACTCAAGAAATACATCAAACAAAACACAAATAAATTGATAAAAGCTAGGTTCTCCACGTTGGATGTTAGCCTAGGGCATTGGGTGTTTGAATAGGGTTAATATGTGGTCGGACCACACACTTTAAAGCCCAGAATTAATTACAAACAAATGCATGGACTGTCGTGTATATACGAAAAAAGTCATAATTATTTCGTTGAATGCCCAATTTTTCATTTCTTGGTTTAATGAGCTCAACGTATTTATAATTGTTATTTTACTTAACAAAGTTTTGCAACCACAAGATAATCAGAAAAAAAACATGGAAGTCAGACAGAATGCAAACAAATAGCCCAAAAATATAGTTTCATGATCAAATTATATGTACTTTTTTGAGAAATTAGAGTATTACGTTTTGTTTAATTGATAGTATTAGATATCTAGCTTTTACCTTTAGTGAAAAAAGAAATGGTGTGCATCATTCCTTTATTGCCTTTTATATGAATACACGGTATTTCAGTGCTTTCTGAGAAATCAAAGGATCAGTTCAATCTTAAATATTTATTTATTTCAATTATTGTGGACCAAAAGACCGAAGGACATATGAACATAGAACGGGATTCAGAAGGCAAATATAAAGTCCTCTGTGATGAAACCGGGGAGGGGACTCATTAATCAATTGCTGCTGGTTAACCCTTTCCCACTCAGAAGGAAACTGAAAATTGTTATATGCAACCAGCATTAAACCAGAACAGCCTGCGAGTAACTCCTAGACATGTCATTGTTTTTTATGTGAACACATAAGCAGTAAAGGGTTAAAGATACATAAGCAGTAAAGGGTTAAAGATACAGTCTATCTATGATTGTCGTCAAAAGCCAAACAGCACATGATGGCAATGTTTAACACCATTAAACACTGGAACCGGGAAGTAATTATGCATCGCCCGAATGTTGTTTCAATGTGGGTAATAAAAGTGACAACGTGTTGGAGTCTTTAGTAAACACCGGAACAAAATTAACTAATAAAATTGTTCTCTGAATCTAATTACGATCCTGTAAGCCTTCAAAATCCCGATAACTGGATATAATTACAGTCTTGAAATCCATAAAATCGTTTTTTAGAGAAACACGGATAAAATGTAAAATATCAGTAATCAAACTAGTGGAACAAAAGAAGGAATTGGCATTTTTACACCCACATTCACTTTTTCGAAACATTTTGATAGATTGCACACGCCAGCATACTATTTTCTGCGCATGCGTTTAGAGGGACCTTTTCACGTTTTGGTAAAGTGTGAAAATTGAAAATATATTATTTCAGATTCGCAAATTTGCGTTGTAGTTATGATATTTGTGAGAAAACAGTTATACTGAACATTTACCAGGCTCTACAATATCCATTTTATGCATCTTCTGACGATTGAATAATTTTGAGAGTTATGTTGTTATAATTATATTTTGTGCCACTACGTGGATTTCTTATATAAAGTATAAAATACACCGCTCACTGTATGAGCACGGATGGATGGGTGGTCCAAGCGTTAAGACTTTTACTCCAGGGGGCAGTGGTTCGAGCCTAGTTGTGGATAACTTTTTTGTTTCTTTTATTAGTTCTTGTTTTTTTTTTACCTGAGCTTTTTAGTTCCGATGTTTTTGAGCTTTTTAGTTCCGATGTTTACATTTATCAATATAAAGCATTTAATGACAATCCTCAATACATGCCAAAATCTGTGAAAAGGTCCCTTTAACACGGTTGACAACGAGATCAATTTACTGAAGACTAATTTATTTGATGGTAGCATTATTATATCCATTTCATCAGTAAAGTAACTAGACATATAAAGAGCTGACATTTGGCAAATCTTAACAAGAAGGATGCTGCTTAATAACAGAGTTGTAACTATAAAGCTGTGTCAAAAATATAACTAACAAATGCCCAAGCACTGCTTTGTCACCTGACCAGCAGTCGACTTACTCAGCAACATGCAGTTTAATGCATGTCAAAATTGTGTCATGCACAACTTCACTTCATGGTCATGAAATATATCAAGTTTCAATTCCGTTTCTTGGGAAATGTAGAAGAAGTTGGTTCCAAAAACTTGAAGCAGTTTATGTGGACATAATTACAAACTAACCAACCAACTAACAAACTAACGAACCAACCAACAACAAAACCACCCAAATTCATCCATCCAACCAACCAAACAAACCAATCTATCAACCAACCAACCAATCTACCAACCAACCAACCAACTAACCATCTAACCATCTAACCAACGAACACCTTGACTCCTATAGATCCCCTATCAAACTTGGTGTGCATGGGTATAATAACACAATTGCAAGTCATTTTGTTTTATTGACATATTGATATACATTGATTGATAACTTGCCTATCTGTATGGTCGATGTATCAGAAAAAAGCGTCACCGGCTGTTTCCGTAGAAACTGTTTCTCGACACAACCAAGGTCTTCAAGAATCTGCAATATGAGAAACAACGTGCACTGAATGCTTGCTATCACCGGAATATACATCAGAAGGACAACATTAGCCCATGGCCCCTAGATTTTATGGTGGTCCCTTAGTTTTTCTGAGAAAACTCCCTCATATGTGCTCTATGGAAGAAGTATTGAAAGAACAAATGTATGGAATTTAATACTGTTATTTTTTTATAGTTTAAGCTACTTCATAACACTACATTGAACATCTGATAGTGCACAGTAATATATTCAATTTGCTCCACTTTCACTTTTTTCGACAAATTGAGAGTTGAATGTGAAAAACTTCTACCCAATACGGAATGTCAAGTGTATACTTAATTGCAATGCTCTTACCAAGATTATTTGTAACTTGTTCAAAAAAGCTCATTGAACCTTTTTTACTTATCTGTACACACAAAAACCTAGGCAATACCGACATTTGATTTTGACAATTGACTTTGTCAGGACTGGGCAGGCCAACTGATATTTATTGTGGCTCCACTTATATTGCACTTGCACAGCGGTGAATTTGCATACATTATTTTGTGTATTGATGCCTGAGCATGCAACACCTTAACTTCTAGAATGGCAGTCTATTATTCTTTTATATTATTATAGTAGACTGATAAGACTTAGTTTTCTAAGCATTAATGCAAAGCCTAACACAAATATTTTAAAGTTAAATTATGTTGTTAAATATTACGTTGACCTTTAATTTAACATTTTTATTCTTAGTTATAACTTATAGATATGACATTTGCAGGTTTTGAAATACAAAGACAAAGTTCATTTTTTACTGAAATATCAAAATCATAAATAACCATTTCTACGGGGAAATGTTGTACATTTTTGTTCAAAATACCTTATTTTATAAATGAGTCTCATCTCAATTACATACAATACCTTTTCTACACTTGCATTGATGTACACCACATTTTTAGATGAACACTGTTTATTACAAAATTATATTTTTGGTTTAGGCCACATCACGGTGCCGAAACTTAGATTTAGTGCAGAATTATAATAAATCATAATAATGGCCAAACAGATGACAGGATCCAGAAGGAACATTGTTCTGTGGGTAATTCTGTAGTGTCACCACAGATTCTAAAATATTGCTTAAATGACAAATGTTATTTGTTGGAATAAAACATTGACTTTCTTACCGAACATGTTTTCTGAAATTTGCTCAAGGTTAAACTGAGGAACTCTGTCAATTCCAGCCTTAATTAGCAACATTCGCAAAAAGGCAAGATAAAACAACTTAAGTCCCTATGAAACCTTACAGTTTTTAGACAGTGCATGAAACATGCAATTTATCATTTGTTTGCAAAACATCGATAATGTGTTTGTCTTACATTAATAATTTATTCACCTTAGATAAATCATTGTTTGCCTAACATCAATAATTTATTTTCCCTTCATCAATAATAAGGTTGCCTTACTTCAATCATTCATTTGCCTTACATCAATAATTTATTCACCTTACATAAATCATCGTTTGCCTAACATCAATAATTTATTTTCCCCAAATCAATAAAAAGGTTGCCTTACTTCATTCATTTATTGTCCTTACCTCATTCATTTTTTTGCCTTACATCAAACATATATTTTCCTTTCATCAATTATTTGTTTGTCTTACATCAATCCTTTATTCCCCTACATCAATCATAAGTTTGCTTTATATCAATATTTTGTTTGCCAAACATCAATCATTTATTTGCTTTACATCAATCATTTATTTTCCTTACATCAATCATTAGTTTGTCTTATATCAATCATTTATTTGCATTACATCAAATCATGTGTATGTCTTACACAAATCATGTATTTGCCTTACACTAATCATTTATTCGCCTTACATCAATACAATGTAATGTATTTGCCTTACATTGATCACAATAATTTGTTTGTCTTACATCAATCATTTGTTTGCCTTACATTAATCATTAACTTGCCTTACATCATTCATTTATTTTCCTTTCATCAATCATTTATTTGCCTTACATCATTCATCTATTTGCCTTACATCAATCATTGGTTTGCCTTACATCAATCATTTATTTGCCTTACATCGATCATTTGTTTCCCTTACATCAATCATTGTTTGCCTTACATCAATCGTGTATTTGCCTTATTTCTATAATGTGTTTGCCTTACATCAATCAGGTTCCTGAGCACCATGGGCTGCATGTAGGGATTGTATCGCTCCACGATGGTGGGAAACGAGCACGCCGGACGGGTCATCACAAAGAGCATGAGGGACTCGAGCATCATCTTGAGAACCGGACGGTTCACCCCACCCTCGGGTTTGCGCCACGGCTGGATCACAATACGAACCCTGTCATACGTGCTGGAAAGTGACTTCAAGTATGAGTAGCACTCTGGGAAACAAGGCTTAATGCATGTGCGTAAAGCGCCGTCCCAGATAAGCTAATCAAATTCGACACTTTTCGCTTTTATAGAATTTTTCTTTGAAAAGTAGCCTTCTCTTAGGGAAAATCTAGTTTAGACCGAAAGTCTCTTCCCGTATTAGCCTGTGCAGACTGCACAAGCTAATCTGAGAGAACACTTTACGCACACGCATTAAGCCCCGATTTTGCACAGCGCTGATCATATGTCTATTAAACATGCACGAACATACACACAGAAGGTGCACTAAGTCCAAAACAAATGGTCATGAAATTTACTTCATGCAACTATACAGAATTGAACATGATAGTGCAAATTATATAATTTTCTTTTTTTTTGTAAATTGTATTCTTAAAAAGAAAATACTGGTCTTTATTTTCTGATATATAGTTTCTTTGAAATATGATATGTAGCTATAAAATACCTATACTTATTGGACTTAGACCCACCCAGCTGACACTTAAATACCACTACTGCCAGACAATTATGTTTAAGGAGTGTCATATATGCTGTGAAATTCCAAGAAATATATATAATATATTTTGATGATTAAATTCTTGAAAAGATATTTTAGTCTCATAATTTTCTCCCACTAATTGTTTGGTTGGAAGAAACCGCAGTCAACACCATACACAAGAACACAAATCTAAGAAACTATTTATTGTACATAATGTATTTAGCGTTTATGTAACTTATTTCTTAAAATGCAAAAGCCCTTTGACACTTAAACCTAAGAGGAAAGCATCTACATTAATTACTCAGTTTATTTACAGAAAACATTCCTATAGATTTGTCTCCAAATGTTATAATATCCCTTAATTATTTTTAAATTACAATCTCCAATGAAATTTCTCAGACAGACGGAAATTTAACAAGGCTGTAAAAATGTTAATATGCTGGTATGGTGAAAATCATAGGACTACGGTGACACAACTATTTTCATGTTATATTGTTTTGTAATCTTCATTCACAATCTTAAAAAGAGATTTAATGAAAACATAACCATACTTTTATCATAAGTGCCTTATGATTTCCTTAATATTGTGGGATAAAATTTCATGTATAAAAATTCAAAATGGCTTGTCCATCATAATGAATAAACAATATCAAAATATTGCTTTTATCCTACATGTTTAATGTGTATCTGGTTTCATGCTCATTCTAATACAATAACATCAAAAATTCCCAATTTGAAAGGAAAATTGAAGGCCGATTAATAACAAAATATCAGAGTTTTTCCCATAATGTGTAAAGGTCTGCCAAAAGGAACCATTTCTAATCCCAAAAATTATTCATTTTCCCCAGTAGACCAGGGCTTTTTTAGTTTTTTCCATCTTCAACAAGGCCATTTCCTCCAAGAGAAATGCACCTTCCCCCACAATATTTCCCAAAAGAAATGTCCCTTCCTCCAAGATCATTTCTATAAAAATGATGCATTTTTTTCAGGTTTTCAAGCTTACTTTGGGATTTTTTCCCCACTTTCTCAGGTTTGTTGATTATTTCCTCCCAAAAAATGGAAGGCAAGGCACTCTCCAAAAACCAACAAAAAAACGCCCTGGGGTAGACTGAATGAATTTTTATATATTTTTGTTCCCAAATTACAATTATTTTAAGCATATGTTTAAGTTACATTACATTTATAAAGAACCTTGTAAAGTTAACCTGATTGTGACAAACTAAACAAGACATATTTCAGCCAACCACTCTACTTCTATCAAAAGCTTCAACTTCTCCCAAGGATGAAAGCTGCAGGAACACAATACTATTCCTGATATGGAGGAATTTGACACAGTACATGTAGATGATTCGGCGCTAAAATAAATAGACTTGGGCGAGATTTTACATTCCGTTAATGTTTGCTACGATGCTGTTTGATAGCCCTGTTGTCACTACCACTGCATAGCTCTACTGTAACAAATAAGATCCCAACAATAAAACAAATCACATCCCCCTGGGTTAACCTGCAGCTCCCTGCATTCCACTTAAAAAATTACATGAAGTATTACCTTTTTGGAGGGGGCACGGCAGTCCCAAAATCTGTCGAGGTCAGCTTTCTTTTTCTCAACACTCTCACTTCTTCCTCAGGATCTTCTAAATCCATGGAAGTGTAGTCAGTTTGACTAGACACACATCTCTGTTCCAAATAACCTATGTTTTTACTATTAGTGTCCAATTTCGCCGCCTTAGATAATGAAACACTTGCATCGTCATTTTCACCATCTGTGATTTTTCTCTTCCATGAGCCTGAATGTGCAGCTTCAACATCTTTCTCAACAACGTCTATTTTAGAATCAATACTAGTTTTATCTGAATTCACCTCTGAAACTTTGGCAACATTTTCAATTTTAGAACAACAACCAGAGTTAGTTTTATCTATTGCAATATTTTCATCTCTCTTACTAATAGAATGTCCCCCAGAAAATCCAGCTTTTGTTGTTTCATTCACAATTTCTTCATTGCTTGCTGCAACTGAATCAGCCAAAGTCTCAGCACTTTCTTTTCTTTTCTTTGGATGTGATGTAGGACTTTCCTTGCCAACATCTCTGAACACAGATTTTTCAGTTGAGTTATGTCCATCATCTGCAGTCTGGTTGGCATTCTTAAGACAGGCATCCTCTGCAAGTTTGGATGAAGTTCTTGTTTTCTGGTCTGAACTTTCTGGTGCTACTTCTGCAAAAATTGAAGAACAATCTAGCAAGACTTGCATTGAAACTATTTTATTTACTGTAAACTGTAGATATAAGCCATTTACAAACAATTTCAATTCCAATTTATGAAGCAATTGCAACATTAACAAGAGTTCCGCGGTCGAAGACATATGCCCCACAAACAGGGCCTTGATTTTCACATTTATTGTGACAGTGACCTGGACCTTTGATCTAGTGACCCCAATTTCAATAGGGGTCATCTACTGTCCAAGATGAATGCACATGTGAAGTATCAAGATGAGTTATTGATCAGAAACAATTTTCACACTTATTATGACAGTAACCCCATCTACTGTCCAAGGTCAATTCACATGTGAAGTATCAAGCCAATTGGTTTATCTGTTCAAAAGTTATAAATCGGAAACTAACTGGTCTACCAAGACCGACCTTCATCCAGCAAAACAACATACCCCCTCTTCTTCGAAGGGAAGGCATAATAATGACATGATGGTGACCACAATACAGATGATGATAGCAATAATCTAGATGATGATGAAGACAAGAAGAGCAACGCATAGCGGGTGCCAACGCTATGATGTGGGTGCTTGGATTTTGTTTGTTTGACCTTATAGGTCATCATTGACCTTGACCTTTTCACCACTCAAAATGTGCAGGTCAGGTTGATGAGATACACATGAAAAAAAAAAGGTGTTTTTGACCTTTGACCTTGAAGGATGACCTTGACCTTTCACCACTCCAAATGTGCAGCTCCATGACATACACATGCATGTCAAATATCAAGTTGCTATCTTCAATATTGCAAAAGTTATGGCCAATGTGCAAGTTTTCAGACGCCGCGGCCGGCAGACGAGCTGGCTATGACAATACCTCCGGTTTTCTTTGAAAACAGCCGAGCTAATAAAAATGACACAAGTGGGTCATGATGGCCCTTAAAGGCTTATCTGAGTTCACTGGAAACAGATTGTTGAAAACTAATCGTGGTGATCTATCGTTTGAACCTACTTTAACCAGTTTCAAACATGGCCCTGATTTTGTCGGGATAAACATTTGACAGAGTTTAAACAAAAGCCGTTATTGTTGCCTGTAGAGTTGTAACAAGGTATTTCTAAGATTTTATATGGAGACCTAGTTTTTTGGATGCACATGACCCATATTGATATTCTGCCTAGATATTTCAAAAAGAAACATTCTGACCAAGTTTTATCAAGAGTGGTAACAAGGTTTTTCTAAAATTTGGCTTGGTAACCTAGTTTTGGGATGCACTTGACTCAGATTCATTATTGTTTTAAACATTGTAAAGATAAACATTCTAACCATGTTTTATCAAGATCAAATAGTGGTAACTTGGTTTTCAAATAGGTTCATTTTGTGTTTTTGTGTCATGCATGCATTTTTTTTTATAAATAAACGCAATAGACTTATTAACAACACAATTATGGGATACATTGACCTCAAGCTTTATAGACACTACAGAAGTTGGAGCTACCATTGCAAGGTATATATAACAATTATACTATCAGGAGTATACACAAGGCATTGGAATTTTGAAATTGCATAGAAAACCATGAGAATATTTTTGAATATTGAAGGTCATCATGATAATTATTCTTTCTACAGTCTTTGATCAAACTTTAACAATTGTCTAAATCATATGCACCAAAAATGTAAACCTGATGCTAGTATGTCAGAACTTCCGCAGAGTGTATTATTTCCATGAATTTATAAGTGATAAGATGAAATTAGTATAGTATACAGCATATTTAAAGTGTTCTTCAAAAACTTTAAACCATATCAGTTTCTAAAAAGTTTAATATGTTTGCAGTACATATATAATCCCACTGATTCTGGTAATGCGATATTAGTATCTGTAACAACTAGTATAACACAATACACAGTCACATGACTGGCTATCACCTGTGGCAGGTATATAAAATTGAATTTCATTGTTGAAGTTAACAAAGAAAGAAGTTATTGTCAATGAAAAAATGGCTTCAAATTTTGAAATTTCAATTAATAGAGGATCGGACTTGTTCTGTGACTTTTCTTGCTACACCTGCCAGGAAAATGACATAATCATAGAGGCTGAATTTTACTGTGAGGAATGTTCAAAGTTTTTGTGTGACAAATGTGTGGAGTACCATAACTATCTTTTTAAGAGGCATGCAGTATTGGGCAAAGGAAACATCGGTCACTGGCCTGTGTCAAATGTGGATGCACTGGAGCAATGTCAGGAACACAAGAAAGAACTGACAGGATTCTGTGAGGACCACAGTGAGCTGATATGTCATGCCTGCCATCTTTACAATCATCAGTGAGTAGAGGTGAACTCTTTATCCAGATCTTTCTGGAATATTACTGAACTAAAATTTTGACAATACATCATAGACATTCAAATGTTGTAAAAATTGTACATGAGGGCCCTGAGAACCCTGGGATGCTCACTTGAGACACATATTTTGATGTAACTTTCTTACCAATAGTTCACCTTTCTAAATTCCAAAAAAATGTTGTTAACATTTACAAAACAAGAAGGCCATGATGGCCCTGGTTTACTCACTTGATTTCAACTCTGCAAATCATACAAAAAAGTTAAGTTGCAAAAGGGGACATAATTGCCTAACATTTTGTGGTTTGTAACCAGAGTTATTGTCAGCAATAGATGTTATGTTACATAAATATAAGTAAACATAGGACACTATTTTTGTCAAACTTTTGTGGCTTGTAACCAGTAGAACGTCAAAGGGACCATATTCGCTTTACATTTTGTTGTTTGTAACCAAACTTATTGTCAGCAATAGATGTTATGTTACAGAATTATAAGTCAAAATGGGACAATATTTATCTTAAAATTGTGTGGATTGTAACCAGTTAAACTTGACCTGTATTTCAGGATATTACAATATACAATAAAACCACTTTGTTGTGTTAGAATATAATAGCTTTTTATCACTGATAATGATCTAACAAATTACATAAGTAGATAAACAAGAGGACCATGATGTCCTTGAAGCGCATAGCTGAGTTCAAGGTTCTCCAATAGTCGAAGCCTTGACCTGGTGACCTGGTTTTTTACCCCTCCTTACCCAGATTCAAACATGTTCTCAATAGTGTTAAGATTAACAGACAGACAGACAGACAGACAGTTTATTCAGACTTATACACAAGTATATCGTCTTCATACTTAAGTTTACATATTATTTTCTGTCACGTAACTAGGTATAACAAATTAACATAACATAACATAAATATATATGATTTAGGAATACAAATACAAATCAACTATCAAAGCGGTAATGAAACTTATTGAACAGTATTATTAAGAATCGCATTTCTTAAAACAAGAGCTTCATTTATATATTTACATACATTATAAATTACTGATTTGTCACATGAAACTAATAACTTGTGGAATTTATATACAGATGGGTTTACATAATAAATACGGCTTATAAATTTTTTCCTTAAATCAGTGTAACAGCGGCATATACAAATAAAATGGTACTCATCTTCTAAATCCAAATCATTGCAACATAAACAATAACGTTCATTACGTGGTATGTTATTTTGGGCGTATCTGCCAGTTTGAATTCTCAAAGGATGTGCAGAGACTCTTAGTCTTACAAAAAATAATCGCAGACGTCTAGGAAGTAAGTCTAAATATGTTTCATATTCCAAACAGCTTTTAAAAACTTTATACATATCTAATACAGTACTATTATTCATTTTACCGTACCACTCTTGTTTAAAATTGTCAACAAGTCTACATTTAAACTCGCTAATAAAACTATTAACTTGAACAACGGTTGGATTTTCAAATACATAACCAAA
>VMBQ01000162.1:310607-336706 GCA_007657795.1 Dreissena rostriformis
AATCTTTAAAGCGGGACTGTACGATTTTTACATGTGTTAAATTTTAATATATTGATTAAATTATGTTACGATGACTCAAAATAGGCAATAAAAATTATACTTTGAAGACGAATTTCATAAAATGCAGCAAAGACAAGTTAGCGCTGGTTAAAGCCGATGCCGACACTTTTACTCGTATTTGTAAGGAAACAAAATTGTGTCTTTGTGTCGTATGAACGAATCTGCACTAAAACTAAATTTAGATTCACATCGTACATGCATGATATACATGCTGGCTTATTTGGCTTCCAGCCATTTAAGCTTTCAGATTTAAATATCTGGCTTATTTCGCATTTATCGACACATGTTCTTCTTAACTTTTATTTTAATTTATATTGAAATATATGTATACTAATTTTTAACACATTTTAAAAAAAAAAATCATAAATATTTGACAAAATCGTACAGTCCCGCTTTAAATTTGAAAAAAATAACACTTAAATATTGCGATAAGATATGTAATGCATGAATAAAACTTGCCTATTCTCCAACATACTGAATGAACAAAAATAAATAAAAATTGGTCATGCGCAGCATACATGTTTGCTTGTTTTCATGTAGTTCCTTGTTTAATCTTAATCCTATGTGTTTGGACAATCATAACTTAGCATTTATGAAAACAAAACCGTATTTATTTAACTGATACATGATGCATACTTAATATTCCCTAAATTAAATAATCTGTGAGTGGCTGAATTAATAAACCTTAATGAACATCTATAAACCTTTTGGAAAGAAATATGTCATACTTGGAGAGATTTCTTTGATGTTTATTATAAGATACACAATTGTGTCGTGTTCTGAGAAAACTGGACAAAATGCATGTGCGTAAAGTGTCATACCAAATTAGCCTGTGCACTCCGCACAGGCTAATCCGGGACGACACTTTCCGACTAAACTTGATTTACGCTAAGAAGAGACATCATTTAAACGAAAAAATCCATAAAAGCAGAAATTGTGGTCCTTGATTAGCCTGTGCAGACTGCACAGGCTAATCTGGGATGACACTTTACGCACAAGCATTATGCCCAGTTTTCTCAGAACACGACTCAATTAAGTCAAGTTTATTTTTACGTTATCTTGTATGATATTGTATGTTTGCATAAAATACTTATACAAGTTTCGCATACAATTGAAATAAATGTATTTGTTTTTAAATTTCCTACATACCTATTAACATTATGAATAAAAACACGCCGATGTAAAACTGTTGCATTTCTATTTCAAACATGATACATACATGCTCGTGCATCGAAAATAGGAACGGCAAAAACAACCATCAATTATTCAACATGAATAATGTACCATTTATCAACAACAAAACACGAAGTTATTTAAATTCATTGTGCGCAAGATGGATTCAATATCGTTCACTATAGTTTTACTTTATACGAATGTAGTTAACAGAAGCATGTCAGTGCTTGCATTATCAACTGATGCATGCATGTTAATTTTAAAGAAATAACATAAACAATAAATTACGAAGCACTTTCTATGTTTAATGTTTACGTTTTTTTTTATTTCACCTGAATGGCAACGACGATAAGGAAACAAACACAAATTATTATCATGTTCTAAAATAATTATGTGTTCGTTGATAGTTTTATAGATTAGTCATATGCTAGCAACATGTATGTACACAACAGTTAGCGATATATCAACGCCTTGAAACAGTCAATGCAAGGCACTTGGAGGTTTAAACCGGTTTGAGAGCTAGCCGAACCATATACTTTCCACAGAAGTAACAAAATACAAAATGAATATATATGCAACAGAAGATGAAAACGTGAATGCCAAAACGTGACGCGCGAATCAAATTTTGCACATGTTAGTGTCAAAGTGTTTTAAGTATCGGACATTTATTAAAACGGTTAAGTGATAGGTTTTGAAATTATTAGTTTCGAAAGAAAAAAAGGTCTCTATAATACATATTAAACTAACAAAATAGCGATGTATTTACAGAAACATAGGTGTAAGAAATATCTAAAACATGTTTCATCCACATAACCAAAAATAGCTCAAGTGCTCGCAGCCTATGAGGACTGAAACATGACAACGTTGAAGTCCTTGTATTATTCCGGTGCAGAGCCTTTAGCGATTTGTATGTTTGTAGCAATTCGTACTTGATCGTTAAACTATTTGGCTGTGTCAATGGAATTTAATGAGCATATCAACGGATTATAAAGCGAAATCTTACTTTTCTAGAATATATGAAAACCCTTGTACTTGAAGGTAAACAGGTAAAAAATCACGACTTTTACCGCTAGAGTTCACCATTGATTAAGAGCTTTGTTGCGCATCAATTTCAAATAAATTGCAACTTTTTGTCAAAACAAGACAACGATGAATTATATGCGGAAACGTTGTTGTAAAGCAAGAAAAAGAAATGATTAGTACTTTCTGTTTATTGCGTAGCCGACTAATGTGACTTTTGACTTTAACTGAAATAATAATGCAGGGGAATAATTCAATTCCAAATATAATTTAATTAATCATAATATATGCAATTACCACTGATGGTATGATTAGTAATTGAAATAAATATTACAAGTATGTATCGTCAAATAAATATGTGAGCAATTGATGTCTGTAAATAACCGGTTTTTAAGTTTCTTATAAGTAACTGGTTATATGTTTGGCAGTAAATGCACGTTTATTCCGTACTAATATGAATAATCAATGATTTCATCTCAGCATGTTCTGAGTAAGATAAGTTTTCTTATGGCGTTTGAGTGTCAGAGATGCACCGACCGAACAAGCTGTGACTTAACAATCATTCAGTCATGATGTATTATTTTACGATAAAAATGAAATATAAATATTTATGTCAATGCTGATTGTCTTTACCAATGACAGTTCTATAAACTGTTAATGCGATTTATGTTTTTTCATTTACTTAAGCTTAACATGCAACACTTCAAAAACAAAGCAAAGTACTAGAGGGTGTAAGTCAGAGATTGTCCTTTCAAATTGCCCTTTTAAGTCAGTGTTGCGTTAACAAGTGTGCTAGTGCATCTCCTGACGTACCTGAAAGAATTTACAAGAATTAATCTTCTGCTATGAGAGAAAGACGGCCACCTAGTAGCATCACAATGGTCTGTAATTTGTACTATATCAGGTTCTAGATTCAGAAATCATGTTAAAAAGAAGGGTTTAAGTTGAAATGTTTACTGATTTCATGCCATAGTGACTAAAACAATGAGTAATTAAATTGTAATAAAATAGATTCATTGCTTAAAAAAAAATGCTTTAACCTTAATTTTTGATTTACACTTGTATGTTTCGGGATTTATTATGGGCTCAGTGTGAGGTTATGCCTGTCATCAACCGGTGTATGCCCAAATGGGTTTTTATATTGATACATTATTCCTCGTTTCATTCAAAATTTAGACGATGTCCTTAATAAAAGGCATAAAATATCGCTTAAAGAGCATATCTGCATGATACGTAAAATACAGACATCTTTGGCATGGTATGTGTTGTTATATAAAACATTAGTTGTAGGTGGGGAGCCGCTTACAATTTACTTCTTTTTAACACACAATTCTCAATTCCTATGATTTTGCATTAGAAAAGGGAACTGAATTGTGCTCGTTATATACGTCATTTCAATCAGAACTAGGCTATTCGTTTTTTTTATATATATATATATATTTTGGCTCACCGGAGAACAATGTGTTTATTGATATATCTTTGGTAATAAGAACCCCAAAGTCGGTAATGTAATAGAATGGCCGCCAAATCCCCGGTCATCTATGAGCCAATTCTCTGAGTTTCCACAGTGAATCCAGCACGACTTTACTAAGTCCCTCACACGTTCTTCGCGTTTCTAGCGCATCTTCATAAGTTGCATCTTTCCCCGGAACCAATGGATATGAAAGCTGAAGAACGAGGGTCTCGCGACATTATATGCGGCAAAGGGAGATAAGTTCCCCTTCTTCAGAAAACATATGTCACTGTCTTATCTGCCCAGCGGATACATCGCTCCCGCCTCCCATTAATATAGGTAACCAGCTGAAAAATTCCTCAGAATGTAGTTATCATGTATTGTGTTTATATACATGCTAGATGTATAAACGACATTCAAGTTTTTTGACAGATGAGGTAAAAACGGGGACGTCGAGATGCAAATATAGCTTCAGCAAAAAAACAAAATCCGATCGTTGATAATTTAATTTCATAATTGTGGGGTTATTGTAAAAACGCAATATTTTTACAACAACACGCGTCGTTCGTGCTATTTATGTGGACGATTCCTCTCGCCTTGTATTTTTAAAGCGCAACAACATCACCAAATGTTCGTTTTGTAGTTGTTTTGCCATTTCGCCTGTCTCGCGTAAGCCAGCGTAGACCTTGACACAGCATTCCGACACGCGAATGAAATGCCGCATCGCCGCAGTTAAACGGCGTGAGCCGGGAGACCTAAACGAATGGACCTATTAGATATTTCGACAATAATACGTCCAAATTACATACATCGTAACCCATGAGGTTGCAAAATACCATAAATTGAAATCGAAAGTAGAATTGCGTTGAACATTTTCCCGTTATAAACATTTCTTTTTCAAGGAAATAAAGGTAAGTGAAATTATTTTATATACGACTAGAAATGTTAATTTTAATATCCGACATAGACTGTGTAGTGGCAGTGCTTAAAAAAGATGATTACTCTTGACAATTATAAATGCGAAGATGACAGAATGGTAGGGCCTTTTATATCATATGTCAATACAACACCGTCTGTTTTAATTTAGTGAGCACTATTCAATTATAATATATGGTGTTCCCTTATGTATTTCGTTAGTACGATGTTATTTTCATAAGTTTACAACAAATTAAATTTACATGTATATGTCGCCTTGCTATCATCGTATTGATATTTCTTTATCTGTAATAGGTCAAGGCACTACCGTACTCGGTCTCACACAAAATGTTCATAATATACTAGATCTGAATAGATTCTGTATTATAATACAAAAGAATTACTTGATCCAATGGAGATGATATCTAAATAATTTATAAATGTGCGAGAATGTTAACGTGCACGTAATTTAACGACGATGTTTACTTAATCCTAGGTTACGTTGGTCTATGTTTTATTTCTTAAAATTGATTTTTAGTGTTTTAAAACGAAAGTAAAACTGTTAACCATCTCTTAGTTGTTGCTGCTTTGCGTTGGTTCACAATAGTTTGATGAAACATGATTGCCGTATTTAAAGAGGTTTATACCAAGTAATAATAATAGAACAAAAGCGGGAGAAAATGAGCAGACAATATTTATACATTTTAAGTATGTGCTTATTTCAAAGACATGTAGCGATGTTGAAATCATAGTTACTGAATTAAAAAGAAAAGACCATCTTCTGTTGATTAAACAAATTGTAATGTGACTCCGAACCAATCACTCATTCTACAATGATAATTTTAATTATATCAACCTTTCCAAATATCAAAACAACAGTTGTTTGTTTAAACACAATCTACAGATACAAAAAAACAACAACAGATATCGTAGTTGTAGTGGATATGGTTTCCTCCTAGCGGCTTGGAGGTCACGAGATCCATTCCCATTGTGGGAGCGTTCTTGAGGTCTCTCCAAAAGACAACAAATACTTGTTTTATCCAGGAAAATGACGCGAGAACGTTTAAAGTAGCATTAGGCTTTCGATGCAATTGAGCGAAAATAAATAGGTTTAAAGTAAAAAAAACACACACACACATTTTGAAAAATATACTCATAGATCTAACTTCACTTTCTGATTTTCGATATAAAATGTACCACGCGGTGGTGACCAATACAAGTTATATTACCAGGCTACTGATTTGAAGTCAAAATACAGCAGCTATGACAATTGGTCCGTATTGGTCCCATGGAAATAAATATATAATTTGTCTGTCCGAGTTGCTTTAAATCAATCTGGCTACAATTGGAATATTTAAAGGGACCTGTGTGGTCAACGACTATTTATTTAGAATTGATGGGACGCTCTGGAATTTACAACTACGTGTTCCTATAATACAATGGCCCAAATGTATTGTCATCTTATATTATAACATGATATTAACAGATAGAGACAATTTTTAAACCATATTAAGTCGTACATGTTATTGTTATTAAAGTTTTGAAAAAAATAAATACAAATGAAGCTTACTTGCAAGTCTTAACAAGTGCTTTATTGATTTATGATACGTGTTTCACGCCAAAACAAATGTAAGGCAGTGTTCATTTTTCCGCTGAGCGATGGTAGATTCTGAATAACTTTTCAGTAATGCGAATAATTTTCACTGTGTGTATTAAAAGAAATAATAAACTTTGGATTTTGTCTTGCAAGTACATAAAAATAAAGAAATAAAGATGAACATTGAACAAATTATGACTCAGTCAAAAAAGTTAAACTCCATAGTTCTATTTTGAAAACTTTTTAACATTTGAACGCATCATTTGCGTATCAGACAATACAACGTCATTTAATTGATAAAAAAGTATACTACGTGATGTAACTACAAGTTTTTATTATATCAGTCTGACGAAATTTATAGATTCCAAATCAATTAGTAATGTGCGAAAAGTTGTCACAGCAGTCATGTTCGTTAAAGTGAACAAAATTTAGTGTTCCGTGTGTACCGGTAGTATTCATTTAGATTCAAGTTAAAGCGAAGCCTATATTCACCAAACAAGATTATTTCAGATTCTGATTGTACTCAATTCAATAAGAACGATCAAATTAATAGGCTGAAACAAAATTAATTCATTATAGATTTGTTACGTCAGTATGATATAAATGCGCACAACAATAAATAAAAGTTACCGGAGTTGAACAGGGGATTACGCCATGGAAGTTACTTACTTTCAAGAAAGGCCGTAAGCGTTAAATACCGACATGAGCGGTCTAGTGTAGCGAGTAAGCTTTTGCTCCTAGATGTCCCGGTTTCGAAAGTTTTTATGACATTTTCTTTTCTTGCTATTTTAATTATCTTTTAGTACTCCAAATATTATAATTTTGTTTAAAAAAATAATTACACTGAATGATCAAAAATACGAAAATATGTCCCTTTAATACATTTTTGTTCACAGGTTTCTCGATGTATATAGTTCTCGTACATTACATTTTTGTAGCGCAGTGCAGCATGAACACATCGGCAGATGTCGCAACTGGTATCATGGAATTAGAAAATCCTACCGTGCGAAACATGTCGGATACGATTCAGTCTAGCGTTTCGGATGATGATATCATCAAAATTGAGGAACCGGATTTAGAAGACTACCAGTCAGGTTTTGCATTAGAAACTCCGCTTGCAGACTTGCATATAAACGCTCCGATTCATGCAAACGTCCCGCAGACATTTGACTTGGAGGTTGAAGTTGAGGAAACAGACCACCGGTATCGTGAGAAAAGCGACCCGGATTTTAAAAGTTTCGTAGTCTTTGAAGAAGCAAGTGAAAATATTCAAGCAACAGACTTGAAGGGTAAAGAAAATGAAAGTTTCAACAAAATCATGAATGACCTGAACGAAATTCTTTACTTTGAACAATCCGCAAGCGTATTGGAAAACGTGAATAAACAAGAGCAACACCTTGACAAAACTCAACCAGATTCTAATGATAATGTTCCTAAGTACAAAGATGATGCTGAATTTGAAACAGAGCAACCTTTGACAGATGGTGAAAGTGAGAATGTCACAGTACCAATGTATTTGGATACAGAAGTGGAAGTCATTGCAGAGCTCTTGGACCAGCATGCAAAAAAAACGACTGATGAAGCGGCGAAACATGCAAAGGAAGAGCCAACGGATCTTGATTTAGAATCTGCGGTGAATCATGAGCTAGAATTTGATGCAAAAGAGCCGTGCATGCAAAACAGTGATGTTCTACATGGGATGCACAGTAAGGAAGACATGTATGTTGACCATGGAGATGCTAGCGAAACCGGTCAAATAAGTGTGTGTATTGAAGAAAACAACGACATATCTGAATTTGTTGATTTGGAAACATTTGGGGAAAAAAACAATTCCGATGTTTTAACTTATTCAAGGGAGAAGGTAATTTACAAAAGCATTGATTCGGCTGCAGATTCGAATGACTCGAAGACGGGAATGGTCGATTATAATCCAGAGCCGTGCACCACCGAATTTGGCAGCATTAACTCAGAAACTGAATTTGAACGCGGCGACATGGTTGAGAATGAATTCGATGAAAAGAGAAATGATGGGACTCTGAACAATCTACACTTCAAGCCAACGCCAGATATTGAGTTTAAAGAAGATCTATCAAACACTTTTGTCGAACATGTTCCCAGTCAACCTCCCGTTAAGGAAATAGGTTTAGTTGCAAGTGAGCCGGAAAATCTTCACCTATATGCAGGTAGTGACAGTATGCCAGATCAAGCAAGCGAAATCGAAGACATGACAAGAGAACGCCATTTCGGTTCATATAATATGGATGAAGATGATATACTTTTCAGAGGTGACGAGGATGTAAAGGATCTTCACATGTATGATGGCGCATTTGCAGCAAAGGGGAATGACCACGTTACCGGGACGGAAAATATTGATTCAAAAGAAACACCTGTAAACAAAACAAGAGAGCTATCAGATAACAATCTCAACGTTTTTGAAAGCGGAAAAGAATTCGAATATAGAATGTTATCCGAAATGCAGATGGAAGAAAAAACGAGAAAAGAGCCCAGTAAGAACAAGCCTTTACCAGCAGTGCGCAGTCGAGTAAAAGAGAGCGACAGGAAAGGTCCATTTCAGAGTCGTAAACATACGGACGATACGGAACACTTGGCACAGGGCGCACATGCGTTTCCCGAGTCGGAGGATACTAGCGTTGATGATGAGTATTTCAGAAATATGTCTTCTGCAATGGAAAAGTTCGTCTTCTTTTGGAAGCGTGAAGATACGTTCAGTCAGTGGCATTTTGCACTGTTTCAGGCCGACGGACATTTATTCAGCAATGCGGAGCAGTATATGATGTTTATGAAAGCAGGTAACGTAAAGATTTCTCTTTGACGTTAATCTATATTGACATAGAAAGATTAATTCATTAAATTCTTTTGATAGTTTTTGTATCAGCTAAAATTTACCCTTGTGAATCCAAAAAAGAAAAAGTAACAAATGAACTGGACAAGTTTTCCCCATTTATTACCGATATCGTTTATCTAACCCCAAAAAACAAACATACACGGTTAAAGTTTTGGATAACATAGGGCCGCTGCCCTCGGTTGTGTTTTGTTTCGTTAAACCACATGACTGTGATAATGTGTTGATTTCGCATTGCGATATGCGACATAGTTTGTACCTCTGTTCTTTGCTGATTGTTTCAGAGTTATTTGGAGACAACGATGTGGCCACTGAGATTTTGAATACAACGGACCCTAGGGCGATCAACACGCTGGGCAGGAAAGTCAAAAACTTCTCCGAGTCCATTTGGATTGAGCAATGCCTGTACGTTGTTAAAAATGGAAACAAACAAAAGGTTTGCAATCAGCTTCTTTCTCTCCCAATACATAAAATACATAAGTCATAGCTCAAGCCGAAGACTACGAAAACTATCAACGTTTAATTAATGTGTATACTAGTGATAACTATACTGATCTCAGATACGATCTGGCTGAAGTCAGCAGAGGCTGCAANAGTTCGTGGAATGGTCTGAACCTTCTGGGCTACATCCTCACGGAGGTCAGGGATGAGCTGATGTGCGAGGAAGGTCGTATATCACAAGATCAGAAGCAGGTAAATGTGAGATGTTTGCCACTATACGGTATACCGTTTACTGCGCGTGATAATGTATATCTACAACAAGTGTGATCGTTCGCGTTACAAAGTAATATCCAGCGACCTTATTCCGGTGACATAAGAACACACATAACACGATCTCTGAACCAATACTAAACATTCAACAACAAACGATTTACCTATTTTTTTTTATTTAATTCCCGTGAAATCCATGTCAAATGTGTTTATTTGCACACTGTTTAGCCAAACAAGAGTTGCTAGTACCATGTACACTGAACTAGCGTAAACTATTTTGCATGAATGACCTAATTCCGGTGACGATAAACAAAAGGGAGAGTACTCCATTACAATTTGCAATACACGGGTTGTATTTACACTTGCGGGGTCGTCTACTACACTTTTCAATGTATGTGGAAATTTCTTTAAGGGGACCAATATAATTTTACAATGTATGGAATATGGATACGTTTGGATTATTTTTATTGAAATAAGATTATGACATGCAGTAAAACATGTTTTCCTGTTTTGTGTTGTTCCGGTATTTATTTTCTATCGTAGTAATGTTAGTAAAAGAAAACAAAAACGGAGCTCATGTTAACAGATATCACCGGAATTAGGTCCCCACCGGAAGTAGGTCACAATACGATATAATACGATATCTGTTTGTCATTTCCTATCTATCAAATGGACTGTTACTAAGTAAAACGTATTTCTTTGGTTAAATTAATAATATTTAACTTTATTATAATTATTTTAATAACCAGGTTTTCCTCGAGAATATGAAGGTGGCTTATCGGAATGCAATGATGTTTAATGACCAATCAGAAGCTGGGAATTAGGCTGCAACGGCCAAGTAGACAGAAGAGAGTGAAGCAAAGATGTTTATGAGATCACATGAATATGATGAACTAAAAACTGACGTGTCTCTGACAGAAATGCATAGTGGTTGTGATTGTGTAAGTTTTATTTCAAAATTTTCAAACATTTTGTGGTTGTTGTCTTTGTTTTCGTTTTTATTGAACTTAATGTTTTGTTTTGTTTGTATTACATATTTATATTTGGAAAATGAATTTTAGTAATTATTGATATGCAATATTGTTATTTTGATAATAGCCAAGCTGTTTAACGTTTTCTTTTCATCATATGCTTAGAATACTTTACATCGCCATTTTTAATTAATTCAAATATAAAATATAGCATTAATTATTTTTCTGTTTGAATAATTATTTTTCTGTTTGCATTTATAACATGTTATTTAAGGGACCGCCTCTATTGAATTTTTATCTCGAATACATTATTAAACGTACACCAACCAATAACCATACATATATAAAAAAAAAATCAATATATAATTATAAGATGTCAATGTCAATGCTATGTATGAAGTTTAAGGGCTCGTGTGTTGCAATGAACTTTAAAGTTAAAGCGTTTTCAATTTTACCCTTAGCTGCCTATTATGTGTATGGGTAATGCGTATATGAGCATACAATTTTAGCCAATCCTCCGTTGAAACATTTTGATTTGTATTTTTGTTTTTCATATTTGTAGTCATTATCATGTATTATTTTGAATAATTATACATGTACATGTGTACATAAAATACGTGGGTAGTTCTTAAGCAATAACCACTTTGAATGATTAGCTAACCAGCATGGTCGCTAACCAACATGGTCGCTAGGGTTCGTGGCTGTTTTTCCCCTTGGATGACCTTAATGAAAGCTCATGAAATCTTCTTGTCCGAAATCAAATTTGACTCTGGAATTATTTCACACAAAATAACTTTTGTAAGACCTCTAAAAACAATTAATTTGTATCCGTTCAAACCATGGCGAACATGTGGATCTTCTTCCTTATTTGAATATGACTCGAGTCAAGCGAAAATTATTTTTATGTCATATGCGGCCAGCGTAGCTCCACACTAGCATGCGCATTCAGCATGACCAGACCAGCATGCGCATTTTTAATAGCCAGTTAATTTGGCCGTTATAAAGTAACGCGAGGTTTCCTGGTCTCATTCGCGTACAATGTAGCTCCTGACCAGGCTGCCCGAATGCGCATGCTGGTCTGGAGCTAACTTGCATGTGTCATAAGATCCATTTTCGCATGACGCGGGTTGTATAGACCTATTAAAAAATATGCTCTGAACCCCACGGATTCATTTAAGATCATTTCAGACAAATGATTATTATCTTGCCGATATTTATCAATGGATAAAATTTAAGGGATATTTCAGACTTTTAACAATAGAATGTTGTTTTATGCAATGCTTTTGACTTAATGACTTTACTGATTTTGTGTGTCGTTATCATTTGTTGTCAGTACTTAAAACATTTGTGAGCATATGCAAACTTTACAACGTTCTAACACTTAATCATTGTGCCCTTGTGAATATTTATATTCATACTTGCAATGTTTGTGGAATTATTCAACACAAAAAATTGTTTTTTTGTTGAACGGTTAACATTTTCATTTGAAATGATTGACCAGATGTGTTAAATGATGGGCATTTCGTCAGTTACTATATATGTGAATTTCTCGTTGCTGATATACAAGTCGAACGTATGCCATGCAATATACGTTGAGTTCCACTCATGCATTACTGTCCTTTGTGTGAGTCTTTCCAAGTCTATCAATAGTTATGTGTTTTGATTATTGCAGTTCTGCATACTAGTATGTGTGTAAAATTTAGATTGTTTCGCAATATACGAGTATCGCAATTCAATTTGCAGTTTCACTTCGATCGCAATCGATCATAAGAATTGTTATGCCCCCCTCCTCTTCTTTAAAGAAAACGGAATATTGATGCTGCACTGTCCGTGTGGCGTCTGTACGAAGTTTCCTATCTCAGCTGTTACTTTGCAATATATGGATTCATTTTGAAATAACTTGCCACAAATTTCCAACATCATAAGTAGACGTGTTTCGCGTGTACCAACCGGCTGTCTACCTTATAAGTCAAGGTTACAGTTAGAGGTCAAAGGTCAAATATGGCAATATTATTTTATTTTTAATTCCTGTCCTAGCCACACATGTGCCATGAAGTGGTGGATTTGAAATAATTTGGCACAAATGTTAACCATCAAAAGACGCCGTGTCGCATGTAACACACATCTAAATGACCCCAAACGACAATGTTAGTTGTAGAGTTCAAAGGTCAAATTTTGTAATAAAACGCATTGAAAATTCCTGTTTCGGCCATACTTTTGCCATATATTGATGGATTTTAAAATAACTTTGCGCAAATGCTATCCATTAAAAGAAAACGTGTCGCGTGTAACACGTGGGTAGCTCCCCCAAAGTCCAAGGTCATACTTAGAGTTCAAAGGTCATATTTGGCGATAAAACAGCTTTGCCGGACTGTAACGTTTTCATTCATCATGCTATTTAGAAATTATCTCCAAACAATGAACGCCAGGAGATGGCATTGCGTGTTTAAAGGTCATACTTGGAGGTCAAAGGTCGAATTTGATCATAAACGAGCTAACCGGTCTCTAACGTTGGCTGTTATCTTGCAATTTAAAAAGTACTTACCACCAATGACCACACAAGGAGACTTAGTGTCGCGAGTATCAACAGTCCCTTTACTTCAAAGGTCATGGTCACTCGTAGAGGTCAAAAGTCAATCCGGCCATAACAGTTTGTTTGTAAAATAAGTGAAGATTTTTTACCAAAGTGGAATGGTGTGTGTGTGTTTGTAGAGGGGGGGGGGGCATGCGTATTATACGTTTATGTGTAGAAATAAATAGTTATCATGCCATGTGTACATTTACAATTTATAACCGATTCCCGTGGCTAAGTACGTACAGTAACTTAGTAAGTAATGGAAAATACGTTAAGAAGTTGCGTAAGTAACACAGGTTTGTGACATGAAATGTGTTGTTTCCGTAATGTGATAATTTATATGATCAAGCTTTTCTTCTTTGGTCTCAGTTATTTCACTACAAATTACAGTTCAACGACATTCCTCGTTGTATAATTGTTGTTGTCATGCAAGATAATAAAGCAAAAATCTTGTTTGTTTATTGTGTACTCAATTTGATGGTATGTTCAGGAACACATATATGTTGGCTGTCTCGAAGAAACACCATATGTTAAACGAACATCTGAATAAGAAACAAACACTTTAATGTAGAGAAATACCTTATACATAATAACTTGTATGCAATTATATTGTTAAACTGTCACTTATCAGGCATTATAATTTAGTATGTTTTAACAATACATTGGCTATCGCTAATAAACGTACTACTTACAATTTAAACATGAGATATTTGTAAAGCATGTTTGTGCCCCGACTTGAAACTCGTCCCTGTGACCTTGACCTTAGATCTTTTGATTTGAAAATCTTAAGGGGTCATCCTCCGTCAAGACAAACCAGCATTCTGATTTATATGATTCTTTGAATTCTCTTGATAGTGCGCGAGAATTAATTTCATGATACAAGCCTTTTTGACCTTAACCTCGGACCTGATGATCTCAATTTTTATAGACACCTCTCTTTCCACCCACGTTACAAATACATGCATTTGCATGATCGTAGGTCGAAGCGTTCTCAATTTATTGTGTGGAAATGCAATTCGTGTTAAAAGCCCTCCTGACCTTGACTTTTGACCTGTTGACTAAAAAATCAATATGCCTCAAGTGACTTTGATCTTTTACTTGGTGACCTGTAAGGTCAAAGCATTGTCAATATATTTTGCAGAAACAAATTTACTGTTACAAGCCCCATGTGACCTTGACCTTTGACCTCAATATCGACGGGCGTATTCGTTTCGTTTCCCCCCCAAGTAACCATCGTACCAAATTGCATGGTTATAGATTGAAGCGTTTTCTTAAATGGGGGCATAAATATAATCGATCCAAATAAAATGACGTGAATAGTGTCATATGATAATATTCCTATGCCCCCGCAAGGCACGATATCGGTCGGTTAGTTGGTTTGTCGGTCGGTCTGTCTGCATAAAATAGTATAAGTTTGTGGAGTTTAACTCCTCCATTTATGAATTGGTATATACATGAAAATGTTCTTCGTTTGTGGAGCGAACTACTTCCACTTTTCTCGAGAGATTAAATTGTCACATGAAAAATGCAATCAAAATGAAATGTAAATGTGTAAGGAAATTTTGTTTTCATGCCAAGTGATCCACATATGCCTGAGCTGTTTCCCCTTGAACTTAGCCATGTTTATATATATATTTATTTCCAAAACTAGGGATGTCTAGTATATGTATTTCTATATTTAGAATATTTCTTACAGAAATTAATTTAAGCAAACAGCGCAGACCCTGATGAGACGCCGCATCATACGGCGTCTCATCTGGGTCTACGTTGTTTGCCAAGGCCTTTTTTTCTAGACGCTAGGCATAAATGGGTTAACCATGTGTATTGCTGCTATGCTAGTGCCAAAAGCTTTGCCGGGGTAGTTTAGTCACATTGATTGACAAAGCTCTAGTTTAGTTTGATATAACTTCAGCAAGTGTTGAGTGTTTGGGCGGACGTGCGTGCGTCCGCCCGGGCGTGTGTGAGTCGAAACATCGACATTTATTATGTCATTAAAACAAATAAAAAATAAATGTTTGCAAAACATGTAAGTCCCTCTTTGACCTTGACCTGTTGACCTAAAATTCAACAGGCATCTTCCTTTTCCACATGCAACCGTCATATAAATGTTTATGATCATAGGTCAGAGCGTTATCTAGATACCTTGCTGAAACAACATGGTCTACGGACTGACCGACTTTTGTAAACGAGATCGATGCTGAAATGCAATTGCTATTATAATATCATTCAGATATCTGAGTACTGGAATCCAAAAACCGTTGATTCGAGCTACCCTTTTATTTCACAGTGTAACTCTTTAAAAAGTTTTCATTATACATACTTCATGAATAATGTCCAATTAATTTAATTCTGTATTATACATTTTTTGTGTTTTATTGTCTGCATCTGCATACAATCACGAGCATTGTCTCACGAATATGAGAAGAACGACCTTCAAAACATAGGGCACATTGTAATTAAAGATTCACGAAAAAAAACGGCAAATCAAAGATCTATTGGTATTTGGAGATGGAATGTTCTTTGGGTAAAAAACTTCAATTAATAAAAATGCGCATCTCGAAGTAAACAAACAGTAATAAACAGTAAATATATACTTCTGACTCACACACGGTCCTCTATTCATTCAATTCCACTGGCTTTTGATAAAGGCCAACATCTGGGTTTGACAGCACGCCGAGTAACGCGGATTTGCATTAAATCATAAAAATGTTACAACTAGAAAACATTAATTTACATCAACAGGTTACATCCGCTCAGTCACACTTGACTATTACCGGTATGCGATGAGTGGTTGATGGTCAGAGGAAAGTGTAAATGATAGAAAGATGAAAACAGCTTGACACAGCAAAGAAAGAGTAATTGTTACAGAATTATCCAGTTTTCCACGTCCTCCGACAACCTTCTCCTGTTATGTTTGCCATAGCCGACACAGCCCCAAGGATCACCGGCCATGCAGCTGGGCTCTACGCATAAAGTCACACACAGATCTCAGCAGAAAACTCAGCCAGAGAGTGACTAATGACTCCAGATTGTTTGACCACCTGAGATTACTTTCTGATACACTCCAGCCTTCCTTGTTGACTTGACTAGACTGCATACTTGCCCATTTTGCTGGCTTACCCGAGGATCCACCTGGCCTGTATATGTGTTAGGGTGGTGACTGTCATATCATCCGTGAATTCTCCGTTTAATGGAATGCGTATGCAACTGTTTGTCACTGGGCCTGTTGATTTCATCTCTTCAGTCGTGATGAACATGTTCATTAACATCTCGAACATGATGACAGAGATGGGGAAGCATGTGGAAAATCATTTCTAACGATGTATTTAGGAAGTGTTGCAACTATTGCTGGAGAATCTCAGTTCAATTTTTCAGAAGTAGCAATTATGATTATTTTTTCTTGCGCAGTTTGCGGGCCGGGCTTTCCCTTTCAGCTGTTGGGTATTCGCGAGGTCGAGCGAAGCCTTTCTTAGATTCTTTTGGGCGATTCTGGCTATGTGTAGTAGCTGGGGGAGTGTGCTTATACGCACTCAGCGAAGCCTGGTATGCATCCCTTCTGGACAGAGATATTGATGCAGGTGTTATACATCATGCACTTTGTGATTCATCTGGCCAAGATTGAGAAGAAAATATTCCCCTATACAAACAATAGGGATATTGCCATATGGTAAATGAACTTTTTTTGTTTATACGTAAAACATCCCTCTGTCTGTTGCCAACTGGCCGGGACTGTTCTTCTTCTCCTCACTATCCTCAGGAGCGAAATAATTCTACGTAGGAGCTTGTGATATTTCTTGTTAACAAATGTGTGTCGTTTAGTTGGTCAGAATGGTTATCCCTTAGGTACTGCTCTACCTCTTTTTGACATCTTTCCTGTTATGCCGTACCATTTGGGTCAAAAGTACAAATACGCCAACAGCTAAAAATAGATATCACCGCGGTGACAAAATTGTTACCGCGGTGACAATTTTCTCACTGCGGTAACAATTTTGTCACCGCGGTGATATCTATTATGTCATTGCGGTAACAATTTTGTCACAGCGGTGACAAATTATGACTGTTGGTATATTTTTATACCTGCTGTTACATTTATTTCTTTTGGTCAGTTGTCAACCATTTTCCCCGTAACAATCCGAGATGTTTTTCAAGAAAATAATTAAATATTTAACAATGGTTTAAAATAAAATTAAAACGGATGAATAAGGTTTATTCATATGTTTTTTCATACGTTTTTGTCCTTTTGTCCAAAGTATCACAGCAGTTACAAATACATCACCGCGGTGATAAATTTATGATCGCAGTGACAAAATTGTCACCGCAGTGACAATTTTTGTCACCGAGGTGATTTCTATTTTTAGCTGTTGGCGTATATGTACTTTTGACCCAAAGGGTACGTCATATCCTGTGCCCCTGCCAATTCTTCTCCAAGCAGTTACCTTGCGAACTGAAATGTAGCTTTGAATGCTGATCTTTTCTTTTACTTTTCCATTCTTTCAGCCGCAGTCTTTTTGCTTTCGTGAGACACTGAAGTCTACCTCTAAGCTCCCCAGGCCTCCATATCTGTTTCACTGGAGCTTCTGTAGCGGTACCTCGATTCTGCTTTGATCATGTTGATCTAACAGAAATACTTCTGCCGAGTTAGTCGTTTCGTCTAGCCACGACACTGTGCCATTTACAATATCTGCTGGTGTCGAAGATATCATTTCTTCTTCTTATTCTTGGTATTGGCTCTGACAAGTTGGCTTTTGAACAACTTGAAGGCTTTTGATGGACTGGCAATTGACAATCAAGACTCTGAGAGGAAGGTTAGATCGTGTTCTGCTGTATAGATGTTTCATCGAATTTGTGATGATAGATATTGCATTTGGACATGCGACTGAAACTGCTGCTGGTTTTAAACAGAGGCGTGTTAAATATTCCAGCAGAGAAGTTCGGGAGACCACACTGCATATATTCCTAGATGTAGTTAGCATGGTCTATGAAAACTATGTCGCAGCACACAGAGGGTGTTGTCCAATTGAAAGCCTTGCCGAACACTGCACGTGGAAACTTGGGATGTCTCGAGCCTGGGTTTGTTTCTGGTATGAACGATTCTGCTAGCAGCATGTTTCACACATACGTAACAGTTAACTTAATTGTCTCTGCACACTGATCAGTACATCCTGCCCATATAACTACTCATGCCGGTAATGAAGACAGTTGGGAGAGGCATGGGTCTGTCCTGTAAAAGGACAAGACCTCTTGGCTGAGCTAGCTCATTAGTGCATGGTTTAACAAATATTTTATATATGGCGATGGTAGATGCTATAGAAAATGGGAGAAAACTGATTTACAATCATTTTTCTCTTAATTTACAAGTAAGTGAAAAGTTGTCATCAAACCCAAATGTTTAAATTACAAGTGCGTATGGGAAAATGGTATTGGCAAATGTATCCCTTGAAAAAGATTATAAGCAGGGGAATAAATATAGGTTTGTCGGATATCAAACCTGCTGCATTGACAGATGAATGATCATCTTAATAAGTTAAAAGACGAAGAATTTGACGGAAACATAAATTCATGAGAAGGGATTAAGAATTGACCACCGAAATCACGTGATCTGGAAGGATTTTACGTCTGAATGCAGTCTAGCTGTACCGTACCGTCGGGCGTACCGTGATCAAAATGTCAATATCGACAATTGCACTTTGAATTTACTACACCCTGACCGCTATGTTTAGTTTCCTGTTGAAATCAAAAACGACAAAAGTAGATTGCACCATAAACTGCTTAGGGTTTTCTGAAATACGTGTGAGTATGACATGTTTTACCAACATGTTCAGGTTTATTAAGACATATTGGCTTTTCTTTCGTCCTATTTAACATTTTTCTTTAAATATCGTACAAGAATCGTTACCCTGTGAAGATATATTCGAAATCGAAAGTTGAACGGATGACTTATTAAGTTAAGTTAAGAATTACAGTTCAGCCCTACAGGTTTCACAATGCGAATAATAGTTGGAAATAATCATCGAAACCAACTGTATCGTATTCTGATAGTGCTTTATTTTATTTGCTTATCATATAACTGTTAATAATGTGTTGCAGGTTTACCAAAATAACTTAAGTTTTGATTTTGAATTCGTCAATTTATCTAGTACATGTATACTGTATCACAGGGACCTAGACCACAGGTGCTCGATTGGTCATTGTCAGCTCGGGTACTACTTGAAAGTACCCCAGGTACTCTTAAGTGTACTACAGTGTACAATTACAATTAACAGACAGTAAAGTCATGTTAATTTTTTCACTGATTTTTTAGGTAACTTGAGATCGATTGGTCATTGTTGGGCTGGGTACTACTTAGTTCTGGCTACCATAACTTTAAATGCCGCTTTTTTATGATTTTTGACTGGCGCGACTTTTTATGTACAGGTCTGTCAAGACTATATAAACTGTTCGCTGAAGTTTCTTTAGCTAGGTACTACTTAAATGTACCCCGGGTATTCTTAAGTATACTTAAATAGTATGGAAAATATACTATAAAATACCCAGCCAATTTAGACTGTACCATGGTTTTATTTCCCTCCATACTCTGATGTTGTAAAGGCGCTATGGAATACGAAACAAAATTCTCTTTGAACAAAACCTGCCTCAACATTCTTATTTGAGTATGAGTTTCAATAATATAAAGGCCATTTTACAAAATATTGACATAAATATGAACAAAATTAATTTGAACAAAAACTCTTGACAACAACCAATTTAGCTTAGAATTTCCGGGTACATTTTAGTATATTTTCCGTACCTGGGGTATGTTTAAGTATACTAAAGATTACCGGGGATACATTAAAGTAGTACCCAAGCAAACAATAACCAATCGAGCGTAACTTGAGGCTATATATAAGGGATACAACTTAAAAATTTCTACATAGGACATTAACAATAGCCCAAAGTTCACTTCCAAAAGAAATAAGAACACCAGATAAACTGTATTACAAACTATAAATATTTATATTCAGAGAATCACACACTTGGCAATGATCTTCTAACTTTTCATGGAAATACAACAGAAAGTTGTATACCAAATACTTAAAAATCCTAACTAGACAATTAGTTTTCGATGCTGCAAACTGAGAAATCTGGTTACAATTTCCCTATTCCATTATCATTAAGCTCTTTTGATAGCATTTCTTAAACATGATTTCCTTGGTCAGATCTTCACTGCATTAAATATCAAGCCAATGACGTTATATTCCCGTTACATTTAGCAAATTGCCTACAAATTTCTTGAAGATTTTAGATAATCTACACACATTTAATATCATATCATTATATGTATGGTGTTTTTTACATTCATACAGTCACATTCAATCATGAAGTAGATGTCTACTTTGATTCATCAATTTTATATGTGTAATCAAACATAGTAGGATTTGCTACAATTCTATGTAATTATTAAATTATGAAACAAAATGTAATAAAAGTTCTGTTTGAACACCTGTGCCTGAGTTTGAAATTGGCACAATTTTCCATCAAATGTTTAAAAAAAATAAAATATAAACATGGTTCTTGAAATAAGCCGTTGCTGTTCAACAGTTGTAATGCAGGTTATTGTGTGTCATCAGTGTTTTTTCACCATTTTGGGAATAGGCCCGGGGCCCTTTGGATTGGGAAAATTTGTGTCGTTTTGACTGAAATTGGGAAATTAGTGTTGTTGTTTTTTTGCAATTTAAATAGATTTTTTTGGATACCTTGAACATTTATGGAATATACACTTTTTGAGATTCGGAATGGGGCGAAATTTCGACCTTAAATTGGACAACAAATAACAATGGCCATTGTTGCTTTTGAAAGTGAACTGTAGGCTATTGTTCAGACCAGGGTTTTGTACGAGCCCTACTACATATATTTACAATATCTACTTGCCAAAACTTTGTTTTACATGCCCCTAGCTTTTTGGCAAGTGAGTAAGCATGATGATTTGTATCATGATTCACCTGAAAAAGAGGAAACTGGATACTCTATAAAGTAATGTTTTCATTTTTCATTAGATTTTGGAGAATTTACCTGAAGAAATGTCGTCTGTTAAACTCAAAGATGATGGGGAAGAGTTGTTGGGTACCTTGAAAAATTGACCAAAGCACCAAAGGATGCATCAACCGATACCTCTATCCCAATGACAGACAAAGCTGGTAACTCTGATGGTAACACTACACACAGCAACTCACTTGTTCAAGCAAGCTCAATGGCTGATTCAAATGAAAATAAGAATAAAGAAGAGCGTAAAAATAATGAAAAGGCAAAGGAAAAGAAAGGTTGGTTCGCAAAACTGAAAAATGAAATGAAAAAAACTTTCTCAATTGATGATGATAAATACTCAAGTAGAGGAAATGACATGTATGATGAGGCATATTACAAAGATATGGAATCTGCATTGGAAAAGTATGTGTACTTCTGGCTAAAAGAAGATACATTTAGCCAGTGCCATGAATCCGAATTTGAAGTAGATGGTTTGAAGTTTTGCAATGCAGAACAGTATATGATGTACAATAAAGCAGGTATTTATTAACTTGTATATTTGTATTTTCATACCTAGTGTGTAACATTTGCATTTTTACTTTAGAAAAAAAAGGTACATTACATTTTTTCAGTATCAAGTTTGCTACAATTAGTCACAGATGTTTTATGGTTGAAATTTAAGATTAAATTTTATAATTGACTGGGTAAATATATTGTATGCCTTGAGTGCTTGCTTCATGAACTAAGTAAAATAACCCAAATTAGAAGCATTTTACCATGTTCATGTCAACATTCTGCCCACTAACAAAGTTGTTGCATTGAAAATACTTATATTTCATTTTGTATGCATAAAATCATAGACATATTACAGTACATGTAGTATGCATTTGTATTATAAATATTGTATGTATATATGCTGCCATTATTCAAGTTTTAATTATTTGTTATTTACTTTTCAGAAATATTCGGCGATTCCTCTATAAAATCAAGAATTTTGAGGACGTCTGACCCGCGGAAGATCGAGGCATATGGAAGAAAAATCCTTAATTTCAACGAGCCAATTTGGAGGTCCCAGTGTCTTTATGTCGTCAAGAATGGAAACATAGCAAAGGTCTGTTCAAACTCTTGATTCTGTCTGGCAATAGTCAACACTGTTTCATAGCTTAAAGGTTGAACAATTCTGACACATGCATTCATACAAATATATTTATTATCCATAATTTTTAAGATGTATGCATTTTCAAGCACCAGGGCTACAAAAATCAAATCTCAGACTTAGTAACATGATTAAATATTGAACAATGAGAATGCTTGAATTTGTTTAAGTTCATAAAAACTAAACAAAACACGTGGTTTTCTCTTGATAAACTAAAATCGCTTAATTATTTGTGATGTGTAGCCATTGCTGAGGCAATTAGCCAATGAATGATTAAAATAATAGCATTGTAATGGTCATATGTAGTAAGGGAACTTTTGAAATAGATTTTCATAATTTTGAAAAATTGTCATCAAATGTTTGACTTACAATCTATAATGTTTGGAGAAGTCTTCAATAATGTTTATAAAAAGAAACAAAGTTGAATGAAAAAGTTTGCCTTTGCTGGGATACGAACCCATGAGGTTGAGGTGATAAAGTTATAGCGCTAGCACTAGATCACCAAGACTTCGGATATTAACAATGTATATTTAATACTATGTTACTTTAATCCATTTTTTTCCAAACAATCAATGAAAAAGATTACCAACCCTTTATATTTTTACCATATTAGATTCATGATTATTCATAAACAAACAGTTATTTTAAACATTTTTCTAACTCAAGATTGTTATTTGCTTGTTTAAATATTATGAATGCTCTCTTTTTTATGCTGCCGAAGGTGGCCATAAAGTGATCGCACTGTCCGTCTGTCTGTCTGTCTGTCTGAAACTCGGTCACACTTTGCGTTTAGGTTTCGAAAAATGTGGAAAAACACTTTGCGTTTAGGTTTAGAAAAATGTGGAAAAAGGGGGCATATGTCATCCTATAGTGACAAGCCTTGTTTTTATTGAAATCATTTTAAGCTTACCTGAGCACAAAGTGCTCATGTTGAGCTATTGTGGTCAGTCTTTGTCCAGCATCCGGATTCGTCTGTTGTCAACCTTTAACCCCCGAAGCATTCTATAAACCACATTTTTCATCCAATCTTGATTGAACTTGGTCATAAAGTTGTTCTTGACAACATGACGACCAAGATCAACTCTGGGTCAAGAGCATCCAAAAATAAGGTAACCAGCTAAATCTTTGAAAGTAGTCACCACTCGAGAAGCCAAATTTATGGCTCAATTGAATAAACTTGGTCAGAATGTTTATTTTTCAATATCTAGACCGCGGTTGATTCTTGGTCACAGGCATCCATTAACTAGATAAGAAGGTCAAATTTTACAAAAACCTTGTTACCGCTCAAGAGGCCACGTTTATGACCCAATCTGTGTGAAACTTGGTAGTAGTGTTTATCTTGACAATACTTGGCTGAGTTTGAATCTGGGTCACACGTGTTCATAAACTAGGTAACCAGGTCAAATCTAACAAAAAAGAAATCCACTCTGGAGGCCACTATTATGATTCAATCATGATTAAACTTGCCCTGAATGTTTATCTTTACAAGATCAAGGCTAAATTATATCTGGTTCACGGGCATCCAGAAACTAGGTCACCAGGTCAGATCTTAGAAAAACCTTATAACCACTGTAGGGTCGCATTAATCACTCAATCTTAATGAAACATAATAAAATGTTTATCTAGACAATATCTAGACTGAGTTCAAATCTGGGTCACGTGTGTCAGTAAACTGGGTCACGAGGTAAAACCTTAGAAAAACCTTGTTACAGGTGTAGAGAAAGCATTTATGGCGCAATCTTGATGAAACTTGATGGGTCATGTGCGACCAAAAACTAGGTCACCAGACCTTATCTTAGAAAAGCCTTGTTACCACTATATACGCCCTATTTATGATTCAGTCTTGATGAAACTTGGCCAGCATGTATATCTTGACAATGTCTATGCTAAGTATGAATATTGGTCATGTGCCTTCAAAACCTAGATGACCAGGTCAAATTGTAGAAAAACAATGTTCCTTATTAAAGTTTGTCAGACTGTTTTATCTGTCTATATCTAGGCCCAGTTTGTATCTTTGTCATGTACGTAACATCCAAAATTAGTTCACATGGTTAAATCTTTGAAAAACCTTCTCATCACTTTCGAAGCCACAATTTGAATTATTTCTTTATCTTGATGAAACTTGGTCACACTGTATATCTTGAAAATGTCTAGGCTCTGTATCTGGTTCATGTGGGGTCAAATGTTTGTTCACCAGGTCATGCCTTTGACAATTATTGTTCTTTGAAGTCATTCATGAGTGTGTTACTTAGGGCCATCATAGCCAACTTGTTGTTTTGCCGTTTTGCCATACTGTGAGCATGTCTCTTTAATATGTAAGCAAAAATTATAATGCAATTAATGGTATCATTGTGACATAACTTTAACTTTTCAGTTCATGCAGAACCAGCGTATGCAGGAAGAGCTTTTTAAAACACATCCGAAAATTCTTGTTGAAGCAAGTCCAGATGATAAAATCTGGGGCATAGGGCTGTATTCAGATGACTTTGAAGCTTTTGATGAAAGAAAATGGAAAGGGCATAACTTACTCGGATTCATTCTTACTGAGGTCAGAGATGAGCTGATGTGGTATAGGGGTTTGATTGGTTCCGACCAGAAAAAGGTAATTATTGATAATTTAAGGTTCTTTATTAGGGGATCTGTATCAACAAAACAGCAGCTCGAAGCAGAAATTGTATTGGTTAAATACTCAGAAATTTGATTTAAATATCAGAGTAATGGTGCAATACTTTTTAATGAGGAATTTGTTGTTGATATTATTAACTAATTATTTGTTCAGCATTGTGGACCGATGCTGGACATTCCTGTATTCATTCCTTCTTTGCTGATAAGTTTTACTTAACAGTACTGGTATTTGTTATGTACATAAACTTACTGCACATATATATTTCTTCCCTCAGTTATACTTGAAGAACTGTAACTCTCCCTTTTTGCCAGTGTTAAGGCTGTGTGTGCATATCCCTCAACTAGTTGAAAGCTATTTATTTAAAACTGGAATGCTTTTACAGCCAAACAATTAGAATGCTTTTACAGCCAAACAATAAATGGGTCACTCAGGGGCCAGTTTCCTGAGTAGAACCACTACTTGAGAAAGTTTTCTTAGCAGGGATTGAATCCACGACCTCTCGGTTGCTTGGTGTACACCATAGCTTATGTGACTTTTTTTTATAACATAACACATATGTATTAATAAAATAAAGGGTTTATCAACTTATGAAATTAGGATGGCATTTTAACATGACGTCTATAGTAAGCTTGTATTATATGTTGTTGCTATAAAACATATTTTTGAAAATAATTTTTTGGTATTAAACATATTATTGAAAACAAAAATAACATTGATTATGTTTCAGGTTTATCTAGAAGAATTGAAAAAGAAATACTGTGATGAACTGCTTCCCTACACTGAATGGGATAAAACCAACAGGAACACTGAAAAAAGTCATCATAAAGATGATTGCAACCAGGATAGAATGATTCTTCCTTTTGATGAAAGTCAGAAGTATGAGGAGGAGTTTCCAGACCTCAGTGGAGCTAAAGCACATAGACAGGAATTCAGTGGTAAGGCCAGCATTTTTAATTTATTTGTTTTACGGGAAATTTT
>VMBQ01000162.1:339608-350398 GCA_007657795.1 Dreissena rostriformis
ATATATAGACATTGAATGATCATTTTCTCAAAGGCAACCATTTTGGCATTTTGTATTGAATAAATTAGTTACAGTCGGATTGATGATCTGTACCATAGCTATTTCGTACCTATTACTTTTGGGGTATCAACTACTATTTGTATTGTAAAAGGTACAGTCAGTCATTCAGTTCCGATCGTCCTTTTGCATTTTCGCGGCAAATTCAACAATTGCGTTAAACATATTTCTCTTATTTCGTGGGATGAAAGACAATTCTTTTATCTACAATTTAAGTCCTGTTTGAATGAAATTAAGCACGAATAAGTATGTAAATTAGGTATTTAAAAAACGCACCCAAAGTATCCAATTCCGATACCAGTCCATCAATTCCAAAAATTACTGCATATCTATTTATCGATGTGTATAGATGTGCAATCGGGGTTCATCTCAAAGAGGTTTTTGGCTGTCACTTTTGACAGTTTGTGTACAGAGAAGAGACACAGGTATACAGTCATTGTTACACGATGTGGGGTGCACATAAAACAAACTTGATAAAGTAATAGTGTTACAGTTTTATTTCCAACAAGTCAACTGCCTGTTGACATAACACTTTCAACTGGGTAATTTTTATTTAGTCCAGTCCATAGACACAATAATCCAAGTATTAAAATGCAGCGTTCAAAGGTTTAAAAAAATTAATATATGTATACATATATGTATAGTTAAAAGACATGAAGAGCCAGCTTGAAATGCTAATTGTGGCGACTAGCAGTATATATAGATAGATAGACATGAAGAACGAGCATGTTAATCATATTCTCACATACTTTGTAGAAAATTAAAGTTTGGTGTACATATTATGCACACAAAAGCAGTACCTGTACATAAGAATAACATGGTCATGGTGCAAAAAGAGATCATAATATGAAATAAAGTGTTAATAGTATGCTCTAAACAGCAGTACCTCTGCATATGAATTAACTGGTGCAAAAGAGATCATAATATGAAATAAAATGTAAATATTATGCACACATCAGCAGTACCTCGGCATAAAATAAAATGGTGCAAATACACTGAACTCCTTACAACCTATTAAACACCAACTTTCATCCTGTAGCAGATGACTTTCCAAAAGCCTTGATACAAAAGGAGACATTAATTGCTCAATGTGTTTTAATCTCGTTGAATATCATGCAAGAGCTAACTGCATATCATAAATTAGCTAACTCCCACAAACTGGAAAATAAGAAACATGCAAGACTTAGAGACAATTCTTTAAGCCTTGTTGTCATTATTTCCTCCTTTTTTTTGCTAAATACAGATTGTGGACCATTTCTGCTGTCCAGAGCTTCTCCACCAAACAGACGACATCTAAGAAAACAGGAACAGAACTGTTCTTAGAAGCTTGTGGGATGGAGGTTTACTTTTCCTTTACGTCTATCAAAAAGCTTGTCCGACTGAAAGACCTTTCCCTGTGGAAATGCTTCCTGTGCCATATTTCTGAAATGTATAGAAATATAGAGATTACGCTTTGGTCAAAATCTAAACATGAGCTATCACTTGATGTGAATAATACCACCATACAGTACCTTGTCACAGCAAAATTGTAACTAGTCAAATATGTTGGCCATTTTGAATTTCAACCTAAAGCAACAATGGCTACCAGTACATTTTGAAGTGAATTCATAAAAAAAAACTGACAGGCAAATGCAGAGTTCCACTCTGTTGAAAGGCCACCAAGATAAATCAAATTCAACTTGTGTCTACAGACACAAGACTGACAGACAGACCAACTGACCCATGCTTATCAAATAGAGCCACCATATTCATCATATCTGGGTTAAAATGATACCACTCAAACCCTATTGTGCTTATCTTGTACCACAATGTAATCATGTGAGCTTCAACCACATTACTTTATTAAGTTTTATTACAGTTCATGTTTTAATAACATTGTATAGTTTTACATTTTGTTAAAGGCAAACTATTACCCTTGATATCTTGTATGTTCATACAGTATTGCATGAGAATTAACATACATTTAAATCCATAGTTAAGCTATGTATGTAACTGTACTCTGGTTTTATGAAGTTCACATCAAGGATACAGACAGCAATTGTAATGGAATTTAAAGAATAATTATTACTAGTATGTGTATCCTTAAAAGATGCACATTATAAGTGAACACATTTCACTGTATAATTATTTAATTGATGTAAGAAATTCATTTCCCACTTCACAGATTTTGCGACTTGACAGCTGGACTACATTAAGGTGATCTTCTTTGGCTCTGCTTTCCCATGGGTGGCTATTTTATCTGCAAATATAAATGATATACCAAGGGTTTATGAATAAAATCGGACAATTTATTTGAAATCATTGTATAACTTTATCTTAGTAATAATTTTTAGTTGGGATATATTCTGCAAATGTGTTCTGAGACAGCACACATAACAGTACAGGTATAATCAAAAGAAGTATACGATTGAGTTCCATGACTCATTTGAATAAACATAACATCAGGTTTGGATGCAAAGAAGTTCACAGTACAGATATATTGAAATGATACCAGTTTGTCTTCCCTTTGTCAGTTCATTTATTTACATTAAACACGGGGGAAAATATTTTGAATATATTTAATTACAATATTCTGTGCATGTAAACAAAGTTTAATGACCAAAAATATGCAGTGCACAGCAGAATAAATATGTAAAACATGCATGAAATACGCGTGTCGAAGTTATGGTAACGTGTATACGGCCCCTGAGTTATGCGTTAAGTGATACCAGAAGTGATCACCTAGTGACCTTTACAAAATGACGTTTCTCTTCTTTAAATGAAAGTGGAAAGTCATATTGATAACTGTAAGGCATAAAATATACATAACTTCACCCAATAACACCAACCTTTTAGTATTTTGAACCACAGAACAACACAATAATTACCTCCAACTTTTCACCCTTCCAAAAAACGTGAACGTAATTCGCTCGTTCTGAAACCTCGTTATGGAACTACAAGCGCCTGATGACCAAGAGTTCAACCAATGTTTGTAAACATGCATTTGTTTGACGAAAAAATCATTACTTAACATGACACTACAGAAAAAATAATGTTTCTGAACGTACTCTATCCTTACCAGACTTACAATTTAGAAAAATGCCGGAACTGGATGAACGCCAGAACATAATGACTGACTGTACTTAAATTAGGAAATTGGTAATTTTTGGTCTCATTAACTACTTAGTACATAATTGCACATACCATACCAGTTGACAGACATGAACAAATGACCATTTTGTTCTTAAGTTGGTATCAAGAACAAAATCATCAAACACAGCAGAACAACTTTTACTTTTTTTTGTTGAGACAAACAGAGATGGATCAAGATGATCATCAACTTGCTGGGCTTTGTTTGACACAGATTGACAATCATCAACTGCAGCAGAACATTCTGCAACTTTATCATGTTCAGAATCAATGCTTTTATTTTTGGACTGACACTTTCTCGAATTCAATAGACTGAGAAATCCTTCAGCCTTTTTCCTGAAGGCGAACTTTGTCAATGGAACGCATCAGTGTGACCAATGACCAAGTTTTATTTTTTGCCTAGTATTTACTATTATGTCTTATTTCATTAAAAACAACCATCAGGTTCAAATAAAATAGGACTAGAATCAATGGAAAAAACTCTGCAAACGCAACCGGCTCTATGGATTGCATGCGCTGTGGTATAAAATGCGAATTAATCCAGTGCGAGGTTAAACACAAATAATTGATTTTTTTGTTACTCGCCAAGAGTTTGATTTGGAACAAAACAGCCACAACTTTCCTTAGTTTTGGGAAGTTTTTCGGACACCATTTGGCAAAATTTCAGCATTTTTGCTCTATTGGGAAAGTCCGTTTACCAGTATTTTGTAAAGTAGGAAAAAAGTCCCTGCATTTAGTGTGTGAACAATTTCATGTTATTAACAAATGATAGTCCAGTGTTGTTACTTTGAAAGGATACCACATAAAATCCGTTGACTTATAATTTAAAATATAACCACCTGAGAAAAAGTGCACTGGAAAGGGGTCCAATCCAGAATCACCTAAACATTACCTGGCACTCTACCAACTTACTACGCTAAACAAGCAGCTGGTTTTTACCCACGCACACTACACTCCTGCCATTTAAGACCAGCTTCCAGGAACTCCTGCATTTTACTTCTGACACTAGTCTATTAAAATAATTTGTGGTGAAAAAATGTACCCACTGTAGGGCTAAAACTTACCATGACCAGAACAAAAGTACTGCTCTTTACCAACTGAGCTACATGTAACATGCAAACTTAGTTAGGAAATTTAAGCTTGTGTGTAGCAGCAGAACATGTTCTGAAGCTAAATAAAGTTATGCAAACTCAGTACATAATAGTATTGAATAATGAAAATGATTGGGTTAAATGCATCTTTATATTAGAATAAATGAAAAAAGTGATATAAAGGTTTTATGTAAATTTGCACACATCATTTGGCATGGACTTCACAAACAATTTAATTGTGCGTGGGTGTGGGGGAGTGCTTGGTGGGTTTACCCAACCCTACAATCCACCCCTTCCTGGACCGATATCCTAAAAAAAGGAAAACATCAAATAACAATTCAAGAAATAATATTTGTTTATTTTTTCAGAAACCTGAGACCACCAAGTGCTAACCGGTAATGTACAACGGCATAGGTCTGCAGACTGCCCGAGGCAGTGGGACGAATGGCTACGTTCAGACAAACAAGGCGTTTGTGCGCCACCACAAGGACAGGGTTGATTACAAGTCCGAGGAGGAAATCAAGAAGTTGGACGCTCAGATGATCAAACAGCCAAACAAGGAGATCCTCGACCATGAGCGCAAGAGAAAGGTGGAGCTCAAGTGTATGGAGATGGAAGAGCTCATGGAGGAACAAGGGTGAGTGCTGAGTGGGTGATGTGATCAAGGGTGAGTGCTGAGTGGGTGATGAGATCAAGGGTGAGTGCTGAGTGGGTGATGNATTTGGACCTGAAAAATTCTGGCTATATGGCTTTACCGGGCTAAGCCCCATCAACATAACCTAGATACTGCATAGCCTCTATGTCAACAATGAAATTTGTTGACATTGATAAAACGGAAGGGTATTACTTGATTGAAATAATCGATTCAAAGAGCATCTACTCGATTAATTTCTAGAGAAACCGTGGATAAGAACTGAATGTGACCGAAATGCATCAGTCAAAAACCATAGCGATGACGTGTGCAAGCAGGTGCGTGTTGTTAAACCAATCAAATTTCATTTTTTTACAGTTTCCGGCAAGATATTTGTGGCAACCCAATATTTGTTCGCAAAATTGAAAAATAGATTTGCAAATATCAAGAGCAACTTACGTTTTTTTTTTATATATACTGTCAATTGGCTTCAATAATTTACATGCCTGGCGGGCCACAAACGTGAATTTTTGTATGTGCCCGCCCGTAATTTTACTCGCCACGGGCGATTGGGCGTGTGCTAATTTCGAAGACTGCCGGAAGTGATCACCTAGTGACCTTTACAAAATGACGTTTCTCTTCTTTAAATGAAAGTGGAAAGTCATATTGATAACTGTAAGGCATAAAATATACATAATTTCACCCAATAACACCAACCTTTTAGTATTTTGAACCACAGAACAACACAATAATTACCTCCAACTTTTCACCCTTCCAAAAAAACGTGAACGTAAATCGCTTGTTCTGAAACCTCGTCATGGAACTACAAGCCCTTGATGACCAAGAGTTCAACCAATGTTTGTAAACATGCATTTGTTTGACGAAAAAATCATTACTTAACATGACACTACAGAAAAAAATAATGTTTCTGAACGTACTCTATCCTTACCAGACTTACAATTTAGAAAAATGCCGGAACTAGATGAATGCCGGAACATAATGACTGACTGTACTATATAGGGGTATATTATTTATTAATTAGCAATTAGATTAGCTTTATGGATAAAATTTCAAACTCCTCTATATATACTATATAGGGGTATATTTTTTATTATTTAGCCATTAGATTAGCTTTATGGATAGAATTTCAAACTCCTGTGTGAGAACATATGGCAAGATCTTTTTTTTTAGTTCTCATTTTTAGAATTTCAGGAACTATGCAAAAAACTCAAACAAAATACCTACTATTTTTGTCACTACAGAAAAAGGTGATTGCGACTAGAATTATCCCAATTATTGCGGCGGACACAAGATACGCCGTTGACGGATCTATCGGTGCCATGTTGTATGTTGTTGTTGTTACTGCGCGTTTGATTGTTACTTGTTAGGAGCTTCCTGGCATACACTGAATTAATGTCTTGTCATATTAAATAAATGGAGAAAAAAATTGACACAAATAATCAGGTCAAATTTAATTAATAAAAACAGTTGTATGTCGCGCATTGTGTTTTTGTAAAATTGTATCAATTAATAATCAATTAAGTTTTCCATACGTGCATAGAATGAAAATCAAAATATTATTGTGTTGTAATTACTGCATTCAAAACAGTGCAGACGATATTTGCATTGTTTTGTTACATTTTTATGCCAGATACTGGTATTAAGTCATAAATAAATCTTCTAACGTGGAAGAAAAGACGAACAAGCGTGTAAGTATTGATATTATTAATCTTTAAAACGAAATTCGAGATATCACGAACTTTGGATAGCACTAGCTAGTCGATCCGGCCCTCTTAATTGAACTCGTATCCGATTAAACAGTGAACATATTTTAAAACATTTCATGTTTAATATGTCCATATGTAGTTAAATGAGTTAGGGTGAGACTTAAATACAAAACAGGTATGTAAATCGGCAATACTTTGCCCAATTGATGGCTTGATTTATCTCCCCTAGAGATCATTCTGGATCTGGATGGGTAGTCGAAGAAACCAATTCTGGTTTTTACTCGACGGTGGTGGTGAATGATTTTTTAGGTTTGTTACCATAGGCATGTGCTTGATCTATAAAAAGTTTCAGGATGGAAATTATAAACTTATTCAGGTTCCCAGGCCTTGACACTAACTTTTTTCACAGGGTTCCCAGAGGGAACCCTACTTTCCACTTGTGGTGACCCCCACCCAAACTAGGGTTCCCTCCTGTTTCGACGCACAGCGTAAGGGCAAATAAGTACAAGAAACATACTAGGACACATTTTTATTTTCAATATTCAATTCAGTTTCCATTTAAAGTAGACCCATTAATAGCTTATAAGCCATGTTTTTTTAACTTTGGATATCATGTCTTTCATCAACGTCATCATCATCAAATGGCCCCTCCTCATAGGCGGATCCATGGGGAGGGCGGATGCGGTGTACGCCCCCCTAAAATCGCCAAAGCAAAGTCAATTAATATGATGTTTCACACTTAACTAGATCTAAATCACATATTTAAACTCATTTTTCTTCTTTTTTTGTACATAACATTCCCTACTTATCACAGACAATCGCTTAATTTTTCAACTTTAGACTCATTGTCGCCCGATTTTTCAAGTCGAACTTTGCTATTCATTGATTCTCTTTTCGCTGCATTTTATATCCATCCGTATTACATATAAACTATGCACTTTTTTTGCATTATAAGAAGGTACTTTGATGAAAGTACATAAGGCGTGGCATGCTCGAGAAGTGGTTGTCAAAGCCTTCAAAATCACTAAAATCATCGAGCTTACAAGGGGCTTTCGCCCACCTGGACCCCCTAGCAGGGCTTTTCCCTGCAACCACCAGTGGCCCCTTGGACCCCGAGCAAATCTTTCTATATCCCGCCCCCCCCTAACCAGAAATCCTGGATCCGCCCCTGTATTACAACGTATGGGTTATAACAAAATGTATTATGCCCATATTTGACCGTTGACCTTTAAGCATGACTATGACCGTTGAGCACTGGTCTTTCATGCGGCTTATGATCTATAAATGCTTTACCTGTGTGATAAGTTATGTTTACATTGCCTCACAATGATGAAGTTAAAGTCCAAAATGTCCGTAGCATGCCAAAATTCCATCTTTGACCTCTATATATGACCTTGACATGTGACACAGTGACCTGATCTGAGGCGCGACACTTCGTTATCAACTTGTTAAGATTTTCTGCAAGTTATTCAAACAAGAAAATAAGTAAGTCATTGTCTTAGCAAGCTGAATATTGCACGATTGCCATGTGACCCCAATGCTTGACCTTAAGCTTTCTTCCGGGAACACGAGCTTTACGAGCGACACATCGTCTCTACATGGTGACAACTGTGGTGGGCCATGTTATCATTGCGTGATAAATGATGAGTAGTGGTCTGGGAATCTATATCATGACCGAATGTCACCTTTGGTCCCTAAATATGGCGTGTTCTGAGAAAACTGGGCAAAATGCTTGTGCGTAAAGTGTCATCCCAGATTAGCCTGTGCAGTCCGCACAGGCTAATCCGGGACGAAACTTTCCGCCTTAACTGGATTTTCGCTAAGAAGAGACTTCATTTAAACGAAAAATTCCATAAAAGCGGAGATTTTCGCCCCTGATTAGCCTATGCGGAATGCACAGGTTAATCTGAGATGACAATTTACGCACAAGCATTTTGCCCAGTTTTCTCAGAACAGTGGTTTGTGCCATGGCTTCACGGTGAACACTTTTAGAGTTGAATGAAATATAACAGATTATTAAACTGGACGTTAATAAAGAAGAAGAATATAACTTAAATTTCATATGAGTTTGTTTAAAATGTTTAAAAAAAAATCAAATTGTATGCTGAGAAACGCTTAGAAGAATTTTAAATTGTATTATATCCCAATTTTTATTTTATGACATGTAAACATGTACATGTACATGTGTATTAGTTTGTATACTAATAATATGTTCATTGATCAATCTAATAACTTGATAAACCAATTGTGTTTATTCGTTTATTTACTAAAGTAATCCAATGGAATTCACATTTTTTTACACAATCCATATACAATTTAACATGTTTTGTTGCCATTTAAAAGTGTACCTATTCATTGTCGTCATATTATCATTTTTCAAATAGCGGGAATGCCGAAACACTTGTTTGAATGTAGCCTATTGCGTGGGAAAACCAGCCTCGTTTTAGCGACGAAAACCACAACCTTTATTGACGTCATTGACCTAATTTGATTGTGCATCGTGAGACCCTGGTATTTTACTGCAAATGCTCCCAAGGTTAAAGTTGATTATGAACACGATGTGTTGTATATGGCAAAGGATGTTCGTTTCCAGTCTGTGTCTTTGATTTTTCTTTGCTATCGTGCTGCTAAACGGGGATTTGAGTGAGGGATATCGTTCGGGCTCAAAGTCAATTCCTAGGCGGTCAGCCATTCGGGAATGCCACGTCAAAAACGGGAAGAGCCGACTTCTTTCAAACGTACGTAAGCTCAAGAAACATTAAAAAATAGTAGTTAATAACGCGTAGAGGAATTATTTAGACGTTGTTTATTGCAGACAGTTTCTTAAAAGTTGATGACAATCGTTTACTTGTCTAGAAATCGAAAGTTTACAATGCGGGCCCGTTGGGAAATACCGACACCCAATGGGCTTACCCGATTTGGGCCATGCGGGGAACACCTTTACCGAGTATCGCCTTGATACTTATAAATCGATATAGATATTGTTGGCATTTGTTGCTTTTTGTTTAATTGTTCCAGTTGTTGATGAAATACAACTAAATCATGTAAAATAAATGGCGAACAGGCTTGTTCGCAATTTGACCTAGCTTGTGCTCCCTACTATAGTCTAGAGCGGTTCAATATTCAACTAATGAGGGAAGTCTGAGCCTATTTATTTTTAATATTCCAAGTCTTAACACACATCTCTTGTTGATGTTTGAAATATTTTACGGTTATTATAAATTTATTCCATTGATCAATTTGTTTACAAATTTACTTAATTTCTTGATTTATTAATGTTTTGTTTTCCTTGGATATACCACCCATTTTGGCAAAAATGGGTTATTCCAAATCTATTTTTAGATTATGAGTCATGATGCGTGCACTATGTTTGCATATATAATTAATATACATGTTTCAGTGTTGAGTAAGAAAATGATTTACATATTTACTGTGCATAAACCGAATTAAATGCACGCGTATTTTAAAAGCAAAAGGGCGTATATTACAAAACAGCGACACATTTTAATATAATCAGGCATTTCTTATACAATAACTGCCTTATATACTATATTATACATGTACAGATTAAGTATACCAGGGACCTATACAAATATATGTTTGTACAGGTCCCTGAGTATACTAATTTGTAGAAAATATTTAATGACTTGAAGTTGTTATTAAGAACCTATTGTATGAACTTGTTAGTACCAATAGTAAAATGCTTGTTATAAAGTCTCAAATTAAGTTAAAAAAAACAACAATTGTAACAGTTTCAATTAAGATACTTATGTCAGGCTCAAGGTCAAAATCGACTCAAGGGCGAGTTAGTATCTCATCCATGTACATGTATTTATACGTTTGATGTGTCCCAACATATCAACATATAAAGTGATTATCATTAAATTATGGTAATGTTTGGACATTGTAACACCCTAGTTTAAAGTTCTAGTTTAAGCCATCTTTATTTGCCCCCTCACTACCTGTGGTCAAACTGTGCAGTCCCTTGTCAGCACAGATCAAATGTTAACCATTGATAAGTCAAATGAGGATTAAATATTATAGATAAGAATGATATTCTATGGGGGATCAATACACTGAGATGATTACCGCATGGTGGGTCTAGACCCCTCTTTAAAAATCGTCCTTTTTTTTTAACCCCCCCCCCCCCCCCCC
>VMBQ01000163.1:0-49235 GCA_007657795.1 Dreissena rostriformis
TCTTCATATTTTTTCATGAAACTTTAAACATGGATAGATGGCAATATGTAGATTATGCACGTCATTTCATTTTGTTCCTACGTCAAAAAATGCTGGTTGCTATTGCAACAAATATATTTTTGTTTTAAATCTGACAATGGTGGAGCCGGTAGGGGACATCATTGCTTGGCAATATCTTGTTTTATTAAATATTTTTAATTCGACCACGATAACTTTGGTCACAATTTATTGTCAAACACACATGTTCATTATAAATTGGGATAATGCATTTCTATAACCGTTATTCAGTTTGGAATACATTCGGATATTTTTCACTCTGAATTCGTAGTATATCAGTTATTAACGTTTGGGTGAACGTAGTTTGTGGGGAAGGGTATTTTCCTAAAATAAGGTGGATCCCAAATCACGACCCTGGATATTTTTTACATGAAAAATCCAGGTGTGTTTTGACAATTTTCTAAAATTAGATATTGCTCTGTATTGCTAAAGCTTTATTGAAATAGATTGTAGAATGAAACTATCTTGTCTGTCTCTTGAACATGAACATGAATGTAGTATTTCTACATCGCGATAGTATTTTCTCATTACTCAAGCGACAATATTCGGTTTAAATGTTCTCGTCGCGTAAATTGAATTGACACTTGGTGCGCCTCTAGAATTACATAACCACCACTAAAGTTCGGTAGCATCAGACAATACATTAGTTCATATTGTATTTCGCCATAAATATGTGTGCGAAGACATCTAAAGAATGCACCCAGTATATATCATGTGTGTCGTTTTTCGTCGAAAATATTGCTGAAAGAAGCTAAAGCGTTTTATTGCATAATCCTTTGCGTTGGTTTTCAATGTATTCATAGCAAAGGATAGACGTTAACGAACATTCGGAATAAAGGTGGCAAAGGTGAGTTCAGTTTAATCAACGTTTAAATGTGTTTGTTAATTTTTAACCGTGTATAAACACATGCCAGATCTGTATTTGACAATCGCAAAACTTAATGACCAATTGATTGCATTATAAACAAACTTGAGGACGATGTAGATAATACATTTTCTACTTTTGCTATCTCAGTCCGGGATTTCTATAGCATCGATGATATATGTTAGATTATTAAAACATTGTGGCAGCGAGAGACTATGTAAACACTGTACTGATTTGGTTGAGCAATATGAGGAGTAGATTATGATTATGGATCTATAAAGTAGATGCATTCTTAGATGATATATCGTTGACAAGGTGTCGTATATTTGTACACGCTGTTTGACAGAATACGAACCTTTCATCATTCAGATATCCATTGTTTGAAATATCAGATCATCCTGGTATTTGATTTTAAATTGTCATGTATGTTATCCGCGTCCGTTGAACATTCGCTAACAAAAGTGAAAATCTTTATAATGGTCTAAACACTGTGAAATTTAAAACTTAAATAACAATAATGCTATTGTTCTCTGTAATTATTGTTATGTGGGTTGCTTAACCAAACACTTCGTGGCGGCATATGCAGTATAATGCACACATACGAGTAAATTAAAACTATCAACGTCATAAAACGGTATAAACTTCACAACTGAATCTGTGTCTAAAACATATATGTCATGGATAATATTACAGCGTTATTAAATCAGGGCATCCCATGCATCATAATGCGAAAGGTAAATATTGATGTCGTCTGAAAAATAAAATTAAATTTGTTTTAAACGTTTCATGAATGTATTCGTCTTCAGTGTTTTGTTTTAGCCAAGCTTATTTGCAGTTAAACACAAATTGTAAATGCAAATAGTCGGAGATATAAACATTAATGGAATGTCTAAATGCTGCCAAATTGACAAGAGTCAATAATATGTGTTAATGATGAAACATATCGCTTAATCACGTCCACCTATAGCTTAACACGTGTGTAATTTTTTTACTTTTATTAGGCAAACACGTTGACGTTATGTCAAAGAGACATTTTTTATAGACTTAATGGTATTTTATCACAAGTTTTGAACACAAACAAACTTACTAAAGAAAACAAACGCGATAGTGTGTACTTCCTTTACGGTTCATTTTGTCATTTTACCAAAATAGCGTCATGCGATTGGTCATTCAAAGCCTCTATGTTGCCAATACACGCAAACAAATACTCTTACAATAATTGTAAGATAAACAAAGATGCCCTTATGGTGTTAATAGATAAAAAAAAAACAGTATGTAGATATTTAAAAATATAGATATATAATTAATGACTCTATTGCTCGTTCTGAGAACGTAGGACCCACACATAAACATTTAATACCATCACGTAGTTTAATGAATCGAATGAAACATATACGGAGACATTGTCGCATCACTTAGGTAGTATAGAGATAATCCGATCGGTATGAATGGGTCCGTCGCAGAAATTAAATGAACACTAAGCATACTTCTTAAATTATATAACCATCTTTAAATTGCGGTAGCAGTAGCAACACTACAATACATACAGTAGAAGACCGTGTTACTCTTTTTATTAGCGAGATTTACAATCTAATATGAGCATGGATTGTGGTTGCCATTTGAAAAAACTGCTTGCTTGGGTTTAAATATTAATACCGTTTGTGACTTTGAAGTGTGTCAGTGGATTTGAATTTGGATTAAGATTGCTTCTTGTCAATAGACGGAATTTCTCACTTAAACATTAACTGTCCTGATCATCTCCATCGTGATAAGTGTACAAGTTATCGTTTATTCGTGGCTCAATTAGTGACATTTGGTTCAAATTGTATTTACATAAACGACACTCTTACTGTACATAACTATGTCACTTAATGTCGGTGTCGATGTCAGTTTTGACAAAATCAATAAGTACTTCAATAATTAATTTATATATAGGAGGGACCAATTAAGTAAAACATGACAAAACGCACAAACGAGTGATCAAAACTGTTTGGGTCACCGCAATGGAACGCTTTAGAATTATTTACCTCCGTAAAAGATTTTCGATCTGAAAACAGTCATCGAAATCATCGAAACGTTTCAAAGAATTACGCGGAATAATAAACCATTGAATTCAAACAGACTATACATACCCAGAATTATTTCTTTATATATACATATTAAATAAAATAATCATACTTTAGAGATGGGCGGCAAAGTCAGCATGTCCAATGTTCGTTTAAGTAAAAATAAAAGTTTGCGTAGTATTTGTGTGTCTCGTTTTATTTTGTACCGTTCTTTGATACATGCGACGAGTTACTGCAACGCCGGTCGTTCTTTTCATCTATATTTATTAGTGACTCCACATACAAAGCGTTAAACCGTCAATTTTGTAGAAGCATTTTTTCTGTATATATATCACCTCTCTTTTTGCTTAAACAAATGGTTAAGACTGCTTTGAACATAATACGATCAAACCCTTGTTTTGTGCACAAACGAAAAGTTAAATGAAGTCTTTATATCTGTTACATAATAAAAAACAACATGTTATATTTATGATATAGCCGAGAGATCTTACACGTATTCATTTGTACGTGAACTAGTTTTATGTATTTCATAAACTCAGGATTCAGAATGCCATGCACTTTCTTAAAAAAATATACGTGCTGAATCTTATGAGAAAACATAAGTCTGCGATTTGAATATAAATTCCGGTTTAAATGGTTCAATTTATTTCCTAACTCTTCTATAAATACATAGAATATAATTGTTTGTCTAATTCAATCAATTCATAGAAGATTGCGATTCTGTTGCTGCTGTATATATGCAGCTAGTATGACATAAATGGTACTGTAACTAATATAATGAGTGTTCTCTGTCATTGCTGTAAGTGGCTCGTAAGGCTGATGATATTTGATGATATTTTACATCCATGTGCATTGTGACTAAATCTGGGACCAAGTGGACTCAAGCTCGTATAAATAGGTTTTTATCCCATCTTATTTAAACTGCTTAAAGCGGGGACCAAGCTATACTAGTGAACGTTTTGTGTTTGCAATGTGCTGTTAAAAGCAATACATCACATGCCAGTTCTTAAGATCATCTTTCTCTTACAAGTCTTAATTTAACTTATTTATAGAACGTAAATAAACCCTAAATGTATTATGTAGTGCATAATTGCTAACTTGGGACAACATGCTTACAATATGTTATGAATGCGACGATAAACATAAATCTAGTTTAAGTATTATTGTTATTGTAGGTTTATGCTATATTCACGGTTATAAATTAACACGACTATGTTCAGTCGTATGTTGACGATGAACATGCGTTTAGTTGTTAAATCAGCGCCTTTAATAGAGCGTTTACATTGTCTAAACTGATTACAGTGTCGCATCAGTTCGGTAGTATTTTCTCATCGCTCGAGTAACAATATGGGAGCTTTAAATATAATCAAAGCTTGAATTGAATTAACGCTGAATGTACCTCTTAAATTACATAACCGCCTAAACAATGCGGTAACAGCAGAAAATAAATTAGTGAATATACTTTTAACGCATATATCACCTATTTTTGGTTTCCAGTCTGGTCCAGTCAGAAATTCTATATTTAGTGGTGTTTTCTGGCAATGACAAAAAAAGAAAGGGAAGATTAAAACTTCATATTGTGCGTAGGTTGTTTGTGCATCGGCAAAATATACTTTGGATTAATATATCTGACAGTAAGGAAAGGAGTAAACGAAGGTGATAAAGGTGAGTACATTTTTATCAACGTTTCAATGTGCTTAATGTTACTTTTCAACCATGTTTAAACACATGACAGACCTGTATTTGACAATCGCATAACGTAATTGAACACAGCTGTGGACTATTTAAATGGTGCATTCTCTTCGTTTGCTATCTCAGATCGGGATTTCTATGTCGATGATATCTTAAAGTTAATGAAAGCATTGTGGAGCCGATAGACTATGTAAACACTGTAACAATCCTGGTGATTTGTTTAAGCAATATGACGAGTAAATAATTATTATGGATCTAAAAAGTAGATGTATACGTAGATGATATGTCGTGGACAGGGTGAAGTATATTTGCACACGCTGTTTGGCACAATACGAACCAATAGGTCGCCATTTAGTTAATGTTAACAACAGTAGGTTTCTATAGAATCCCGCTCATATACAGATTGTAACAAATATCCGATCCTGAAAGTCGAATGTAAATTTCTCATTAAAATTATGATAAAAAATAACAGATTTTAACACTACTATTGGATTTATTAACATCCATTTATTAAAATAATCGGTATTTTGTGTTTGGTATTTCCGAGTCATATCAACGTCAAGCGCGTGTGATTTATTTAAAAATGATATAGATATTAGACATTCCCAACATAAAAAGGCCAAAATATACCAAAACAGAATATACGCAGAAATGCTTGCTCAAATAATGCGCACCATTTAAGTTGTATTTTTTATGTTTGTTTTAAATCATTATCAATTAATGTAATTTACACTTTTTTGATATATCTAAAACGACTTCAAACCGTATCAAATAACCTAACTGCAAGCTTAAATGAGACAAAAACTGTTTTTCTTTTGCATAAAGGCATTCAAACACTGTAAAATGTATAGCCTTAATTACAATAGTGCTATTGTTCACTGCAGTTAACGCTGTGTGTGTTTCTTTACAATGCATTTTGTGGTGGCAGTATAATGAGCAAATTCGAGAAAATAAAAACTCTCAACGTCATCAAACCTATACGCAACTTCACTACATAATCTGACTTAGAAAAATAGTTGTCATTGGTAATACTACAGGGTTATTAAATCCGGGCATCCCACACATCATAACGCGAATGATTTTATATAGATAACTTCTGACAACTGAAATAAATATTGCTTTATACGTTCCAATCGTTTGCGTGAATATATTTGTCCTCGATATGTTTTTTGCAGAGCTAATTTGCAGTTAAACGTTTAACAAATCTTATACGCAAATAGTCGGAATTATAAACCCAAATGCCAAATTGACAACAGTCAATTATATGCGTGTAAATGATGAAACATATCGCTGAATCACATCCACATATGTCTTTAAACGTGTGTCATTATTTTGAATTTATTAGGTAAACACGTGGGCGTTCTGTCAAAGAGAAAGTTACATTTTTTTATATATGATTGATGGTATTGTATCATATGTTTTCAAAACAAACAAACGTAGTAAATAAAAACAAATCTGCTATAGTTTGTTCTACCTTAACATTATTTCCCGTGGATGACGTCATATTATTCTTAAATTATCTGTTAGATAAAAAAAGAGTTCGTTATGGTTTTATAACATAAAACAAAAAACTAAAAACAGAGTATAGAAATATATAAATATTGACTGTATTGCTTGTTCTGACAACTTAAGACCCATCTAAACATTTAGCACATTGTAAATGCATTTCGTCGTATCAAATATTTAAATGAATCGTCAACAATTGTACGGGCTGAGACACTGTTTCATCGTTTAGGCAGTATAGTGATAATTAGATCGTTAAGGTTCCAATGCAGAAATTACATGAACACTAAGCCCAACTCTTTAATTACATAACCGTCTTTTCATTGTGGTAGCAGTAGCACAAATATAATACATACATTTGTCGAGAGTGTGACTGTTTTAACCAAAGAGATGTACAATTCAGTATGAGCATGGATTGTGGTTGCCATTTGAAAACTGCTTGCTTGGGTTTAAATATTAATACCGTTTGTGACTTTAAAGTGTGTCAGTGGATTTGAATTTGGATTAAGATTGCTTCTGGTCAAATTTCTCACTTAAATATAAACTGTCTTGATCATCTCCATCGTGGTATGTGTACACATTATCGTTTATTCGTGGCTTAATTAGAGAAATTTGGTTTAAATTGTATTTACATAAACGACAATCTTAATGTAAATAACGATGTCACTTAACTCTATATGCCCCGTTGAATACATTTTAAAAATACTTCGAGCGATTTAAATGATAAAATATCTATATTCGCTATCGTAGCTCCGGGAGTTTTATGTCATCAATTATAGCGCTTTGATGATAAAAGTATTGTGCAATCTCAGATATTTCAACCATATCACAACGCATATGAACAAGCTTTGTTATGCAAGGCGACAAGTATGTTATATCTGTTTAAAGCAGTTGTTTACACGGGCGGAATACATGAGTCGAAGAAGTGCAGTAGTTGCATGATTTCTTTGAAAGAATGTGAACTTTATGAACATGTCGCTGTTTGCGTAATGTCAACAGCAGATCTGCAGATCTAGTTTGCAGTTCCTAAGATTCGACTTATGTTGAAAAACGATGTCTTAAACCGTAGAAGCAAACACTTAAACATGTATTGAAACGTTATGTGATTACAATAATTACACGGCCCAAATTGTTCATAAGGGTAAAGTATTTCAGATCAGATGTATTGTACTAAATGTGATATGAACATGGGAGGGAGTTGAAGACACATGCACACTCTTACACTCTCAAATAAAAACCATCATGACTACATAAGCATTTTCTCAGCTCAAAATATTGGAATGAATGAATAGTTAACACGAATTTGCTTATATTGAGAATAAATTCTTTATTGTTAATACTTATTTTTTTAACATTGCAGAAGATTAGTTTATGCTTTCTTGCGTGATGAGTCAGGAGACGATAGCTTTTATTGACAGTATGTTTAGGGTTTAATCTGTTCTGGAAAATGTTACCCGATCGTTCAGCAGGATAACCGATTAGCCTGTTGCGTCCTTATATTTTCAATCAACATAAGCATAAGCTGATAACCACTTACCCGATCAAGTAGACAAACGAAACTTGTAACCTGTATATACAATCACTTAACTTTATGTCCGTGTTAATACATTGAAGCCAAAGTCGAGAGCAATTTTAATAGGTAAATATATATTTTTATATCACAGCCCTGTAAGTAAATTTACGTCATAAATAAAAGCTTGAAGTTTATCAACGTACTGCGCAAAATAACGGTTACGTAAAGAATTTAAAGCCTCTGACCTTGAATTGAAGAACATGTTAATCAATACCTATAGATGCAATTTGAAAGTGTGCGAAATTGTCATAAAATCTATAGCCTAGTTAGCAGGTAATTTATTATTTTTCAAACGGTACCGCTTTTAAAACCGAAAGTAGGATTTCTATACGTATACGTCCATTTCGACAAACGCGAATATTTTTTAGTTTAAAAGCGCGAAAAAGACGGATTTCTACCTTGTAACCACCAGATATATTCTAATCGGCATAGATACAATTAAATATATAGCCTAGTTAGCAAGTTATTTATTATTTTTCAAACGGTACCGCTTTTAAAACCGAAAGTAGGATTTATAGACGTAAACGTCCATTTCGACAAACGCGATTATTTTTAAGTTTTAAAGCACAAAACGACGGATTTTCACCTTGTTACCACCAGATTAACTCTAAATGGCATAGATAAAATATGTTTCTTATTTATACTTAAATATACTATGCCAAATAAGTTGTGTGGCTTTAACTACGAAGATTATCATGTTTAAAGTGTCACATTAATTATGGCTGCATCAATCTTTTTACCCAGATTAAATACACTGGGCCAATTGCAAGCGGTGCAGTATAAATGGTAAACATTCGGAAATAAAGCAATATATGTGTATTGCCAACAACGCTTTAATGTCTTAGAACTGAGTGCAATTGGTGCACGTTGCATGGATTGTTCGATCGATTCGAAAGAATGTACAACTTTGTAAATATATCTTTGTCTATGTAAGACTTACAGCGTTTTGATGTCTATGAGTAGTCTGCAACATTTCAAATGCTTTGTTTAAACGATAGCACACCTCTGGAAATATAAATATAGCAATATCTGCATAAGGTCTGCAGCGTTTTGGTGTCTGTAAACTGAGTGCAACAGGTTAGGTTGGCATGGTTTGTCTGACAATACTTTTGAAGTATACATCAATATTTGTTTCATGCCAACGTCTATTATATATGGTGTGCGTTGATCTCGATACAAAAACACTATATGTTCATTCTCAAATGTGGTTTTCCCTTTCATGTTTTGAAAGTTGTGCGTTTATCCACAGACCACGTAGTCAATCATTAGTCTGTTATATTCCAACCAAGTGGTCGGGATTTACAACCCGATACTCATGTTCTTGTCTTGTCATAGAATGCATTTTTCGCGTACGGTCTTGTCTTATCATGACACAAATAATTTGTTTCTGTTAGCGTCCATGTGTTGTACTTGTACTCGCGAAAGGAAACAAATCGCGGTTGGGAAAATAACGTCGTACTTAATTTTAAATTTCATAACAAATAAAGAACATTGTTTGTGGCTGAGTCTATGAAATTATACTGGATCGTTTATTTAATTTCTGAGTAAAACACACGTTCTCATGTAAAATAATTGTTGTTTATGTGTGTAAACATTCGGATAAGTGTACGTATCCTAAATGTTTAGACCTTATGAAAATATCGAGGCCAAAACTGTTGAAATGTAATAACATATTTACATGTATAACCTGCATCAAAAAATAATATTAAAGCAAAATAATAGAAATGTTATTCTTTGTAGGAGAAACCGCATTGACATTTCAATAATGCAATAATAGTTACTAAAGCAATATCAAATGGCAAAATGCAAATCATAATATGACAGTCTTGGAGATGGCTTTGCGGTAATTGGAATACTACATTCATGACTACGAACAGGCAATGTTTACATAGAAAAATAAAAATATATTCGCTATGAGTTTCATACTTGGGGGATAGGCGTAAAATGGGGCATGCCAAATTATACGACAAAAACTATAGGATTGCATTGTATGTTTTGTCTTGTTTGACTTTGAACTGTGCTTTAATACATTATTTTGATGTTATGCAAGGTCAGTCGTTCTTTTGATAGTCATTAATAAGACATCATTTACACAGCGTCTAACCGTCCATTAGGCGCGTGTTTTTCTTTATATATTTATACCGTACATATCAACATTGCTTTTGTTTTGCAAAAAAAGCTTTAAAATATTGCTTGTTAGTTATGAGGACTGTTTTATATTTTATCTGGATAAAAGAAAACACGAAGTCTTTATTTGTATTACAAAAATAATTCGTTGATATTATAAATATTATGATAGTCAGCAAACGGTCTATAAAATCAGGACGTTTTTTTTTTCATTTAGTAATAAATTCACCTTGTATACGTACATGATATACACTTAGGGTTCACAATTGCATGGTTTTCATGGAGTATAATACACTGGTCATTTGACAATAAAATCAGACTTTTTAAATCGGATTTGAGGTTTAATATGGTCTCATCAGTATATTGCTAGTATATCTCTATATGAACATATGATGTTACTGTAAATCTAAGCTCATTATGTCATAGGATATACGTATACTGAAACTCAAGAAACATAAGCAGAAGAGAAGGTCTTGTTAACATACGTCAATATTTAATGTAAAGCAAATGACCCATTTCAAATACAATACAGGATAGTACAAATAAGATAACATTCAACAAAAATGATGTTTAGATGATTTTTAAACGGGTTTAAAGACATATCTCAGGTTGTGATTCTAGTGCATCAGTTTACATGTAACAGCTTTGCTATCAAATGGAATGCAATTGAATTTAATTTTGTATTCTCTATTATTGATGTTATCGGAAAGCGATGCTGTATTTTCATCATCATTTACTCGCAAATAAGTAATGATTAAATATTCCCAAGTGGGAGATTCAAGCATATGCAGATTAGTTCAACCCCATCCAAACCCCATAGTTTGGTATTACATGTTTTTAAGCGATGGCTTCAGTGTTCTTCATGCTCCTTTTGATTGTTTTTTTGGGAGGTGTATTCTCTTGCAATTAATTAAGAATTCTTTTTTGCTAATAAAAGTTCACTCCTTCTAACGAAGACTTGTTTTCCATTAAATTTATTATAAACAAACGAACAACGCTTAGATGTATTACAGTCACACACCTTGAAATGAAGTACATGTTAATCAATACATATAGATGCAATTTGGAAGTGTGAACAATTGTCATTAAATCAATAGCCTAGTTGGCAGGTAATTTATTATTTTTCAAACGGTACCGCTTTTAAAAACGAAAGTAGGATTTCTATACGTATACGTCCATTTCGACAAACGCGATTATGTTTAAGTTTTAAAGCGCAAAAAGACGGATTTCTACCTTGTAACCACCAGATATATTGTAATTGGCATAAATAAAATTAAATCTATAGCCTAGTTAGCAAGTAATTTTTTTTTCACACGGTACCGCTTTTAAAACCGAAAGTAGGATTTCTAGACGTATACGTCCATTTCGACAAACGCGATTATTTTTAAGTTTTAAAGCGCAAAAAAGACGGATTTCTACCTTGTAACCACCAGATATATTCTAATTGGCATAGATAAAATATGTTTCTTATTTATACTTAAAATTGACTATGCAAAATAAGGTGTGTGGCTTTAAATATAATATAATAAGTTACGGCGAACTAAAAACAACAGACAAAAACATGTCATTCAAATATACAAAAGCATAAATCTAGTGTCTTTATCGATATAATTGATGAGTATGTAATGTATAGTACACGCAATGTTCACGTGTATGCTTAACATGCACATGCAGTTGGAAAATCGTCTGCAATAGACCGTATAAAGTGTCTACACTGATTACAGTGTCTCATCATTTCATGCATCGCTCTTGCGACAATGCTCGCTATCGAGGATTAAATTGAATTAACGCTGAATGCTCTTGAATTACAAAACATCTTTTTACATGCGTTAGCAGCAGCAAATAAACTAGTTTATATACTATTACTACATTAATAAAATAGTGTATAAGGAGACTTATGTTCTTAAAAAGGTAGTATGTGTTTCGCGTTTTCTTTCTAATAAAGTACATATAGACGATTGGATTTGCATATCGTGTGCAGGAATTCAGTGCCTCGAAGGAATACATGTTGGATTAAGAGTTCTTATCGTCAGAGAGTGACTTCCTGCCTTGTATTGATAGAAAGTCAAAAATATGTGAGTATATTGTATAGCAAACTTTGTGTTGAACTTGTGGCTGTCCGGTAAGCGCAGTGGTCGGTACGTTTGCTTCTAATTTCTGCGACACGGGTTCAATCCTCGTTCCCGGCGCATGTGAATTTGGTAGGTGGTCACAATACCGGACAGGTGGGTTTCCTCCCGGTACTCCGCCCCCCCCCCCCCCCCCCCNCCGGCAAGCAAACTCGAGAACATTCAGAACAAACTAAATAGCTGGAAATTGCAGCTATAATTCAAAATTCGTCCCAACTTTCGTGAGTCTAGTGAGCAAATTAGGTAGGAGTGCTGGGACACACTCTGGGTCTTCATATAATGCGGTCTGGTCCGCAAAAACCTCATAAACTTCGAAATACACACACGCTTGAACTTGTTAGACTTCAAACGGATATTTATACGTGACAAACTGGTGACCTGTATCTGACAATCATTTAATTAAATGATCCATACATTTCATTTTAAACACAACCAATGACGATTCAAATGATATATTATCATATTCGCTATCTTTGTCCACGCTTTCTATGTCGTCGATGGTATATTTTAATTGATGAAAGTAATGTGCACCCCACTGTAACAATCCAGATAAATAGGTTAAATAGTATGACATTGTGGTTATTCATATGGTAAGGCAGATATATAATTAGATAATATAAAGTAGACGAAGAGCAGAATATTTGCACACTCTAAATTTCCTTTTTTTGTGAACATATTCTACGAACATTTTCCAAACGAGAATAGTTAAGAATTGTTCATCCTTCAAATGTTAAACAAATCTTAAATGAATACAGTAAAAAGTATTGGATAGATATTATCAGGCAATTCTGAACATTGAAAATAAGGTCAATTTAATTATCAAACATGGTGCTTGTTCACGTACATTAAGAACTTAAACAATTTTAGTAGTGTAACGGTAAAGTAAACAAGCACACGACTTCTGGACTCGAATTTTTAGTTTTTCTTTTGTTAAGACATCATGATATGTTTTACACGATATGAACATAATACAACATAACTATTGAGGCGTTATTTTTTGTTGACATTGTAATTTTCTCGAAACATTGCCATGCAATTGGTCACTCAAAGACTTTATAAAGACCCCAAAACAATCAAAATGTTATCTACATGTGTTCCAGATTAGCTATATATTACGATTTATTAGTCTAAATGAAAAACAATGTAAACCGCTCGACAACTATTGGCGGCCCAACTATCTGAAATACACGTTAGTTAATCGAGTTTGCATTACAAAAACCACACAATATATACATGTTATGTTTAACCATTGATGGAAAACAATTTATTTAATAAGCACATGTTACCATAGGCAATTTGGGTGATGCCAGACCTTCAGTTGTAATACATATGAAAAGATTATGTACCAGAGTAACATTTGTATGCGTTGTGTCGGTGACAATATCTCCTCAATTAGGTCGTATATGTGATCAGTTTACATGTTGTCAGCACTATAATAAAATTAACGTTGAACACATTAGTACATCCCGTAGATTAGATGTGTTTATCTCCTTGCCACAACATAAGCAAAAGTAATACAAGGAATACTGAATGGTTTTTTACTGCGTGTGTCGTGATTCGCGGTTGTTATCCTTGAGAAAAAAACTTGCGTTTCAATACTGATTTTGTTTGTGGCTTTGAAGTGTATCAGCGAATAAACATTAGGATTAAGATGACTTCTGGTCAATCAAAAAGGAATTTTAGTCTTCAAATATAAACCTTAACTGATTATCAACAGCATAGCCAGTATACGCGTTATCGCTCATTTTCGGCTCAATTGGTTTAAGTTGGTTTACATAAACGACCGTTTTAAAGATTGTCGGTAACAGTCACTTAACTCTATGTCCCGCTGAATACATTTTAGACATAATTTAGACCAATTTAAATGATAAAATATCTATATTCATGGCTCCAGGAGTTTTATTTCTCCAATTAAAGTGTTGATAAAAGGATTGTGAAAACTCGATTATTTGAACAAACTACACGCATATAGGCAGCATTTGCAAGGCGACGCAGTCGTTATAGATGTATAAAGCAGATGTTTAAATAGATGTAATAAACTAGTCGAAGAAGTGCAGTATTTGCACGAGTCTTTTTGAAAGAATGTGAACTTTATAAACATGACGCTGTTTGCGTAATGTCAACGACAGATTCTGTATGGGAAGAATGCTTGCAATTTAAGAACATAAAACCATTATATTAATATCACATGGATGGGGTCTTCAAATCCAGTGGCAGCCAGATGCTCAGAAATGAATTAGTCCTTCAGCCAAGTACCCAAAATTGAGGTGGGGTGTACCAGTAAGGGGGGCAAAACTACACATATATATATTGAAAGATGCATGCCAGTAGCATATGAACATGGTTGATAACAGTCTGGTACTGGCAGCTTTAGGTATTTTTTTCTCCTTTGAAGATGGGCATCAATCAGCTTAATTTTCATAAATTGTCTGGGAGAAATTGAACCGCAGATTGCATGTAGTATTTTAGTAGGGTCAACATATGATTTTTATTTAAACTTTTAACTGAACCTGGTAGGGTAGAAGCTTCTTTAAAACATATCAAAAGTTTACCACAATCGGACCTCCGGAAAGTTTTTTGTTTCAAGATGGCCGCCAAGATGGCCGCCAATACCTATTAATGATTATAACTATGTAACTATACAATCAAATTTGATAAATTTGGTGTCTTTTCCTAGGTTTCAAGGGGCAAAGAACACATAAAGATCATTAGACATTGTTAAAGTGAACAAAAGTACACACACATCCAACATGGCGTCGAAAATGGCCACCAAGATGGCCGCCAAAACCTATAAATGATCATACATTTGTAAATATCCACTCAAATTTGATTATTTTGGTGGCTATATATGGGTTTCAAGGGGAAAATAACACATGTAGATCATCATACATTGTATAAGTTTATTATATTACACCCAAATTCAAAATGGCGTCCAAAATGGCCGCCAAGATATCCACCAAAACCTATAAATGATTATTACTATGTATCTATCCACTCAAATTTGATGGATTTGGTGTCTATACCTACGTTTCAAGGGGCAAAGAACACATAAAGAGCATCAGACATTGTTTAAGTTAACAATAGTACACACAAATCCAACATGGCGTCTAAAATGGCCGCCAAGATGGCCACCAAAACCTATTAATGATCATAACTATGTAAATATCCACTCAAATTTGATTATTTTGGTGGATATACATAGGTTTCAAGGGACAAAGAACACATTAAGATAATCAGATATTGTTTAAGTTTTTTATATTACACACAAATCAAACATGGCGTCCAAAATGGCCGCCAAGATGGCAACCAAAACCTATTTATGATCATTACTATGTAACTATCCACTCAGATTAGATGATTTTGTTGTCTATACCGAGGTTTCGAGGGGTAAAGAACACATTACGATTGTCAGACATAGTTTAAGTTTATTATGTTACACAGAAATCTCACATGGCGTCCGATGACACAATACGAAGGACTGCAACTCCATTACTTTTGACGTGATGCTTGTTATGTGAAACGCCATAGTTTGGACCTGCCGCGATTTCTGGATTTGGACAAGAGGATCGATATTTTGCAGCTTCAGGCAACACTGAATTGGCAGGTAATGATGCGTATCTTGCATCAGCAAAACCAGTATCCTGGGCTGTTGTCAGTCAAATTCTTGGCTATGATTAATATGTACAATGGGGACAAAGCGTGCATTCTGTCAACATAAGTCTTAGTTTGCCACAACCTTCACACCATTGTAACGTTTGACCAACCCTTGTATTGGAAGGCTGCCGAAATCATCATTGATGCGCCACAAAGTAGTTGAAAATGTTGTTCAGAATTTGGGATGTTTCATAAACGTATGAACTTGCGGGGGGGGGGGCGCAGGNGTCTCGTGACAGAAACAAGGCCGGCATGATTGCTCTGATCAGCACAACTCTGACTAAAATGGGATGCTATGTTGTTCTGTCTTCAGGGGATGCAGACGTTCAAATTGTTAAAGCAACAGTATAACGATCCCGTCGTAGCACCACAACGTTGGTGGGCGAGGATACAGATTTGTTCATATTGATCCTGCATTACTTCGAAAGGGACAATAAGACCATCTACTTCCGCTTTTATGAAAATAAATAGTCAAAGGAACGCAAAGTGTATAATATTAACCTTTTGAAAGAACTCATGCTTATTCAGATTGTAATTAATCTTCAATGATTTTCAGCAACGGTAAAAAATGAAGTCTACAGAAGTTAGTAAAACCTGATCCTATCATGAAGTCATGTGCTGGTTCATTCTCTCTTCCAATTGTCGTAAATTGGATTTTATGTTTATTCAACTCCTGAGTAACAAGTTATGGACTTGTGGTCCTTCGTATTGTGTTGATGGCCATTTAAGACGCCGTGTTGGATTTCTGTGTAACATAATTAGCTTACATTTTGTCTTATGATATAAATGTGATATTAATGTGTTGTTTGCTCTCTGAAACCTGGGTTTATAATTTATCAAATTTGAGTGGATAGTTACATAGTTATATTTTATGATCATAAATAAGTTTTGGCGACCATCTTGGCGGCCATTTTGGACGCTGTGTTGGATGTGTGCGTAATATAATATGCTTAAACAATGTCTGATGATCTTAATGCGTTCTTTGCCTCCTGAAACCTATGTATAGACACCAAAATCGTCAAATTTGAGTGGATAGTAACATAGTTATGATCATTAATAGGTTTTGGCGACCATGTTTGCGTCCATCTTGGCGGCTATTTTGGACGCCATGTTGGATTTCTGTGTAGTATAATTAACTAACACTTTGTCTGATGATATTAATGTGTTCTTTGCCCCTTGAAACCTGTGCAAAGACATCAAATTCATCAAATTTAAGTTGATATTTACATAGTTATGATCATAAATAGGTTTTGGCGGCCATCTTGGCGGCCATTTTCGACGCCATGTTAGATTTGTGTGTACTATATTAAACTTAAACAATTTCTGGTGATCATTATGTGTTCTTTGCCCCTTGAAACCTAGGTATAAACACCAAATTCATCAAACTTGATTGGATAGTTGCATAGTTATAATCATTAATAGGTCTTGGCGGCCATCTTTGCGGCCATCTTGAAAAAAAAAATCCGGAGGTCCAATTGTGTTAAACTTTCGATATGTTTTTAAGGACCTTCTACCCTACCAGGATCAGTTAAAGTACCTTTTGTAGCAATTTTTGGGGGGTCAAAGTGTATATTAACCCTACTATTTTGGAGGTTCGCTAGATTTTAGGAACTTTTCTTGCAATCTCATTAATATTCATAGATATTTAGATATGCAAATGTACTTATTTGCATATTTAACTGCAGATAATACTAGGTAATAATCACAATCTTCATTTTAACACCAAACTTTTTTTTTTAGAACCAATTTTGAAAAAATGTTTGAGAATTATACTAGCTTAACGAGCTATTTAGTCAAAGCCTGACGGTTGCCATAGAAACAGCTCAATAATAACTTATAGCTGCCCAACTGAGATTGTTATCACACATTTTGTTTCTTTATATTGAGTATACAATCAAGTAAGATAGGTGTTGTTTTGCACCCCTGAGTGGTACACCCCAACCCATCTGGCTGACAGACTAAATCGTAGAACAATGTTGTCTGGAACCGCAAAAGCATATATTATGGATGATTATGAAACGGACTGTGATTAGAATGATTATAAGGCCAAAATGGGGTATTAAGATAATGTATTATATAGCAGTTGGAAAAGAAGCGTTATATGATTAGTATCAATATAGTGTTATTTTTTTAAGCGTTTATTTAACATTACCTTTCCAATAAAACATATATATCCATGGATACACTAAAACAAAAATGCGTTTAATTCCTGGCACATACTAATCGAACTCAAACATTACCCAAACCTACAACAGCAACTAAAATGCTACGAAGAAAATGACATTATGTAAGCCACAATATAAAATTTTCAAATATAACTGTTTTCAATTTTTTAATATTAAACACTAGAACAGAATTGCACAATTATCACGTTCAATAAAATGCATTAATTTGCATTGAAATGCTGGATAAACTGTGACAATTATGCAGCGTACCATTGCAGGCTGCAGCGAGTTTTATACATCGTTGGTTAACAATACACTTTTATTGCAATTTATACGGCACAGGGCAAACAAATGGTCGCATCGTTCGGAATATGCAATGTAATTTACATAAGTCACATACAGGAGCATAAACACGCTATTGTGTTGGCATAAACTCAGCAAATTAAAAACCGCCCGTTTGGAATTTATTGCATTTTTTATTTATATGAATATGAGCGTCGCAATGGTTAACCCGTACTTCTTTCGATTTTGTAATGAAACAGTTTGTATGAACTGTTGTATGCATGTTTCTGCAATATGTATTCTTGTTTGAAATAAATATGTTTAAAATATGTTATTATAACAAAAATACTGTGTCATGTTTATATCTAAATACTACAGCCGCATTTATAAGTTACACTCATCAATATGCAGTCCAATGTGAATGAATTTTCTTAAATGGATTTTACGACCAAATCAATAAAGATTTAAGACCAGCACATGATTTAATGTATTGCATTATTACGATCACCATGAAAAATGGTAATAACCACGTATCGCCAACGTCCCACTTTACAGAATACTTAAGTTTGTCATCATTCAATAATAATTACGGCCATAAAGCATAAAGTACAAATACATGAGAAACTCACGTATACACTAAAAAAAGTTACTATGCATAAAGTGTGCATGTTTCAAGTAAAATTTACAAGTATGCAATCATAAATAATTATAAATAAGCATTGCCTCACAAATATCAGCCAGTATTTATTCGGGTTTAATATGTATATGTTTGTACACAAGCATTCGGGGAGGGGGATGTCAAAGAATGTATTTTTAACGTGGGCGCATGTCAATAACATAATTAACAATCAAACATTTTTTGTATGTTTAGAAATATGACTTTTGCCTATTTTATGTTTAACGTTAAAATGCTTTCCTACTATTTATTATTACCAACTGTAATCCCCACTTACCGAGGGTCGAGATTTACAACAATATCCTCATGTTCTTGTCTTGTCTTGGAGTATTTATTCACGTCATGACCAACACTGGTAGGAGTTTCTGCTTACGCGCTTGTCTTATCATGACACAAATCATTAACTATGTGTCCATTGAAAGCTTAATATGTTGTGCTTTGTAATCTCGAAAGAAAACATACATGTGTATACAACTAAACATATATTACATTATATCTGAGTGCGAATTAATGCACCACTTGCAAGTAGAAATCGGCATATAATAATTGCACTCCAGTTTACATCATTGATAAAAAACATATAGCTTAACTCTACTTTCGAAGATAAGTAAATATAAATTGATAAGTATAATTGAGATTGTAGATATTTATTTTTAAATACTGCAATATAAGCCCTAATAATGATTTAACGACTAATTTAATTGCAAAATCCGGTTCGTGGTTAAACAAGAAATAATTTATAAATAATAAATTGTTAACATACATATTTATATAAATAAGGCAGGTGACGATGCACATTTTCGCTTGATTGCAGTTTACTAACCGAAACAGTATCTTGTCTGTCTCTTGAACATGTATGTAGTATTTCTACATCGCGATAGTATTTTCTCATTACTCAAGCGACAATGTTCGGTTTAAATGTTCTCGTCGCGTAAATTGAATTAACTCTTAGTGTGCCTCTTGAATTACATAACCACCATTCAAGTTCTGTAGCAGCAAACAATACATTAGTTCATATTGTATTTCGCCATAAATTTGTGTGCGAAGACAGCTGAAAAATGCACCCAGTCTATAAAATGTGTGTCGTTTTTCGTGGATACTCGTGCTGAAAGAAGCTAAAGCGGTTTATTGCATACTCATTTGCGTGGGTTCTTAATGTTTTCATTTTTCACCAGTGGATTTATTATTAGGTTAATATATAACTGTTGATATGTAAGGGAAATCGAGTTAAGGTATCAAACAAACCGGACATCGTGTACGTGAGTATAACTTATTAACTTTATACACTATATTACTTATAATGTTGCATGCGTTATATTGCGTCAATAATTGACACTTCAATAACTTTTATCACAATGACTGAGCTTTTTATTGGCAAGTAAACTCAACAGTTAATACATTTAAAACATATTTTAGCACGATTTAAATGATAAACTATCTGTATTCGCTTCCATAGCCCCGTGATTGTATTGCTTTCAGTATGACCTTTAAATGATGGAAAGAATTGTGCAACAGTGCGACTTTTCAATAATCGCACAAGAAAGGTGAACAGGTTTAACATAGAAAGAGTAAACTATGGTTAAATAAAAGAGATATTTACTTGAATTATATATTGAGTTGAAAAACGCAGTATTTGCAAAATGTGTAAAGTAAACAGTTTGTGTCTAAAGAATTCTGCGCTCCGTCTTAAATACCATTGGTGCAGAGGCATCTAGATGAATATGCAGATGTGTACCAAAGTCCAGCAATACATTACAGAAACTCAAAATAGCAATACAAATATTGTATGTACTTAACAATAAAAACCGGTTATATTATTTAATAAAGGAATTAATTTATGTTTAGTTTTGTTCATGCGATTTTATGAAGTCATTGATCAAACTGGCAATGCCATGATGCGCGCTGCCATATAACAAGGTTGTGCTGTTTCTTTGTCATGTGCATAGCTTCAGTTTGAGAACATTACGTACCAAATTTGTCATCTATCCAAAGCAGTCTGAAGATATGTTTGGATTGTGCTGTTCCTTTATTCACATATTTACGTTCCCTATGTATCTTCACATTTATTTTAATCCACAGCCGCAACTGTAGCTATTTATATTGTAAACATGAATTAATACTCAAATACTGTTAATGATGAACAGTTGGCAATTGACTTTGTCATTATTGTGTTGCACTTCATCAATTGAACAATGAGCAACCGCATCCTTTCAAATTATATGATGTTCACTAAAGACTTTAGGGTCTAATAAGCAAACAGTCACACAGTAATCGACAATTAAATACATGGTCCCACCATGGTACAATATGCGTGCACAAGGTAGCAATTACTTGCTTTGGCTATACATGTGTGATGAAAAGGTACACATTCGAAATCGAATGAAACATTATTTTTAAGCGTACATCATGTACTTGAATTGCGGGACAATACACGGTCCATATATTTTAAATTTTAACTGAGTTTGCCGACAACTGGTCTTTTTCATGCATTACGGAGAATACATAACCTAGCTTACACATAATGTTTGAATTATTATACGGTTCATCACTTACTGACACAAAGAAGACTGTTTCAACAAATATCGATCATCAAAAGAGCGTTCTTTAAAAAAATATTAAAAATAAAAAAATAAAAAAATGATATAATATAATTGTAGGGTTAAACTAAGGCATTTGAAATGGATTGAGCGTGGTAACATTCTGCGATTAACATTTAACTTTCAGATGAATGATGTTTGGATTTCATATTTTTATTTTTACGCAAGAATTGATGATATTTACAAATTCGTTATTTTCAGTCATTCATCTAAATTGTAAAACATAAGTTTTGATTTCAGCAATGTCATTACTTAAGTTGAAAGTTTGATATCCGCTGTAATATTTTAAAACGATAAGCTTTTCTCTAATAGTCCGCGGGTATTGAACTCTATTCAATGCCCATGTCCTTGTTCGGCATACTGCTTTAATATTACATATCATTAAAGTACAAATGGACCCCATTTGTGTTCATTAAATTTCTGATTGAAAAATGGTGTCTATATCAAGTTGATATTGTTTTATGACAGGGTCATGTCAAAATGTTTGCGCTTCTTACCCAAAATATCGCTCATTCATCCCAAATGATTTCTGAATAATTTATGCGTGAACAAAAAAGAATGAACGTAAACATTTTGACATGAAATTGAGAATATCCGTGTATTGGTAATCCTAGGTTAAACATAAGAATAGTATATCGAGACGTAACGTGATTCATTGTCTACAAATATGATACATATATCGATTCATAAATGTATCTACTTTAAATATGCCGTATTAAAATTCTAGTGAATATAAGAATTTTGGACCAAATTGATTTATTCAGACAATTGTTATTTGACAATGGATTGAATTTGTCGCGTTCATAACCTCAAACAAAGCTCATTGGTTTCATGTTATTATTTCATCATGCAAATGAAACAGATACAAGCATGTTTACGTGTTGAACATAAAGGTATTAATATTAACATAAAAGATATCATTATTCTTCATGTTAATAATTTATAGTTATTAAATAGAAAATTGATCGGTGATGTTGATTATGACATTGCCATACATAGAAGAACAATGTATTCTAAATGTGATTTAACACGGACTTATTTGAAAGCACTTTCAGCTAAATATTTTCCTTCTACCCTTGTATAGTATTTTCTTTTTCCATGTAGCCAAACACGTCACATAAGTGCATATAATCAACATACAATACAATGCACCAATATTAAACAGCGTGTCTAACAAAGAAAACGTCTGCATTAACATCCAGATTTCCATGCACTTTATTTGGAAATAATTTGTTTCTTATGTTGCTTGTTTTCTTGTCAAAGTTTCGGATTACCCGCTTGAAGTAGCCTCAAACGTGTTATTTTTATGTGTTTTGTTGTGCCTTAAAATACCCCAAAAAGAGAGCTGTTAATGTAAGATTTAAATATTTAAAAAGCATAATTATGTTTGCAATTAATATGATATTTGCTCATTTCCTAAATTTTTAAGGGTGCATTTCTTTCTGAAAATAAAGAGAAAACAAGCACTTTTCGACGCGTTGAATTTACAATATAATTGTATTAGAGACGATACTACTCATTTTAAACACTTGTAAATAATTGTTATTAAATTCAAAATAATAATTTTTTATATGACAACTCGCGTTGGAATCATTACGGTACTCTCTTACTCGTGTTCACAAACGTTAACAGAAAGCCTACCTGTTATCGTGTAATACATGCTAACGCTGTAATCCTTTACCCTGCATTAAAGCGCATAAAATGAGAGTGTACTCTCTCCGCATTTACCGCATTATAAGTAGGTATCTGTTTACGCATGACAATCAATTACAGCGACAACAGTTGCAATAAATGTATTATATGGTATACAATACATAAATAGCAAAACACATCATTCAGGGGTTTTATAAAATAAGCGCAAGCTCTAGAAGTTAAATGCTAATTATATATCATATATTAAACGGAAATTAAATATATATTGATACTGAGAAACAGAAAGGTTCGTTGACATATACTAGTGGAATTCATGAAAAATAATAAAATAAAATGATTAAACTCCAGAAACATTGTATAGTCATAGAGTATGGCTAATCTCAAGAAGTCTTTTATTTACGACGAAGGACCAATCAAATCCAACTTCAATGCACAGCCATTCTAACGACAAAACAAACGCGACCAGCACTGCCTAAACTGCGCTGATTACATTCAATTCTTCGGCTATCTAATAATAATTGCATTTTTTTGTATGAAACAATACTTTGAACTATCCCTCCCATGTGTATGTTAAATATTATTCAAATGTCATATGACGGACTCATCATTGTAGAAGGAATAATTACGTATAAATATAATAATGATAAGTGTATCATCGATAAGGAAGACTTGGTAATAAGTGATATTGACTTAAACGTGCTGACCTTAATTTGTAGAATAATTGTAAATGAATACTACAATACAAAAGTAAACAATGGTAAATGCACATTTGAAAATACAATTTGAAAAAAGCTACAAATATGCGTTTTATCGGGTGTCATCTTACAGGAATGATTTATGGCTTTCTTATTTACAATATCATGACGTCATTCTAAAATGCATCTATTGAATAACTTGCTAAGGAAGCATGTATATAATCAATTCGAATCTTGATGTTATTACTGAAGTGTTTCATAAAACGTTTAATATAACTTCAACTCACGCCGTTGTGATTGTCGTCAGTTATAGATGTATTGATCATTTGTATTATGCGATTGAATAGCTCTATGTCACACATTACGAACCCATGCCTGAAATGAAATAAAGGCTTGATATATATACAATTAGGATCCCATTCAAATTCGCACAAAGTTAAGTTGCCACGGTACTCGCTTTGCAAACACCACAATTCGGACACTTGGGACAATCCTTCGACCGTTGTAACATTAAATGTCAACACTATTCGACGCCCGGATTGTATTATGTAAACGTATTTGAAACGGTAGTACACACGTTTAAGTAGTTTTAATAAAATAAAAACCATTTAAAGTTTACACTTTAACAACTCGCAATACATTAATAAAAAGAATATATCACCCTTTCAACAGAAACATTTATAGAACGCATATAGGTATAGCATAACACATGCTTCAATGGAGGTCATCAACGTCGCAGACAATGAATGTGTACGCAAATTAACAAACTATCGGTTACCGAATGAACATCAATCACGGCGATAAAATATAGTTGCGGTGAATTTATTATATGCAGTACAAGATATAAATACATGTAAAAAACACATTAATTATTGCTTCTCTAAGGAATATTGGGTTCAGTAACATGTATAGTCACCAATATGCAATACTTTCAAGAAGTATTATCAATTATTATTTGATATAAGTCATTGAATTGAAATCAAATATCTGGATAAGGAGAAATATGAATGTTGAAAGTTCACCGACCGGTAAATGTGGGGCTCAAAGCCACAAACAACATTTAACAAGAGGCAACATCAGATGTACCAACCGGATACAAATCATTTTCTTTTACGGTTTCCTTTATTTATTGCAAGTGTATTTCTAAAAAAACAGTATCGCACATCAAAAAAGCAATAGACACTGAATAAAAACACACTCAAACTGAATGTTCTATGAATACTCTGCTAACATAATCATTTTGTTTCATGTTGATTATTGTGTTTTTTAATCTATACTTTATGATTCATCAGCAAATGAACAACATAAGTTCAATAGCTAGGATGTTTAGTCTAGTCATCTTGTCTAGTCTATCAATTTCATAAAATGTTAACAATAATTTGACGCTAGATTAATAGTTTATCAGCATAAATATTAACTTGTAAAGACGGCGAAAAGTGCTTTTGTGATCGGATAATAAAGGTTATGATAATATTAGTTTCTGCAATGTTCGTATATGTAACGACAAGTGCTCAGGCGTTCATCAAGATAGCTTTAATGTGATCGTTTGTAATAAAAAAAGCAGATTGTCATTTAAAATAAATCCAAAATTTAACAAATGCACAAGACGTGTTACCATAAATTGCATGTAGTACAAATAAGTCGACAGTGGACACAAGCGACTGATTCGTTAATCTGAAGACAAACAATAATAGTATATTAAACTTGTTCACATCAAAACTCGTAGTTTGCTGAAATGTATTAAACAAAACTGACAATTAAATCGTGATAAATAACGTCCTGATACACTATTTGCGACTCTTACAAAGTAACCCGAATCTGTGAAATGTGACATTAACTTGTTTTGGGTTTTATTATTTATGTGTGATTTACAATATTTATAAAGTAAAAAGTGCAGTTTTAGTCAATATCAATGTCAGTAATGTGTATGAATAGTGAACTATTTATAAAAATTGAGCTGCATTACAAGCGGAAAACGGAATCTGTTACTCTATACAGAAACCTTATACAGATCAACAAATTCTAGAGTAAGTATAAAGTTATACGGATTTTACCTTAAAGATAATTCACATTGAAATCGCATACACATGATATTTCATCTCATTTTACCAAGGTATCGGTTCGCATAACAAAATATCAAAAGCAATCAATAACCATGGCGGTTCATGTTATAAAACAATTGCAGCACATAAAAACCAAAACCTATATATGTGGTTTTCTATGTAACGTTTGGTTTAATACAAGTCATGTTAAGTAGTTTGTTTTTCAGCTTGTAAGATATATTATCATGTTTATCTAATACTTAACATAACTTGTATATCAATGGATTATATTAAGTTGACAGACATTGAATGTGTGACATAAACTAGTGGAACTCCAAGTCACTTCCAAACCTTCAACGAAACCAATGGTAAAAACGATGTTAAACGTAAACCATAATATTCATTTCTTATTCGCATAAAATATGATTAATTGGAATCATTGTAAGAGTTATAACTGTCAATACTTATTTATAATAAATGTGAACCGACTCGTTTTAATTTTATGATTAATTACCTACTTTTATATAATACTCATATCATGGATGAGTAATACTCTAAATACAAGTAAATAAAAGATGTAAACTATTATCCAAAAACTAATCGAAATGCTTTTACCCAAACCAAACATGTACGTACTACGTACATGTTCCAAATTATATAATTGCGATATTTTAAAGAAATACTATTAATTATACAAGGAACATTGTATCGTAATGAAATGTTGATGTAATTAATGAGGTTATTCAAAACGAGTTTATACGGCTGACATTCACAATGGCACGGTTTGTGTGGCCTAATATTTGATTGATCACCAACTTAAGTTGAATGGGTATTTGTTGCTTACGGTGTACTTGCCAATGGCTTAAATGAAATATTTGCTTGACGTTTTTACAATAAGTATCCAATTCAAATAACATCCGGTGGTTGCCAGGGATTTCACTTTGCTTACTTCACAATTTGGACACTAGCAATAACCCTGGTTACTCGCTCTCTTCGACAGATGCGTAGTGTTCATTCAAAATACACTTCACCGATCTGTTTAAAGCACTTTGAACAATACTTCGGCCATAACATGTAACAGTCATCTAAGCACTCGGACGAATTTATTTAACAGAAGGTATGTTAAGGTATTTCCTTATGTTGATCAAATAATGGGTTTATTGTCTAGCATTGTTCAAATAGCGATATCAATCAAATCTTAAACGAGTAAATAAATAAAGAACCTTTGATTACCTACTACTTGCCAAAAGTGCACGGTAAGATCTGTTTTGATTTATATCCTGTAGTTCTCTACATATGATTTTTTGCACATCAGTTTTGGCGCTTTCAAATCGAAATACTTATAGTCGTATCAATGTATGCTACAACTACCCAAAACCTATTTGCAAAAGAAATAAATGTTTCTGTACTGCAACATAAAACTATTCAAATAACTCGCATATTAAGTGGGGTAACTGGTTTCCGATTGTAAACAGAGAGTTTCGCATAACAAACTGTTCATACGGCCATGCAGATTGCGAAACGAAAGATCGTTTGGTGCAAAAGTGCTGGGGGTGAGGGCTGAGAAATCCAAGATTTCGTCCAAGATGGCCACCAAAATAAGATACAAATACTAAAAATGCAATAATACTTTTATTTGGTGGCTGTGTGCAATTTTTATCTGTTTAAACTGTCTGAAAGGTTGGTAAAAGTATTTAATTTGTGATTCAAGTTCAACATTTTGTAAATTTAGAGTTATTATACACTTTGTTTTTTTTTTTTGCTCTAAAAATGAAAAATTAATAAAATATAATTTATGTTGAAATATCTGTTGTTAAACATAAATGTTCAAATTCAATACCTGAAATCAAATTGTCATTACTTTTAAATGTGAGATATAATTTACAAACACAAATAAACAATAATAATATTTAAACAAGCTGTTCTAATTTATTTGATAAACAACATTCAGTGGATTGGGTAAATGTGTATGCACTTCAACGAGACATACCCTCAGGTTCTTAGCATAACTTATTCCGGGTCTTTGTTGCTAAACATAATTTTGTATACATTTTATTTATTATTATGGTGTTAACAATCTGAAATATTCACAAACAATTATAATTTCAATATGGCAGCCAAACGAGCAGTCAATATGGCTGTCGAATCATCATATGTGTGTTTCAGTGTTAACCAACAAAACGTTCAGCACACTATAAACACAACAACAATTGTATTACTAGTATACTCTTACAACACAAATGTAAAAAATACCCATCAATATACATCAATTCCATTTTATTTGATTTAAAGGTAATGATATAGGAAATAAGAGGTAAACTTTGTTATACAATGATTTATATTTTTACATTGTGTTAAGTATAAGAAATAATCATACGTTTACATTAGTGTAGCTTAAAATCATTGTTTTATCATTTAACATCTTGAACACCTTTCGTTTCTCCTTTCCATAAAAACTGCTAGTTGTGTCGCATCCATTGATACAGTATATTGCAAGGAGAATATTACACTGCTCCGTGGTCATTTTCTCTTCCAATTTGTGAACTGGTATAAAGCGTCTACAAACAGTGTGGACAGTAACTATTCCAATTGACATGTAAATGTATGGGGCACCTATATATACAAAAACACATTTAAAGCGACGAAATATTAAGTTGGGACGATAACAGAACAAGCAGACACATGATGATAGGTCTTACTAATTACTTTTGTTATAGTATTACAATATTATAATTACATACTTTCAATTTATATAATAGAGACAAATGTGGGGAACGGTTAACTGATATGGGTCATTAGATGACATTCGATCTTAAGCTGCTCCTGCCCCCTCCCCTCCAGTGACCAGGGGCGATTTTCAAGAGTACGTTCATTTAAGTATCAGACCTATAATTTTGTTTCAAGTCGTTTCAAAACGTCGGTTGATTATGTTATCATAATGATCATAGTTAAGAGGTCAAACGATAAAACATGGCACTGTAGAGCTTATTCTAGCTCTATCTTTCTTATGTTTGAAGGATTTCAAAAAACTTGTCACAAGTGTTAAACTATATCATAAAACGTGTAACACGCAAAAGTCGACTACATACTTCAAAAGTCAATTTGGCCCATATATTGAAAGATTTAAATAAAACTTGTTTTTAAAGTTACCGCATATATAAGACGGTTGATTTCTAGCAAAAAAAAACTTAACATGTACTACATGTACCTTTAAGATCGATGTCAGTATGAGGGGGTCGAAGCTTAAAGGAGTATATTTTGTGTTTGAAATAAGGCTTTTCTAAGGTTTATTCTTCTCCATTCAATAAAGAATCAATTTTCTTATTAATAATAGATCTGTTTCGTCTTTGAGTGGTGTTGTATTTATAAGTAGACTGATGGTAAACGAAGGACAGCCGATATAATATTATTGGTAGATACTTATTGGGTTTGGGTAGATTTCTGATAAATATACGAACAAGTTTTGACGAGAATAAATTAATGGTAGCGTAATACCTTAACAATGAACCTATTTGACGTGTTCGATGATTTCCAACACGACACAAGCACCCACCCCATAATAATAAGAATGTAAATGCTCAACATTATATAACGCATTGTACTGAGAAACGCATTTAATTTTTAGCACTCTCCGGTTGCATAATTATTTCTGTCCCATTCACTGAGAGGTTCGAAATAATAAGCGATGCCTGCATACTGTACAGCCATTTCAGCAGATACACATGCAATGCATATATTGGTATGGTGTTAATCATGTGAATAAAGACCATGTTTTTCATTTACTATTCTTGTCGATACAGTGCAAACTGAAAACAATGTGGAACAATTCAGTAGAACCAATCGAATTATGTAGTTTGCATTTATATATGATATGCAGTATAAAACAGCAAATGAAACAAATAATAAAAATATAAAATATAATGATGATATTTAGTTATTATATCGCCAGTTCTTAAAAAAGAAAATGTATTGCAACTTATATTAATGTAATATCATAACAAGTGTAATGGCTGTATTATTATTATCTTTCGACAGAGTTAGAAAGCTCAAACTATGTCGAACGTACTGTCGCAAAAAAGGTTTCTACGTATCCTGTCATTATATATTTCATATTGCACAATTGGCGTGCATAACAGTTTAATGTCATCATGTTACGTTTGCAATGTGAAGTATGCAACTTTATCATAAAGAAGATATTACATATACTCAACGCGTTTGCATATTTTGGTATATTTAGCCTTTATTAAAATAGTATGACAAAATGTTGTTAAATACACATGACGTAAAATAATCGCCCGTCCACATTTGAGGTAAGATACTCGACAATTTAATTTAGAAACTCCAGAAGCTCTATCATGAGATCAATTCTTGCTCGTATCCACTTCTTTTATAACAAAACACCAACAATAGACATACAATGGTTGAAGCTAGGATCACTGTTTTTGAACGGTCAATACAAAGCAGTGGGGGTTTAAACCGGTTTGAGGGCTAGCCGAACCTGAAATCAAAACACATATTTGATTTCAATATCAATCAATAAGATGTTTACCTAGATGAATGCAAAAAAAAACATTTTTGCGGGAATTGTTTGGAAGAATGAAAACATATTCAAAACGTCGACATTTGTGTAAGATCAACAGCAAAGGGAAACATGGAAGCAATAGCAAGGATGGCCCAATATTGCTTCAGTATTTAATATTATGATTTTAGCAGAGGGCACAAGTATTTGGCACACAAGTAGATGTAAATAATGTGCATAACATAACGCCGTGCAAATAGTTATGCACAAATATAGCCCATTTGGTATAACGAAATAAAATATAAATGCTTCAATAGCATTTCAATAATTCAAATTAAGTTCAATATAATTGAAGTATTATTATTGCTGTTGTTTATGTGTTGACATAAAATGATGAACAAATTAGTATATATCATGGTAAAATATATTTTACATGCAATGATATAACACATTTGGCGCTGTCTACCTCGCTTTTATCCTGTCAGTAGCAAATTAAGGAGGAACTCTCAACGCATAAAAAGTGCAAAATAATTTACAAGGTACAGCAAAACGTACGTAAAAATAATTGTGAAATAAATGTACGTGCTTTATGTCATTGTGATCATTTGATATAAGAAAGACTTAAACATTATAATTGTATTCATTCAATCGCTTGTTATTTCGAAACTGGGATATATCTGTCTCATTATTTCAACTCTTACTGTTTATATTGTAAGCATGATATACTGAGATTGTGATGAATTAAAAATTGTCCGTTTAATGAGGAAGCTTTTTACGCTATCGTGTTAATCTACGACCATGTTATTATGTTCATACACTCCGTCAATTTAACAAGATACAGCTGTGTCTTATTAGATGTGTACTGTATACTAAATGGTCTGATACGCGTAGAGTAACACATTTATCTATTCTATAAAATCAAAATGTCTTTAATATATTATCAACGGTGAATAAGCCATAGTTTGGGTTTCAAGAAATGAGTTAGTTAACAACGATTTGTACCGTTAATTAAACACAAATGGTCATTAATGTTATGCCGAATTAATAAAGCATTTCCCTAAATTGTAAAATTGAGATAAATGTTTTATGAGTTACGCCGCACTACTAAAACAACAATTCAGTGCATAAAGGTATATAAATTGCCGGTGATTAATTCGATGATTATTAAGTCAAGAAGGTGATAATATATTCGCTATGAATGGCTTTTGTTATCAAGTATAGCTGCTTTTCTCATTTCATTTAAATAAACGCAGTTAAATTTACGTGAATTTGATTAATTTTATAATAATAAATACAAGCAGAGCAATGACAATGACACAACGCATTACATACAATCACATATTTAACCTCGTTAGTTAAACAAACACGTGTTATAGGTTTTTTTATCACATGTTTATTTATTTATTTATTTATTTATTTATTTTTAATTTATAGTGTTTATTCACCTCCATATATCACAAAAAGTATTGTTAGTTTACATGTTATTTTGTTAGTGTACAAAACAGTTTTTTAACAATTCATCTTGGTTGATATAAAAGAGGTAAATAAAATCCATGCATTCCATTATATAAACACAATCATACAGTTCACACACACACACATACACATACACAAATGCCATGTTATGATACAAAAAATGAAAAATTTGGAATTCAGAAAAATATTAACTTAAATCAAACATTTGGACTTCAGACAATTATAAACAGTAATCAAACGACCATGCTATTCAATATGTTAAGCAAACAAACAACACAATTTACAATGACACTATTCTATTGATTACAATTATAAACATTAATCAAACGACTATGGAATTAAATATTTTAAGCAAACAGCACAATTTACAATAACACTATTCTATTGATCGACAAAAAGTTTTACAATTAACCAGTTTGGTAGTTCCTTTTCTTGATATTTTGTATTAGATTGAATTTCATATGATACGCAAAAATAATTATTAAGCCCCCTTATTGAAGGTAAATGACCCTTTCTCTGGCATACAAATATATACTTTTTAATTTCAAGAATAAGAATATTAATATCAGTCATGTTAGTACTTGTACACCCAAATAACATTGTTTGACATGAAATCTCAGTACATTTTTGCACATTATGTCATTTAAAAAATTCAACAACATAATTTACAATTCTCTTTGTGAAAATGCAGTCCCAGAATATATGTTATATGGTTTCTTCGTTTTCATTACAGAAAGAACATAAATTGTCATAAACAATATTCATTTTAAATAACAAAGATTTGGTTCCTAAGATTCTGTGAACAATTCTTGTCTGGAACCACTGAGTGTATGTGTCTCTAGATATAATAAAAACAAGTACATGTACTTTTGTCCATTCAACGTTATTAAAAAGTGTATTCCATTTTGAATGGCAAGTGGGTATATCTGTATTATAGCTAGAACATTGATACACAAGTTTGTTTTGATTATACCCAAATACAATGTTATTTAAGTAACATGATATAAATGCACATTGTATATTTGGCTTTTTTATAAATGGGAGTCCTGATAATCTGATAAATGCCTTCACAGTTCTGAGTAAACCTTCATAAAATAGGAAGTTAATTTTAGCACCAATGAGATTTTCAAATACAGATTGTTTTAAAAATTCTCCAGAAGTGCACAATATATCTCTTACATATCTTATTCCCTTATCATACATATTTTTATTAATTATAATATTCATACCTATCTTCAAATTGTGGTTATAAAATAAAGGCATATCAAGGATATCTTCACACTTACTGACATTTTGTTTATTAATATACTCAATGTAACATGTAAAGACATCTCTCCAAAAACAATTTTTTAAACTTATCATTATTTTTTCTATGTATTTTTTTCCTAAATTAAACATTTTCTTCACATCAAACATAGAATATACTAGTTGGAAACATTTTCCATTACTAGAAACAATTTTCCTTAGTCATCACATGTTTATTATCACATGTGTGATGACACTTTCGACACTATAATTTATTCATAAACATTGCCTACCGAAGGTTTTTTTCATAACGGCAAGATGTTTAGAAATTATCCACATTATATTTTGGGGAAAGAAATTCTCAACACTAATGAACGTCAACGACCCTGGCAGTGATTTAATATTTCCATGTCGACAAACACATCCCATTATGTATGCTGTAAACATATAACAAACAACACATGCGCCACCTACAATAGTCAACGGCGTGTCAATGTAGTCCCCATCAAACAAACAAAAGCTCAAGATAAACAGCCTGATGTCTATGCTTTTAACTTAACATTTGTCCGCAATGCGTTAACGCCCCTCAAATATCGCCTTACCACTTGTCTTATCAGGTCACATTGCTTGTGTAGTATGTTGTCTAGTCCGTTTCATGTCCATTGCATTCTCCGCCACAAGAAACGAAAACAGAATGAAAAAATTGAAAACTAGTACACACATTTTTGCAAGAATATTATTTCCAGGACCTTACTATCTGTTCAATACATGTGAAGTTTTGGATAGCTTCAAGTTTCAAGACACCAAGCACGAACTCAAATGAATTATGAGTAATATGCATTATATTTATAACACTCAAATGCTGCATAATTATTTTGTATCTTGCACTGATCGGCGCAAACTGTGCAAAATCCATGTTAGAAGTATCCTCACGATAGTGCCGCCTATGTGACAATATAATCATAAACTATTATGTTTTGCCGTTGAGTGTACTTTATTCTAATTGCATATAAATTAATTCACAACTAAGTCACCTGATTCCATTTTGTCGGATGTAGTAATTGTATTTATCTTTGATGCGAGAACATATTTTATATTCATTTCTGATTAATACGCCATCTTTTGTTCTTATCTTTAGTATTCTTTACTTAAATGTAGTTACTATTTGTTCCGAGAAACACAAATACATTTGGATTTGGCAATAGCCCCGTGTCGTCGTTACGTCAAACAAATTCTAGCCTGCATGACAAATCAAAAAGGAACGTACAGTTGAACAGAAGCACATTGAAAATAATAAAGTTAAAAAATACCGTTACATTCATATATATAAACACACATTAGTTTGCAATATTTCGATGCTAGATTAATGTGTATTTTGTGTCGGTTAACTAAAAATGTTTCTAGGCGCGTGCTGCACATAAAGCTGATTGCTAAGTCTACTCCCCATGCCGATCATTGAATGTGGCCACAATCGTACCAGTCTACTGAGCATGTGCCACATCAGATCAAATGAGCTTCAAACGTTAAAATATTAATTTCTGATTCAACTGAATAAAAACTGAAACCCTTGATAATGTTTTAGCAGTTATTTTATAACAAGCAATATTATGTTTTAGTTTGATTGGAATCGGGCAAAAAAATCCATGTATTGATAGTCTACTTTACTATTCCATACGAAGTTCTTATCGATATTAAACACTTATTGAATTTCGAAAATATACATGAATTATGTTCAATTATTATTACACTTAGAAAGTTGTTAGCAAATAATCTATGTATGTTTTTATTTACGGATTGATACATAAAGGTGACTGTACCAGGCGCGGGATACAGAATTTTGGTTTAGAGGGAGCGGAATAATTTACAATTACTAATCGTACAAAAACACAACAAACTGCGCACAAAATGTAATAGCGTGGCATGGGCACATACTCATATATTCAAGCCACTAGCAACAACTGACATGTAAACTTCACTAAAATACCAAGGTGAAAAATATGTATTTCGATGAATATTTTTAAAAAGGCGAATCGCTCTGAAATTATTTTTTTAATAAGCGCAATATAAAAAGCGACAGCCTGTCAGACTTAAAACAGCAAACTTGTTATATTGACACATGATTGGTCATATATACATTTGCGCATCGGCCTGATATTGAGTTTTACATCGATTCGAGATCGGACGTACAACATGACTCGATTTTGGTCCGATATTGGTGTAGTGACGTCATTTCACCTACATTTTATTACATTCAAGCCTTTATAAAACAAATGATGTATTACTGACAAAAATGCTAACCAATAACTTACACAGTAAATGTACTTCACAAACCCAGCATATCACAGAGATTTCATAAAAAAAAGAGAGAGTGATAGAAAAACAAATATTGGCAAAAAACAATGGGGTAGGCGCGTTCGTAATTTGCGCCACGTCCGAATCCGCCTATGACTGCATTTTTTCCTGTTTTAAGATACCATTAGAGGCAATAAAGGTGTCAAAATGTAGTTAACATTCATCCAAAGCTATACTATTACCTATATTAAAGAATATTGAGACTGTCTTTTAATTGTTTGTGGCATTTATAATTCAAAATAAAACGCAACTACATAGCTGAGTGTTACTTCATACTTAAATGGAATTTTGGACTATCATTTTGCGTTAACTTCTTGCTTTCTGGTTTTGTGGATTATTTAGATATCTTTTTGTACGCTACATCATATTGGTTGCTTAACAACCCTTCTTCAGTTGAACTTAAGTTGCATTATACACATTTTTATTGTGTTTTTTTTACACCGCGTAACACATCCTTCCATCATTAAGAAGTAGTTTTTATATGATGCGGTTCTCGTGAAAAATTACTATTTACATTTATCTAATAAATCGCGTAACGCTGTAGTTTTACCACGTAATACCATATTATTCAAATCCCTATCTGTCACTGTAATGACGCCCATACAACTTTCCGTCTTACAGTTTCGTACTCGGCAATTAGTTAAACGGGGGCTTCACTAACACGGTCTGTCAGCTGAATATTTACTCCGCCACACTGAAAGAGACCTCCAACAATCTTGATCTGTGAACTCCATTATTTAATGAATCTTGTCAATAAGATAGAAGCACTATCGATCGGCATCGACATAAGGTTTATTTTCGATTAAATAAGTTGTCGACTGAAAGTTTTAGGACCATTATTGTTTAGTTCATTATAACCATATATTTCCATATGTTTTACATGTCTTTGATAAATCCTCACGGATTGGAACTATGAAATACCTTCTCGTTAGGTCACACAGTGCATACATACATGGTATTTCAATATTGTTATAAATAACATAGTTCGGTCCTTTTCATGTGCTTGAAAAACTTTTAATAGCCATTAATGTTTGATAAATTTTGACGACATGGTTCTGTGAACTTTTTTAAGTCATTCATAGTGTCGTTGCAATTATATAAACCGTTCATGTAATTAAATCGTCCGTATGTATGCATATAGGCCGATGTCACTGCCAATTTTCGCTTGATTGGTATTTACCAACTGAGACTATCTTGTCTATCTCTTGCGGAATAATGTGGTATTTTCTCATTTCTCTAGCGACAATGAGCTCGGTTGAAAGGTTCTCGTCGCTTAAACTGAATTTACGCTAAATACGCCTCTTAAATACCATAACCGCCTTTTTCAATTCAATAGAAGAAGCAAATACAATAAGTTTATGTATAGCATTTCTCTGTATAATTTTGTTATGAGACTGATAAAGAATGTAAACAGTCTATATGGGACGTGTCATGTTTCGTGAATGCTTATGCTGAAAATAACTTTTAAAAGGTTTTAATAATAATATTTTACGTGGGTATTCAATGCATTAATTGCATCATTAGATTTATATTTGGACTATGCTAAGTGGAATAAATAAATCCAGTTACGATATCGAAAAAGCTTAAACAAATAAAACTTCAGTGCACTTTTAATTATTCTTATGTCTCCTGTCACAGTTTATTACTTTCGTAAAAGATATGACACCTTATTCGCAACCACTGAGTTAAACTCCTTTGTTAATTCAAATGCTACTACATTTTTAAACATAGTTAGTCAGGGCTTAAATGATAAAATGTCTATATTCGATATAATAACCCAGCGATTTTATGTAGAGGATTATTGCTTTTAAGTTAATAAAGTATTGTGCAAATCATATAAATCATAGAACATGTGCTAATAATGGAATAAAACTATTTGGGAAAAGACTATAAATAATACAATAATAATTGTACATGCATCAAATACTTATAAATATTCTTTTAAATTGTTGGTTGTTTTTTTTCTGTAGGAGTTTGTTTATGCATTAGTTCTTAAAATTGACTTTTGCATGAAAAAATGCTTTCATTTAAAATTAAATTATTTCTTTTAACAATCGTGTTTAAAATAATGTTATTTTTATTTATCCTCTGTCTCATCTTAAAAACAGTTCCCGTAAGACAAATAACAAAGTTTATATCGGCCTTGCATTCTGTCAAGAAAATCAGGGCTTTATCAATCGATGTTTACTAATGATGACATGTCGAGTGAAAGAAGTGCATGATTTGCACGATTTGTCGGATGAATGAAAAATCTTGTCGACTGTTGTATAAAGGTCACCAGTTTTTTTAGAGAGAAATATGTGAGCCAGATTATTTATTATAATAGCATAGGTGCCAAGTAGTTGTACGTCAGTCACACCTTTGTCGAATGCCTATGGGCAGAGTACAATACGGTTTATTACATATTAAATTTTATGTATAATTTATCACGCGAAACTTAGTATGGCATTTCAATAACATGTTTTAAATAAATATTTCTAAAAAAGATAGGTAATAATATGTTCTAATTCGTGAAATTTGACAAAAATAAATATTAAGCGTTTGGTGGCATAGACCTGCCTAAAGATAATCAAGTATTGAGTAGTTAAGTTCGGATAAGATTTACCAACATAATACTGATATTTATTCTTTATTAGTATAACTGTTTGAATAGGCAATTACACAGTAGTGCAAATTAGTGATATACCTAACATTTACTGGGACTTCTATGTTACAAATATCTATCTTACTTAATAGGTTGAGCCCAAGGTCTTCCGCATGTTTTGTGTTGATGTTGTTGTTTTGTTTTGTTTGGTATACCGTGTAACGTTAATCTTTTACAGTCATGTTAACTTATGTGTGCGTCGGGTCTGTAGGTGGATCTCACTTATGCAAATTTCATATCGGTTGTAATTTTACAATGCAAAATAATACACGTTTATATTCGTTATAACTCAGTAAGTTTTAAGTGAAACTAAAATCTTGGTTAAAGTTTTGAGTACTTTCAGTCAGGAGTTTCGTTAAGCAGATAAACATTACATAAGAGCACCTTGAACGCTATCAAGGGTCGTCTAGATCCTTTAGAAGATCACTGGACTACACGCCCGATGATCGTGTGGTTAGATACCTGAACCTTCCATATTACATTTGTAGGGATTCCCCCCCCCCTAATACACCACTTCAAGAAGGGCTTTGCTATTTATGATGTATTAGTAAGATTTAAAGGGAAATGTGAAAACCATTTCGTGTATGGCTTTACTCCAAAGCCGCAGACAGCAGCTAAGTGTAAAACATTTATTAATGGCAATAACCATGTAATTTTGTTATCAATAGGTATGGCTCGTGTTCACTGCACCACATTTCAATGAAATATGTTAATCTATGAAGTTATATCATATATCATATTCGTTTTGAAGGTCAGACGGAAAACATTATTTCACTATAAACCCCTCTCACATTTTCTTAATGCTGGCACTTGGGTTTCAGAATCTAATTTTAATTTTGAGATAGACATGATGATTTAGTAGATTGTAATATTCATTTAGCGTATTGCGTGTATTTGATTTCATAAATTGTGTCATAGGACACCAATTTTTTGGTCACATATTTATTGCACACGTTCAAGTCTACAATATTGCACTGCTTATATAAGATATGCTAATTCACCCTCAGTTGTTTCATATTACAGAATTCATTTATGCGTTAACAAAATATAATTAATCTATGCCACACGACTGAACAAACAATTGTTTGCATACCGGTATATGTATCGTAAGAGATTAACTCAAGGATTAATGTGAGACAGGTGAACATAAATTGTTAATGAACGGCTTTGTTAACACTGTTATACTCGCTTTTCATATTTCATTAATATTAACGCGGTAACATTCACGTGAATATGATTATTTTGGTACCAATTGATAGAATGTTTACTGGTATCTTCACAAAGCGATATATTAATCTCACACAAACCTCGTTAAAAAAATCAAAACAAATCTGACCGCAACTGTTGGTTTTGCATTGTATTAACCCATAATAAATCATTTGGACCAGATGTAAATATGTCTACATATTACGTACAAAATTGTACATGTTAAATACTAGATGCCGTTGCTCTTTATGCTACTCGTTTTATAGTAGGTTAATATCGCTTGTATCGGTCTTTGTCTGCACTAACATGAATTCAGCTGTGATTAAATGACCAGCAATTCAACAAAAAGAATGTATAACTCTTTATGTTAGAACATCATGAATGAACACTAGAATATAAACGATATTGTTATTCCATCACCCTGCGGGCTGGTGGAATACGACATCACACAATAAACTCGTGCGATACAAACCAACAGAACACCACAGTAATGTTATATGCCATATATGGCCTGTCGAATAAATGTATGGTATAAAAACACGTTAACCTATGCAACAGCCACCGAACGTCCATGCAAACGGCTTTTTAACTAATCAGTACTGTGAATTTTGGAACGATGGAATCGTCATGCTAATTTTTTGTGTAATATTTATTGTCTTAATCAGATAAACATTTTGATGATTCGAGTGCATTTATGATATTTGTGAACATAATTGTTATATTCATTTTGGTCTTAACAAATATATAGGAAGAATTTTCTTCTTGTCGTTAATTTGTGTCTAAATACTGATTGTTTTGATTGTTGGAGGTAAATACGTTGCTCTCTTCATATTGTCAACAAATGACTATAAATAAAATGTACGTTATGTATTTGATCTGGTAAAAGTGTCCGTTTAACAAAGAAAGAGTTTGCTACTGATTATTAAAATGATACGGAAATATTAAATGTGAATGACATTGTTAAACATTTACATGCAGTCGTCCAAGCTGATGTGCATTCATATATAATATTTAGATATGCGTATCAGATGTTTCAAGCCGAAATGGAACGTGTTTCCAAATAAAAGTGTCACGTATGTTAAAATGTCTTTTTTCAAGTAGCATTCGGAGTGGGTGGATGGTCAAATCACAATAATCGAGGCAACGTTTTATAAATGTCGATAGACTCATCTAATATAATTTATCATCATGATTTTCGCCAGAATGTTGTTATGTCATTTCCCAATACCTGATATTGATGTGCTAAATTCTCCATCCTGGCGTCACTACCAATTAACGCTTGATTGCTGTTTACCGTCTTCATTTCGGTAGTATTTTCTCATCGCTCTAGTGACAATCTACACAGTTTGAATGGTTTTCGTCGCTTTAATTGAATTAACGCTGAGAACACCTCTAAAATTGCATTACCACATTTAAAATTCATTAGCTAGCACATTAGCTTTTATTATAGTTCTCTATAATATCATATGTGTGTGACGAGATTGATAAATAAGAATTTATAAAGCCCTGTTTGTGTACCGTGATTCGTGAATTCGAGTAATGAAAGAAAGTGCAGAGGTTTAACGCGTAATATTTTACGTGGGTGTTCATTGCATTCTGTTCATTAGTGGATTTATTTTTAGATTAAGTTTATTGTTAGAAAAGATATTTAGTTTCGGTTTCAAATAAAGAAGACACCAATACTACGTGAGTACAACTTCAATATTTCGATACATTATGGCAATACTCGAAACTCCATTAACCTTCATCACAATCAAGGAGCTTTAAGTCCTTGGTTATAGAATTTAAACATACATGCACGATATAAGTGATCAAAATATCTATATTTGCGATATATTTGATATTTGTATCGTATAGAACATGCTGTACAATATACCTACATTTATAACAAAGCGTTTCGTTTCAAATTTTTATTAAGCTACTTGATGCCAAGTGAACTGGGTGAACCATATATTATATTTTGTTCAAATGAACTTCATTTGTGTTTTTTATTTGTGAGCGTTAGTGCACAAATAATGTAGAGGCAATTTTGCAAATCACTATGGTTTAACTACGCTAGGAACCGTAACCCGTGACTGCCTGTGTGGATAACTGCAGTAAAATTATGCAGTCAACGAATGCTAAAAGCGTCTGCTCTAACCACCGCATGTGCCTGTTTATAGTTCCCACTGTACTCTACAAAGTGTGCATGTATTCAAAAGTATTTAACAGCTTGTAAGACAACGTTGGCCAGTCTAGTGTTTATCATTGAAATCTGTACATATTGGCTGCTTTCATGGAAAACTGGGCTTAATGCATGTCAAATAAGATTAGCCTGTGCACACTGATTAGCTGTATCAATGATTTGAAAAAAAACAACACATATCGACCTGTGCTTTAAAACACACTCTTTATAAATTTGAATGGGTTGTGGTCATTTCAAACTTGCGATATAAAAAGCTATAACATAATTTTGAAAACTGAGTTGCGTCTAAGATTATACAACAGCGAACAAATGCAGTGCCTTCAGCGCTTTGATTTTTAATGTGATTAATCTCACTTGATGTAAAATACGCCGTATGTAAAACGTGGTCATATATGCCCAGTGTTCAAATGTTCATAAGATGACTAGACTAAGTTTATAATATGTGGATCGCAATATATAATGTCTTTGAAACGGTTATGGTATTCGAAAAAAAGGATACATAGGTGTTTAGAGAAATAGTTATCGTTTCTGTAGAATTATCTATCAAGATCTTGACACGTATAAACTTTAAATAGGCGAAAAGCTATTTATTGGTGTTAAATACACGGTATTATGATTACAGCAAGTGTGATATAAGTCATTACGATTGTTTGCCATAAGCTATGTTATCCGTATGTTTTATTACCCATATCATGTTGTGTGATATATTAGAACATTTACGAAAAATGTTAATATTGTTCAAATAAGCATTTATTATACAACCTCATTTGGCGAAACATAATCTGAGAATGGTATTTACTACTTTTTGTTGAGATGAAATCGTAATTTTATCATTTATGCAAACCTTTTTTACATTAAAGATGAAAAATCTGTGCAATAAAAGCCTTGTTTTGACACAAGAAATAAAATGCATACTTTTGAAAAGATATGCATTAAAAATGACTATTTTCACTAGATTTAAACGCATGTAAAAAAAAACTTAAACGTGTTGTATTGGCCATTTATTAATCTGGTCTTTCATACCGTCTATTAATTAAATTTCCCTGGTTATGCGATTGTTGTCGATGAATTCTGGAGATTATTGTGAAAGCTATCGATTAAAATGTAAATTAAAAAAGCCAGCTGTTTTTTCTTCAAAGGTATTCGTTCGCTTCTGTTTTACAAACTAGTCAGTACTGTCAGTAGGGATGTATTCATTCTTTGTGGAAAGTGGAAGAGTGCCTAAGTATTTTAAATTTTTGATCGAGATACTGTAATGAAAAATATGTAGTTATTTAAAAACTTGGTCCTAAATTCGTAATGTATAACGAATCAAATTAACGGACCGTTTATGTCTAACACCGTAACTTATGTCTTATGTAGTACTCATTAACAAAAAATTGACTGATTTATTTTATCACCATTTAAAGCATTATTGCGAACGGGAGCCGACAACTTTATATTATGAACATTAGTTGTAAATGTTTCGTGATTATTACTGTCGTTTACGTTGATAGTGGCAATTTGGACAGGTGTCAACTATTCCATTACCAAGGCATCTTATATTATTTAAATTATACTTTTTGTGGGCTTGTTGTCGGGGAATCCATTATATTACCAGACATACATGCGGTAAAACTTATTTAATTAACTAATGTACGAATTTGTAAAGCATATCTCCCTAAATCAGTTTAAATTCTTGGCACTGAAGCAAATACAAAGACATGATTTATCCGGGTATACCAAACACATGTGAAACGTTCATGACTGCAGATATTTAATGACGTTGGAATTCACAATATTCGACGGTAATTTACTTGGTAAAACAACTTTTAACGCTATAAACTAAAGTTAATATCTGTTAAATATCATGATTACGCTAAAATCAGCCATTTCCAAGATATGTGTGCTATCTTAATATGTCAGCTATATTGCGTGTGTAAAATCTGACATTCTTTCTGCTACTGCATTGACGTGTGTTAAATTAATTCTCATAGCACTTAATGGGTCTTGTATGTGCTTATAATTTATCACACATTGTATGGCTTTAAGTAGCAACTGCACACATGTAAATTAATTGTCATATATATAAATCTGTCGTGAGTGTGCTAATAATTTATAACACATTGTATGTCTTTTTGTTGTCATTTAATGTTAAAGACATTTTGAATGTTAATTTAAAGTACGCCAACTTAACTCTTTGCGAGGATTATATCCGAGAATGCCAATGTCTACTAAAACTATTTGATAACGCGTTGAATGTTAATGATATCTGCTTATTGGTATGTCTTGGTGTTGAGATGTATATACAAATGCAGCGTTCCAACAAAAATTACCTTACATTTTACGAAACACTTGTGCTATTAATTTCGAACCGCTGTTTATATTATCATTAATGCTAAATGAGCTAACACGTTAAAAGAAATACAAAATGCACAGTTAGAGTTTTACAAAATGCCTGTCAATGTTGGCTTTCTCTGAACCCAATGTCAGAAATGGAAAAGACAATCCAACAAAACTATTGCGGTTGACATTGGTGCATTGAAATCATTACAGTTTAAAATTTACATTTTAAGATATGAACATAATAACTATCGCAATATTGGTCAGTCAATATGTTTTTTTCGTTGATCCAAAACATGTATTGGCACGTGTGGCATAAACGGAAACTGCCAAAGTCTACACCTATCCCATTATTTTTTTGCGGAAACAGCTGAACAGGGTTAATGTATATACGCCACGTCAGGTAAATTAAAGCTTCATTTTTTTATCTTCTGAGTAAACTATATAAATGGTAAAACACATGATATGTAAGAGACACTAATTCATAGACATAAGCATGTGTATTTGAATATGTTGGGCATTCCAGAACATTATTTATTACATGGTGACTTACTTTTTGATTCCAAAGAATACTGAAACAGGTTCTTTTTAAAACATTTGTACACTACCAAAATATATATGAACTGTTTTTTTGTTATTATCAATCCAAAGTTGTTTACAAGTAATACATTTATGTTGTGTTTTTCTCAACAATATGAAAAGTGAAGCGCGCCAGTCATTCTTTGCAGTTTTAAGATACCTTAAACCGGCAATACATGTGTCAGAATGTAGTAAACATTCATTTAAGCTATAGTATCACCTATATAAAACAAATATCACTTGTTTTATAAAAAAAGCTAAAATGAGAACTCTTTGTATGTCGCTTTGCATTTTCATATTAAAATGATCACACAAATGTGTAGGAGTAACTTCAAAATTCAGCTTTATTTGGGGCTTTCCATTTAACGTTATTTTTTTCGAGTAGATGTGGAGAATTAAAGAACGGTTTTATTAGAGCTATAAACAAAAATGGATATTAAGCACAATTATAAAAGGTTTATATATACATATAAACTATAGAGTTGAAAAATAACTTGCATTTTATACAGTTTAACTGTTTGTGTTTCAAATGTGCGCTCCACATTCTTCCTATCATCTTTTAATTCTGGTACCCATATGATATGGTTTTCATGCAAACAATTCGAACTTCTAAAATGAATCTAACACTCTGCTAATAAGCGAGAGACTCGTTCGTTAAACACGTAATACTCTATAATTCAAATAAGCATATGTTATGACGCCCATAAAACGTTCAGTCCTGCCGTTTCGTTCTGGAAGATTTGTTAAACGGGGGATTAACTAACACGATCTGTCAGCTGAATAATTACCTCGCCACACTGAGTGGGACCTCCGACAAGCCTGATCTGTTAACTCCATCATTTGATAGCTTGGCACATTATCAATTCCACAATAGCTTTAGTGATGAGGACAGTGACACCATTCTTGTCAGACGTTATGAAGATTTCGAAATAGCTGCTTGTTTAGATGAATCTTGCCAAGAATATTGAAGCGTCATCGATCGGCGATTGTTAACTATTTAAAACGTATTTAACTAGACATTGTATGACCCTTTTTGTTCAATAATTATTTATAATCTTAACGTTTTAACAGCTACAAGATATCCATTGATTTAAAAACGAAATATTGTGTAAAAATGTGTCGATCCTGTGCAGTGGTAGAAATTAAATAACTTAAAGCAGTTTATGTGTATTGCATATGTGTATCAAATGTATACATGCACATAATCATGAACATACATTCACAGGTGAGAATTAATGAAACGCAATTGTTTTAAAATGAATTGTTATAGCATATAAGCGTACAATTTATGTTAGTATTATCAACCAGCTTATCGGAATGTAATAAATTCTTGTGATGTTTACATCAATATAAATTGTTATAATGTTTTGTGGTCATTATATCTCAATATATTCAAGCATATTTTCAGCAAAAACTTTTGAAAATGAAATGCCGCTTTAATCGAGAACATTATACGTGATATATAAAGAGTCATTTAAAAGGAAATCCCTTATGTAACAATGATTAATATTAAAATACCAATTGATTGACATTGTGTGTTAACTTTGCAAGCTAATGTAGCAGCCAAATTACATCCACCCGAGGACGTTCGTCGGTACACCTTTCATTCTATCGGTACTTGGTCCCATTGATAACCCGCTTCAAGGCGTCTACTGTTTCTGGATGTCATTAATCACTACCAATTGGCTGGCGTGTTCGTTTATCACATAATATTACTATGTTCAGTCGTCTTGCATACATTCGCCCTTGTGACTCTAACGCTGGTTGTATAATACAAACACTAGGGGGTCTATATTTTAAGCATATAATCAGAAAACGGGTGTGTTTCTTAACTTAATGTGGAGCGTTAATGAGTGTAATAGTACTAACAAATGGTGCTGACTGGGTCAGTGGCTGTACCAGTAACAGTAGATAGCACTGGTAAGGTATTGTCGTACTCATAACATCGTTGTGCTATGGAAAATCATGACGCTTTCAAATAGGCCACGTTGATATGATTTGTTCACAATAAATCTCGAATCATTTTTTTACAAACACATAGTGTATGATAAAAATGTGAATCCGCGGGATGAAGCAACGTCGAGATTGCATATTCATTGCGTTGTCTATTATTCTTTGTGTCATAATTATAAGTTAAATACTGTTTACATGGCTACATGTTAATTTATGTGTGGACCAAACTGGTAATGTATCTTATGGTGTTTTTTTTACTGATGAAATATAAAGGTATATTAAAATTTAATTTTGTGGTGAATTGTTTATCAGCCACTGGGGAGGACACCGTTGCTAAGAACACGGGAAAGACGTTGTCGAAAAGTAACAATACGCACACGTGATCAATGTCGTGAAATAATTCTAGCATATTCAATACAAAATGTCGTTATCCGCCGAAAAAGCACTCCAGGCCTACACAATGCCAATCATAATTAGAAATCGCCCCATGCAGCCACATGTCACATGTTTAATTGCGGTGCCTCTCGAAACAAATAAAGCTTGTCCTTAGACAGGGTACATTCATGTCACCCTTGTTACCCACATCTGCCCCTTTCGTTCCTAAAAGAAACGACGTCGTTGTCCTCCGAACTTGAACAACCCTTTTGATACGCATGGACGGATATCCATTGTGGTGTCATAGGGAAGTGCTTAGATTTAGCGTTCTTTTTCATTCAATAGTGAGTTTGAAGTGATAAATTATATGTAACTTTGTAACGATACCCAATTGTGAATGTGATTTTTTTTTAACATTTAAAAACAATTGGACATACATACATGTATATATACGAGAGGGAGGAAAGGAGGTAACTGATGTGCATAAATAGACAATATTTAGATTGGTGTATCGCCTGTTGAAAGAAAAATTGAATGTGTTTGCCAATAGAAGTGTCATGTAAGTTAAAATGTCTTTTTTCAAGTAGCTTTCGGAGGAGGGATGGGTCAAATCACAAAAATCAAGGCAAAGTTTTATGAATGTCGATAGACTCATCTTATAAAACAAAGTGTTAAATTTACTAACATGATTTTATCCAAAATGTCCAATTTCCCAATATTTGACATTGATGTGCTAAACTCTTCTTCCTGAATAGAAGTAAGAAAGTATTGCTCTATATGCCACATATTCACTGTAAGTACATGCACATTTTAATATTGTATTCACGAATATGAAAGCAGATAAGAAATTCACGTTAATCGTATTCATATGCATCTTACAATCCTTCAAATAGCCAATATATGTTGGATTCATTTCGGCAGTTGGTTTGGGAGTCAATGGCTTCGCAAAACGTTCTTGCATTTATATCAAACGTTTAACTACTTGATTCGTCTACATAATATAAAACCAACGCTTGCGTCACAACCAAGTAACACTTGATTGCTGTTTACCTTCTTCATTTCGGGAGTATTTTCTCGTCGCTCAAGTGACACTCTATACAGTTTGAATTTGTTTTGTCGCTTAAATTGAATTAACGCTGAACTCCTACATTGCATTACCACATTTGTAATTCATTAGCAAGTGCATTAGTCTTTATTATAGTTCTCTACAATATTATATGTGTGTGACGAGATTGATAAATAAGAATTTATAAAGCCCTGATGTGTACCGTGATTCGTGAATTCTAGTGATGAAACAAAATGTAGAGGTTTAAAACATAATATTTTACGTAGGTGTTCATTGCATTCTTTACATGAGTGGATTTATTTTTGGATTAAGTTTATTGTCAGTAAATACATTTAGTTTCGGTATCATATAAAACAGGCAACAACACTATGTGAGTACAATTTCAATATTTTGTTACATTATGTCAATAATCGAAACTCCAGTAAACTTCATCACACTCACTAAGCTGTTAATAACATTTAAACAACATGTACGATTTAAGTGATCAAAATAGTTATATTCGCGGTATATTGGACACAAACTTACAAATCATAAAAAATATTTTACGTTTTTATCACAATGTGTACATTTGATTATTATTCGGTTTCAAATATTATAATTTTATTTCTTTGACATGCACAGTCTGAAGCTCAAGAAGTCTGGAATCAATACATTTACAGTTTAACTTTGCTTTTAGTCTATATGGATCTGTTATAAAAAGTACTTTATCATCATCAAATGATAACATATGCAATAAAAGTTGTTCGTTATCGAAATTAGCAGAGGGAAGATATTGCTTTATCCCAAATGAGAAATAAAATAATTAAGATCACAGATCATTTAATATTTTGATAAATTTACAAGTTCAGTGATTTGCATACACTTAAAACATGCACTCGTCCATTTCACCAAGAAGAAGATAAATGGGCTCCGTTCAGTTATGATAACAATATGCTAGGGAACCAATGCAGTCTTTTTGCATTATTATTACTCTAACATTCACTGACAAGTGCAAACTGGGCTGCGATGATTGCATATAGACAATCCCAGAATCGATAAATTGACCGCCGCCATATTGGCTATTACGTCACCCGCTACTGAAAACGGTACAGAAGAATTAGGCAGATTACAACGTTATCATAATGTACACCCGCTTTATTCCAATAAACAGTACTTTATGACTTCGCACAGTAGGATTGAAAACAAGTGAAACATGAAACCAAGTGTCGATATGTAACACATCGTTAATCAATATATCTTAAATAAAAAATATACACGATAGATTCATAAAATATGTGTCTCTGCAACAATATTCAGTGACAACACGTAATGTTTAAGGCCGAGTTGGCATTTTTAAGCATATCTTTCAGTAATGCCTTTGTATAAAATTTAATTATTTATTTATGAAATACAATTATTCAAGGATAATTATAAGGGTGAAGAAATATCTAAAGTCTGAAGTAAAAGTTGTGATTTTAGCGTAAATAGTGCCGGAGATATTAACAAAGATCTATCAATATATAAAGATTGGAAACATCCATTCAGACCAATTTTTTTT
>VMBQ01000163.1:49460-106936 GCA_007657795.1 Dreissena rostriformis
TTCCCTATATTGTTGTTCAGTACCGTTTTGGAGGCGCGCGGGGATATTCAGGAGCGGTAATCCGGGAGGTATCGATTTCTGGGATTGTCTATAGTTTGTAACAGAAACTATAAATCAATGATATTAAACATTGAGATTGTTCTTATTGTGCTGAAAAAGGGGGAAAATTGGGTATTATCCAAACGATCATGTGTAAGGCTCATTTTAAAAATTGCTAACTAAACTATGCGGCTTACTAACGTGTTATATAAACTGGACTACAACTATTACGGTGCCTGTCTGCATATAGCTTAAGTAATAATCATGTGCTATAAAAGTGTTAAAAGACAGCCACGAACATTTCTCGTCAACTTGAATATATTGCATATTGCACAATTGGCTTTTAGTCGAGTATAATGATAAAATGTTCATTTTTTAAATTAGAATAATGCCACTTGATGTAAAGAAAGCATTATAAACTTAACGTGGTTCTACCTTATATTACATGCTAGAAAATATACATACATTGAAGTATATTGACAAAATGTTAATTTTAAAATGACTTTTATGTATTATGCAACTTAATGCTAAGTTATTATTATACACTAAACGTGGTTGTAACTTATAGAGCACGTTGTACAATATGCCAACATTTTAGATTTATAATAAAGCGTTTCCTTTGAAATTTAATTAACGTGGGTGAACCATATATTATATTGTGTTCAAATTACCTTCATTGGATAAAAATTACAAAAAAACACTTCTTTTTAATGTGAGTTACGTGATGTAAAATACGTCATGTGTAAAACGTGGTTGGACAACAAAATGTATGTATTAAAAAAATGTCCACGTTAAACAACTCAATGCTCAATAATCAAATGTTCATAAGATGACTATATTAAGCGTATACTATGTAGATCGCGATTTTTAAGGATACATAGGTGTTTGGAGAAATATATATCGTTTTTGTAGAAATATCTACCAAGATCTTGACACGTATACAGTTTAAAAAGGCGAACGGTAAATTCTTGTTGTTAAATGTTGTGTGTTGTTTTTTGGACTATCGCCAGAAATAATCCTGAACTCTACTCTCTCTGTAGTAAGACATTGCAAGTAATTGGGCGACTTACTATACCCGCGTATATAAATACATCTGCACTTTGTAATGGAGTGATTTCGAATATAGTGCATCATCGTATTCTTCTCTGTAATGTGAATTCTATCTAACACTCGTGAACAGTTATGGAATACCATTATAGACACAAACGGACTTAGCGCTTTCATCCAGATGTGTCTCTCTAGTCTTTCTGAGCAGTGCACTTATATACTCCGGATGTTTCTTGATATGAACTATGACAACCTCAATCATACAAGACTTTCATCACTAGTCTTTAAAATGTTGTTTACAGTACTCACTAAATGATTACCTTGGGATTATATTAAGATATATATATATTATATACAGTACATTTAAATAGTCTTTTTTCACAGTCTAGCAATTTCTTGTTTCGGTGCTAGGCTAGAGATTGGCTGGTTATATATCTAACTTAACATAATGATCATGATAACACGATACTCCTCGCTGCCTGACTAGAATTTCTCTTTTGCCTCCTATATGGGACAACTTGGAGACTCTTCTAAGTAACAAAAAAAAACAAAGCATCGCGATTTTACTAAATAATAATGTTTTGAAAGTTCTCTCTGTTTTGCTGATGTTGATGTTAACATCCATATATCGTTTATGTTTGTATTTACCTGAACCCTTGTTCATATATAGTTGTATTGTGTTTTGATCTGCGTATCTTGTACATAGAGGAATACAAGTAAAAGTTAAGTGTGATATAAGTCGTTACGAGTTTTTGCCGTAAACTATGTTATCCGTGTTTTTTATTACCCATATCGTATTAATACGCCTGACATATTAGAAAAATTAACGTTAAATTCAAATGTTGTTCAAAGAACCACTCAAAAAACAAACTCATTTACTACTTTTTTTTAAGATAACATCGTAATTTTATAAATTATACAAACTTTTTTTAACATTAAAGATGATGAATCTATACAATTAAAACCAAAAAAAAATAAAATGCATACTTTTGGAAAGATATGCATTATAAATGACTGTTTAAAAAAAAAATCTGTTTAAATTTAAACTTATGTTTAATAAACTTAATAGTGTTTTATTGCCTTTAAATCTGGTCTGTCATACCGTATGTTAATTAACATAACGCTGGTTATGCGATTGTCGTTCAGGAATTCTGGAGATTATCGCCAAAGCTAGCGATTCAAAATATAAATTAAAAAACCCAGAAAAGTCTTTCAGCTGTTTTTCCTTCAAAGGTATTCGTTCGCTTCGTTTTTACAAACTAGTCAGTACTGTCAGTAGGGATTTATTCATACTTTGTGGAAAGTGGAAAAGTGCTTTAGTATCAACACATTTCTGAAGATACATAGTCAGCATCTTTAACATTTGATCGAAATAGAACCATACCTAATACATTACATCTTCACATCACCCCCAAATCGATTGTTGGTTTAGAAGTAACCACCCCGTTATGGTGTTCATAAAGAGTGTTCAGTATAACTCAAGGTCGTAATCCCGCAGTTTGTTTTATGATCAGATAGGTTTGTACTCTAAGGATCATTGAAAAGTCACTATAGGTTTCGATTAGGAAGACATGTATGCAATGAATTTCTATCATTACAATGAAGAACTTAACAAGTAAAGTGCGATCAGTAGACCACGCATGATACATTCATATCCGTACACAAACTGCTCTTTTTCTTACCTTGGTGATTTCCACAAGACTCAAAGAATTATAAACCGCAAAAACAATGTACATGTAATGTTAGTTTTCTCCGTATTGAACATATACATTACTATTGTTTTCATATTTAATTTCACTTTTACAGATAATTGTTCATCCATTGAGGTTACAAGTATATTGCCATATGCCACGTGTTTACATTTACCTAACAATGTATATGAACTACATGTATACCAGTTAATAAGATAGCGAAAGGAAAATACTGTACATGTACATAGTATATGAATCGAGTAGTATTAGACATCACAGTGAATGTTTATGAATAAAGTTACCAATACTATCGAATATACTCCTATTGGACATTTAGCAGTAACTAACATTTTAGAAAACTTCATTATACATGGAGTATTACACAATTTAATGTTTGTGTGGTAGGAAAATCAACATGTGCTACTTGAGAAGTACAAACAATGACTTTATAGCGGACAGCGTAGCTCCTGACCAGACTGCATCGATGCTCATGCTGGTCTACAGCTACGTTGGCCGCATATGGCAGAAGACCCATTTTCGCATGAGGCGGCTCGTATACTGACATCAAGCTATTTACTAAACTACGATGTACAGTATAACATACTTATAATATGCCCCTCCTACTTCCAATTCATTGAAATATTAAATAAACTGATCTTTTTTGTTAGTTACCCATCCTTTGACATATCATAGAAACGGATAGATCTGTTTTACTTACCACATTAGGTGACATAAATCAGCAAATGTGAAATTGTTGATCGAGAAAAAATACTGTAATGAAAAATATGTGTATTTTAAAATTAGTTATGTATAACGGATCAAATTAACGGACCGTTTATGTTTAACACCGTAACTTAAGTCGTATGTAGTCTAGACTCATTAACAAAAATGACTGCTGTATTCTATCACCATTAAAAGCGTTAATGCGAACGGTAGCCGACAACTTTATATTATGAACATTAGTTGTAAATGTTTCGTGATTATTACTGTCGTTTACGTTGACAGTGGTAATTTGGACAGGTGTCAACTATTCCATAACCAAGGCATCTTATATCATTTAAATGATTTTTTTTTTTTTGGGGGGGGGCTTGTTGTCGGGAATCCATTATATAACCAGGCATACATAAAGCTTATTTAATGAACTAATGTACGAATTTGTTAAGCATACTTCTAACATTATCTCCCTATATCAGTTTTAATTCTAAGCACTGAAGCCAATACAAAGACATGATTTATCAGGGTATGCCAAACACATGTGAAACTTTTATTACTGTAGATATTTTATGAAGATGTTATTCACAATATACGACGGTAATTTTCTTTGAAAAACAATTCTCAACTCTATAAACTGAATTTAATATCAATTATGAAGCTTTATTGCGCCTAATTTAGCCATTTCCAATATAATGTGTGTTATCTAAAGATGTCAGCTATATTGCGTGTGTAAAAAGGTAACATTCCAACTGCTTATGCAATTACGTGTGTTAAATTAATTCTCGTAACACTTAATGTTTCTTGCATGTGCTTATAATTTATCACGCATTATATGTCTTAATGCAGCAATTGCACACATTTAAATTAATTGTCATAGATATGAATCTATCTTGAGTGTGCTTATAATGTATAACACATTGTATGTCGTTTTCTTGTCATTTTATGTTTAAGGCATGTTAATTTAAATACGCCAACTTAACTCTTTGCGAGGATAATATCCGAGAATGCCAATGTCAACTCAAACTATTTGATAATGCAAATATTGTTAATAATATCTGCTTATTGTTCTTCATTGGTGCTGAGATCTTTATACAAATGCAGTGCTCCAACAAAATGTATTATTCTTGCACAAATTTACCTTACATTTGACGAAACACTTGTGTTATTATAAATAGATGTATTGTGCTCCTATGCTATTAATTTAAGCCGCTGTTTATATTATCATTAAAGCTAAATGAGTAATACGTTAAACGCAATACAAAATGCATAGTTAGAGTGGTAAGAGATGTCTGTTATTGTTTGCTATCTCTGAACCAAATGCCAGAAACGGAAAAGGCAATCAAACAAAACTATTAAGGTGGTCATAAGTGCATGGAAAGCAATACAGTTTAAAATTTACATTTTAATATATTAACACAATAATTATTGCAAAATTGCTTAATCAATATGTTTGTGTGTGGTTGATTCCAAAAAGGTATTGGCACGTGTGGCATAAACGGCAGATGCCAAAGTCCACACACACCCCATCATTTTTTGCGGTCACAGCCGAACAGGTTTAATTTATATACGTCACGTCATGTAAATTGAAGCTTCACATTTTTTTTTATTATCCTCTCCTGAGTAAACTACATAAATGGTAAAAAAAATTATATGTCAGAGACACCTATTCATTAAAAACAACGTAAGCATGTGTATTTGAATATGCTTGACATTCCAGAACATTATTAACTACATGTTGACTTACTTTTTGATTCCAAAGAATACTGGAACAGGTTCTTTTTTTACACATTTTTAAACAACCAAAATAAATATGATCTGTTTTGTTATCAATGCAAATTTGTTAACAAGTAATCAATTAATGTTGTATTTTTTCTCAACAAAATGAAAAGTAAAGCCCGTCAGTCATTCTTTCCAGTTTTACGATACCTTAATGAAGCAGACAATAAATGTGTCAGAATGTAGTTAACATTCATTTAAAGCTATTGTATCACCTATATACAAATATCACTTCTTTATTATAAGAAAGCTAAATTGAGAACTCATTTCATGTCGCTTTGCATTTTCATATTTAAATGATGACACAAATATATGGGGGTAACTTCATACTTCAGCTTTATTTGGGGCTTTCCATTTTACATTATTTTTTTTTGTTTTCGGGTTAATAGGGAGAATTCCAATATCGTTTTATAAGAGCTTAAAAAATAAGACTATAAAGACTGGATATTTAGCACAATTTTAAAAAGTAAAGATATACAAATAAACTATACAGCTGAAAAATAACTTTCATTATATACATTTTAACTGTGTGTGTGTGTGGGGGGGGGGGTTAAATGTGCGTTCCACATTCCTCCTACCATCTTTTAATACTGGCAGTGATATGATATGGTTTTCATGCAAACACTTCGAACTTCTAAAATGAATTCAACACTCTGTTTTTAAGCGGGAGACACGTTAGTTAAACCCGCAATACCCTATTATTAAAATTAGCATATGTTATGACGCCTATAAAACTTTCAGTCTTGCCGTTTCGTCCTGGACAATGTGTTAAACGGCGGCTTAACAAACACGTTCTGTCAGCTGAATAATTACTTCACCACACTGAGTGGGACCTCCGACAATCCTGGTCTGTTAACTCCATCATTTGATAGCTTTGTACATTATCAATTCCACAATAGCTTTAGTGATGAGGACAGTGGCACCATTCTTAAATGTACTTGTCAGACGTAATGAAGATTTCGAGTCTGCTGCTTGTTTAGATGAATCATGCCAAGAAGATTGAAGCATCATCCATCGGCGATTATTAACCATTTACAGTGTATTCAACTTAAAGTGAGACTGTACGATTTTCATATGTGTTAAATTGTAATATATTGAAACAAATATGTTACAATAACACAAAATAGGCAAGGAAAATTATACGCTGAAGACGAATTTCATAAAATGCAGCAAAGACAAGTTAGCGCAGGTTAAAGCCGATGCCGACACTTTTACTCGTATTTGCTAGGAAACAAAATTGTGTCTTTGTGTCGTATGAACGAATCTGCACTAAAACTAAATTTAGATGCACATTGTACATGCATGATACATATGCTGGCGAATGCGGCTTGAAGCCTTTTTCGATTTCAGATTTAAATATCTGGCTTATTTGGCATTTTTCGACACATGTTCTTCTTAACTTTTATTTTAATTTATATTGAAATATATGTATAATAAGTGTTTTACACATGTTATATAAATTCATAAATATTTGACAAAATCGTACAGTCTCACTTTAACATTTGAGGACCCTTTATGTTCAATAATTATTTATAATCTTAACGTTGCAACAGTTACAAGATATCCATTAATTCAGAAACGAAATATTGTGTAAAATGTGTCGTGTCTGTGCAATGTCTGAAATAAAATAACTTAAAGCAAGTTATGTGTATTACAATTTACATATGTGTATCAAATGAATTGTATACATGCACATACTCATGAACATACATTCACAGGTGAGCATAAATGAAACTCTTGTCAAATTTAAACTTTTAAAAAGAATAATAATAGCATAGAATAGTGTTACATTTAGGATAGTATGATCATGCATCTTATCGGAATGTACAAACTTCGTGTGATGTTTACATGAGTCAAAAAAAATATCATGTTTTATGGTCATCATATCTCAATATATTCAAGTATATGTTCTAGATTTGAAAACAGCATACCGTTAATTATAGCAATTTATGTCGCAACAAAGACCTTAAGTATCTCAGAGTCTAGTAATGTCCACGACAATAAGATATCTAAAAACAGCATCGTTCATACAGATAACGACACGTCAATCAGCGCTGTGATGTTAGCAAACGTTATCTCCAAACGTCATTCATTTGATACCTTAGGATGATATCAATTTCATACTTATATTAACGCGGGTGAAGGACCTCGTGTTTTTCTTAAAACACCTTGACAAACAATACACGTGTCCTTCACAGTTCTTTTAACGTGAAATCGACTTAAATATCTTTATTTCTATCAGGTTATTATAAGAAAAACAAGTATAAATAAAAAAATGACCCATGCATGATAAGGGAAAATGTTGAGGCGGTAGCATTTCGTCAATAACCAGTCTAACGAGCACTGTTCTACCTTTCGGCGACAACGTGCGATGTTCTTTAGATAAATAGTTAGCCTTGGTTCTGCGTCTACGATTACATGTGATTTATTAACATACTCGCCGAAATGGCTGGTTCTACAATCTTGCTGCAAATATATCGTTCGTATTGTTCACACACGACTCCTATGCGACTAATATAAGACGTCTTGTCTCGGGGCAGCCAGTTTTTAACACAAAAATCACAGCCAAAACTTTTGAAAATGAAATGTCGCTTGAATCAAGAACATAAGACGTGGTATATAAAGAGTCATTTAACAGAAATTCCCCTAAATAACAATGATTAATATTAAACTACCAATTGAATGACATTGTGTGTTAACTTTGCAAGCAAATGTAGCAACCAAATTACATCCAGCAGAGGACATACGTCGGTACACCTTTGATTCTATCGGTACTGGGTCCCTTTGATTACCTGCTTCAATGCGTCTACTGTTTCTGTATGTCATTAATCACTACCAATTGGCTGGCGTGTTCGTCTATCACATAATATTACTATGTTATGCAACCTTGCATACATTCGACCGTGTGACTCTAAAGCTGGTTGTATAGTCTCGTGGGTGTCTTAACTAAAAATGCAATATTGTTTACATTGCTACTTGTTGATTTATGTGTGGACCAAGTGGTAATGTGTATGATGGTGTTTTATTGCTGATAATATAAATGCATATCAACATTTCATTTTGTTGTGAATTGTTTATCAACCACTGGGGAGGACACTGTTGCGACGAACACGGGAAAGATGTTGCCAAAAAGTACCAATACGCACACGTGACCAAAGTTCTAGCATATTCAATACAAAATGTTGTTATCCACCGAAAAAGCACTCCAGGCCTATGCCATTCCAATCATGATTAGAAATATCCCCGTGTGGCAACGTGTCACATGTTTAATTGCGGTGCCTCTCGAAACGAAAAAGCTTGTCCTTACGTAGGGTACATTCATGTCACCCTTGTAACCCACATCTGGCCCCTTTTGTTTCTACAATAAACGACGTCGTTGTTCTCCGGTCTTGAACAACCCTTTTGATACGCATGGACGGATATTCATTCGGGTGTCATTTGAGGGAAGTGCTAAGATTAAGCCTTCTTGTGCATTCGATAGTGAGTTTGTAGCGATAAATTATGTGGTATTTTGTAAGGACCTTCCAATTCGTGTATAATATGTGTATTATATTTTAAACATTTAAAAACAATTGGACATTTATAAACGGTATCTATAGCAATTACTCGATATACTATAATATAAACGAAAGATCTTTAAAAAAAATATAACTAACGAATGCATGAATGGATGAAAAGATATCGTGCACATATCGTAATTTCTTTCGGCTAAACTCCTGATAAAATGCGAATATCGTACATGTGTCATGTCAATGTCGTGTCAATGTTGAAGACAACTCGAGCAAATGTCGTCTAGTAACAATTCCGCAACCAACTCATATACTTAACGACGAGTTATAACTCGCCCGAAATGGTACAAAACTCGAAGATCAAAATCCACAATCTGACAGGCATTTAAAGGGGCCGTCCAACAGATTGGTAAATTGACCAAATTAAAAAAAGTTGTTTCATATTCGCAAATTTTCTCGTTTGTTATGATATTTTTGAGGAAATAGTAATACTGACCATTTACAATGCTCTTAAATATCCATTATATGCATCTTTTGACGATTTGAAAACCTCAAAATCATAAAGCGTCGTTCGACGCGAATCGATTGAATAATTTGGAAAGTTCTGTTATTGTCGCTATATTTTGTAAAACTACGAGGATTGCTTATATATGGTATAAAATACGGCTATCGTACATACTTGCCAGGATGGCCGAGCGGTCTAATTGGTTTTTACTCCAGGACCCCGATGGTCACTGGTTCGAGCCTTGATGAGGTTTACTTTTTTTTCCCTTTTTAAATTGTATTCTTGTTTTTTAACTGCAGATTTTTAGGTCAAATGTTTGAATTTATCAATATAGAGCATTTAATGACATGCTTCAATACATGCCAAAATCTAGTGGACAGTCCCTTTAATAGCTGGTATTAATTTTGTGAAATAACACGCACAATTCGTATTTTATTCTGAATTTAAATTTTAAGGGCAAATTAAGCTTATCCACATCAGTAAAAGTGTTTGTATTTAATTTGGCCTATGGCAATTTTAAGGTCAACGTGATTTATAAGTAATTGTACTAACTAGGTACGAGATTTGCGAAGAACGCGTGCTGTGTAAATTACATAATATGTTTCATTCTTCCCTTTGATAATGGGACAAATTAAGCAGTTGTCACTTCCAGCAATTATATTTGATTTAGGAACGGTTTCGGGACGTGTTCAATTTGCATTTGATGACTCTTTCAAATGCATTCAGAATAAGAATATAATGAATATTCATTATTTTCAACAATTATTGCAAGTTATAAAGGTAATGACAAGGCGCTTTCCGAAAAGAATACCATAATGAATGTAGTGAGAGTTGTTGCAATCTTAGAACGCCCCCCCCCCTAGGTCGTATTGTGGAAGTCCAATCCAGCCTCTTTGGGATGTTCGTTAAGCTATGGATATTAAAGTAGTTTAAGCAAAGGTCATTTATAGGAATAATAAAACACATGAAATACGTGAGATAGTATTTTTTTTACTATTCGCTAGTCTTTCAAAATGCTAGATCAAAATATGTATAAATTATAATAATGAGTTAAAGCTTTCTTACTATAATGATTACAGAATAATGATTTAAAAATATTATAAAGTTAATAATAATAAAGATAAACCAACAGTGTCATAAAATCTTCAACGATTGACACACAAAATAATATACTCATTACACGTATTGAAACATTTAGAATATCCAAATAAATTTTAATGTTGCGTTTTTATTGAAATCGCAAGCGAGTTTTATAAGCTTCAGTAAAATTAATGTTGTCTGTGCCATCAGCCTTGTCATGTTAAACGTTTTAGGTTATGAATGTAATATAAATTTGCAAAGAAAATTAATTATAAGCGCGTATATATATATATATAAACCTGAACCACTCTATGGAAGGCAAATTCACCTATCTGAAACACAATGCAATATAACACATTTCATTGGCTAAGAAATGTGATGCAACTAAAATATAACCATTTAGATACCTTCCGAATATCAACATTTGACTATTGCCCGCATGTTGTACGTTGTACGAATTTGTCGTAGATGACAGCTTGTAAAGAAGTGTAGAAAACCAATATATACAAGGTTAAATTGTATAAGTAGTTGACTGGAAGTTTTAGGACCATTCTTGTTTGGAAAATTATAAGGGGATTCAACAATAAGTAAGTATCGATGTCAAAGGACAAAAACTATGCAGGCAAACATAACTAACAACTCTGAGTAAAAGTACAAAAATCGACGATTTTAGAACCCTGTGATTGTTTGATAGTTTATTGAGAGACCCTCCGTTTAAGTATACAAATATTGTGTGAAATTTGTTCCGGTAAATACCATGACATTATATTCTGAGTAACGAAAATACTGTTTTGTTTTATATACACATGGATACATTTTATCTAGGAAATTTGGTTTACAAAATTAATCAGAATATCCTTAATGTAATTGTGTGTTTTAGAATAAATTGTAGTCATGTTTTATACTCATCAGACCCGCGTATGATTTATTATATCAATATGTTGCTCAACAATGAACTTGAATATATCATAATCGAGTTACATCCACGACACTTTTTAAAAAAGTATCTAAAAAATACCAACTTTTAAAAGGTTCACATCGTAATATTTTTTTAAAATCTTTGAATAGCCATTAATGTTTGATTCGTTTTGACGACATGGTTCTGAGAACTTTTTAAGGTTCTTCATAATGTCCTTGCAAATGTATAGAATATTCATGTAATTGAATCGTCCGTATGTATGACTATTGGCCGATGTTACTGCCATTTTCGCTTGATTGGTATTCACCAACCGAGACAGTATCGTGTCTATCTCTTGCGGATTAATGAGGTATTTTCTCATTTATCTCTAGCGACAAAAACTCGGTTGAATTGTTCTCGTCGCTTAAATTGAATTAACGCTAAATACGCCTCTTAAATTACATAACTGTATTTTTCAATTCGAATGCGGCAGCAAATACAAAAAGTGTATGTATAACATTTCTCTGTATAATTTTGTTATGAAACTGATAAAGAATGTAAACAGTCTATATGGGACTTGTCATGTTTCGTGAATGCTAATGTTGAAAATAACTTTTAAAAGGTTTAGATCGTAATATATTACGTGGGTGTTCAATGCATTAATTGCATCATTAGATTTAAATTTGGATTATGCTTATTGGGAAAAAAAATCCAGTTACGGTATCGAAAACAAGCTTAAACTAGAAATGGCGCGGCAGAGGCCGACGCGTATCCCCACACCGAATGTTTGACCTAGGTGTGCTCCAGGGTTGGTAATGGGGCCATGCATAGTCGAGATTGACCGTATTGTCATAAAGAAGTTCAGTATCAATTAGAAGTGAATTGGTGTAGAAATGAAGAAGTTATAGTAAAGGCAATTTTGGGTGGGTGTGACCTATGTGGGCAGGGTGCCCCAGGGTTGGTAATGGGGCCATGCATAGTTGAGATTGACCGTATTGTCATAAGAGAAGTTCAGTATCAATTTGAAGTGAATCGGTGTAGAAATGAAGAAATTATAGTAAAGGCAATTTTGGGTGGGTGTGGTCTATGTGGGCGGGGCGCCCCAGGGTTGGGAATGGGGCCATGCATGGTTGAGATTGACCGTATTGTCATAAGAGAGGTCCAGTATCAATTTGAAGTGAATCGGTGTAGAAATAAAGAAGTAAATGTAAAATAACCTAAAAAAATGAGTGATAATTTCTGACGCGGCCCCACCCCAACCCCTATAACTTTTGACCCAGGGGTCAGATCAAAATTCCAAATAGTGCAGGGTCGCACATATGCTCATAGCTACCATGTGTGTAAGTTTCAAGGTTCTAGTGCTAATAGTGTAGGAGGAGATATTGGCCAGGACGGACGGACGGACGGACAGACGGACGGCGGAGATCACCACAATATCCCCACCTTTTTTTCAAAAAAGTGTGGGGATAACAAATACAACTTGAGTACCATTTTATTATTCTTATGTATCCTGTCACAGTCTATTACTTTTGAAAAGAAATGACAATCCACTAACCTTATTCGCACACCCCACTGAGTTAAGTTCTTTTGTTAATACAACTGCTACTACATTTGTAAACATATTTAATCAGGGCTTCCATGATGAAATATCTAGATATTCGCTATAATATCCCAGCGATTTCAATGTAGATGATTATTGCTTTTAAGTTGATAAACGTATTATTCAAATCATATAAATCACAGAACATGTGCTAGTAACGGAATTAAAAGATTTGGAAAAATATAAATAATAAAGTAATAATTGTACATGCATCAGATACTTTTAAATTGTTTGTTGTTGTTGTTGTTGTTGTTTTTTCTTGTTCATGCATTGGTTCTTAAAATAGTCTTTTGCATGAAAAAATGCTTTAATTTAAATTAAATTATTACGTTTTACAATCGATGTTTAAAATGATTTTATTTAAAAAAAAAAAAAAAAAAAAAAAAAAGTTCCCGTTAGACAAATAACAATATTAATATTAGCCTAGCATTTTGTCAAGTAAATCAGGGCTTTATCAATAGATGTTCACTGAGATGACATGTCGAGTAAAAGAAGTGCATGATTTGTTGGAAGAATGAAAAACCTTTTAAACACGTCGATATTTGTGTAAGGGCACCAGTTTGTTTTTTATAGAAATCTGCGAGTCGGATAACGTATTATAATAGCATATGTGTCAAGAAGGTTTACATCAGCCACACTCGTGTCGAATGCATATGGGAAGTTTACAATTAGGTTTATTATATATTAAATCATTTTTATAATTTATCACGCGATACTTAATATGACATTTCAATAAAATGACTAAAATAAATATTTATTTAAAAAAAACGATAGGTTTTAAAATATTCTTATTTACGAAATTAGACCAAAATACAAATCAAGCGTATGGCGGCATAGAACTGCATAAAGATAATTTAGTATTGAGGAGTAAAGTTTGAACAAGATTTACAAACATAATACGGATGTTTATTCTTTATTATTATAACTGGTTAATAGGCAATTTAATAATAGTGCAAATTAGTGATATACCTGACATTTGTTGGGACTTCTATGTCATAAATATTTTATTTAATAAGTTGTCCAATGTCTTTCGCAATACATGAACACGAATTTTTTGTTGATGTTTTTTTTGTGTTTTTTATACCTTGTTACGCAAGTCATTATACAGTCCTGTCAACTTATGTATGCGTCGGGGGTTTCGATGTATCACACTTATTGAGTTATAAGGAAGATAAACGTGTTTTATTTTGCATTGTACAATTACAATCGATATGAAATTCGCATAAGTGAGATACATCGAAAGACCCGACGCATACATAAGTTGACAGGACTGTATAATTGATATCAGTTTTCAGTAGGTATGGCTCTTGTACACTGCACCACCTTTCAATGAAATATATTTATCTATGAAGATATATCATGGACAAGCAAAACGAAGGTCCGACGGAAAAAAGTATTCCAATATAAACCCCTCTTACATTTTCTTGTGCTGGCACTTGGGTTTCAAAACCCTTTTTTGAGATACACATGATGCTTAATAGATTGTAATATTCATTTAGCGTATTGCGTGTATTTGATTTCATTTATTGTGTCATTGGACACCAATTTTGGGTCACATATTCATTAATTCATTGCACAGTTTCGTTTGGAACATGAAAGGTTGTTTACGATTGATATTTTCGGACTACTTCATGCCCACAATATTGCGCTGCTTATATATAATATGCTTATTCACCCACACTTGTTTCATATTACAGGATTCATTTATGCGTAAACAAAATGTAATTCATCTATGCCACACGACTGAACAAACAATTGTGTGCATACCGCTGTATGTATCATAAGCGATTAACTCAAGGATTAACGTGAGACCGGTGAACATAAACTGTAAATCAACGACTTTTGTAACACTGTTATACTCGTTTTTCATATTTCATTTAAATAAACGCGGTTGAATTCACGTGAATATGATTATGTTGGTACCAATTGAAAGAATATTTACTGATATCTTGCCAAAGCGTTGCATTTATCTCATACAAACCTCGTTAAAAACAAAAACTCATTTTAATTCCGAACGCAACTGTTGGTTTTTCATTGTATTAACCCATAATAAATCAGATATAAATCTAATAAAACATTGTGTTGAATTTATCATCATGATTTTTGTCCAAAATGTTCCGATTGCTATGTCATTTCCCAATACCTGACATTAATGTGCTAAAATCTTCTTTCTGGCGTCACTACCAATAAACGCTTGATTGATGTTAACCGTCCTTATTTCGGTAGTATTTTCTCATCGCTCAAGTGACAATCTACACAGTTTGAATGTTTTTCGTCGCTTTAATTGAATTAACACTGATTACACCTCTTACATTGCATTACCTCATTTTCAATTCGATAGCAAGTACATTAGTCTTTATTATAGTTCTCTACAATTTTACATTTGTGTGACGAGATTGATACATAAGAATGTATAAAGCCCTGTATTTGTTCCATGATTCGTGAATTCTTATGATGAAAGAAAGTGCACAAGATGTACGCATAATAATGTATGTGGGTTTTCATTGCATTCTGTGCATTATTGGATTTTTTTTTTTTTTTATTAAGTGTATTGTTTGTAAAGATATTTAGCTTTGTATCAAATAAAGTTGACACCAATACTACGTGAGTACAGCTGCAATATTTCGTTACATTTTTTCAGTAATTGAACCCCCTGTAAACTTCATCAAAATCACTGAGCTATAAGTCCTTGTTAATAGAATTTAAACAAACATGTACGATTTAAGTGATCAAAATATTTATACTCGCGATAAATTTGACAATAACTAGAATCATATAAAATATTGTACGTGTTTAATTGCATGCGTTCATTTTATTATTATTGGATTTCAAATAATATAATTTAATATTTCGCTATGCACAGTCTGAAGCTCAAGAATTCGGAAATCAATACATTTACAGTGTTACTGTGCTTGTAGTCTATATGGATCTGTTTTAAAACGCGCTCTATCATCAGATAATAATAGCATATGCAATGGCAGTTTATCTTTATCGCAAAAAGTTACGTTCTCAAGATCTAAACTACCGCTTAAATAACCAAGAGATAAATGAATGTGATAAAGGGTATACAAATTGGGTATCGAATGTAAAAAAGTTATTTAATGATAATAGATTTTCATATATATTCAAAATGCAAAAATGATTAATACAAAGTCGTTTTATGTGAATTTAAATGTAGAATTATGGATACATTTAAACAAGAATGGCTTGGCAATACGAATAATAGTTCTGTTTTTGAAATGTATAGATATTCAAAAAAACTCTTGAATACGAAACGCACTTAGATTTACTGCCAAAATTTTTGCGTACTAAGTGCTTCTGCCCACCCTTTGAGAATTCAAACTGGAAGATACACACGCAATCATATTCTTCGTAATGAACGATACTACCAATGTTGTGATCAAATGGACATAGAAGACGAATTCCCCTGTATATGTAAATGTCCATGTTTTCGTCAAATAAGGCAAAAAAATATATAAAAACTGTTTACTTTCTGAATCCATCAGTTTTTAGGTTCCATAATTTATTGAACTCAACTTGTAAAATTGAAATTATAAATGTGTGTAAATATATGAAGGAAGCTCTATCCGTAAGATATTCTATCACACATAATATTGTCAACGAATACTTAAGTAGTTCCTTACTGCTAGTGAAACGATATTATGTTTTTCTACGGCGATCTAAAGTCGTCCTCCTTTGTTAAATATACTTTATCTCAAATTGTTAGATTACATTTTGTTTTAACCAATACGTTGTAATATATAGTCACGTAACAATATTGTGTGTTATATTTTGTGTATTTAGACTATGTACATTTGTATAAGTCTTAATAAACGTATATAATTGGGAAAAAAATAGCAGAGGGGAGATAGGCTCCCTTGTAATATATACTATATAAACTGGAGGACAACTATTACGGTGTCTGCATATAGCTTGAGTAATAATAATCTGCTAAAACCGTGTAAAATAGAAAGCCACGAAAATTTCTCGTCAACTTGAATATATTGCATATTGCATAATTGGCCTTTATTCGAGTATAATGATAAAATGAGCCTCTTGTAAATATGAATAATGCCACTTGATGAAAAGCAAGCATGATAAACTAAACGTGGTTCTACCTTATATTACATGTTGCCAAATATACCGACATTGAGGTATAATGACAAAATGCTACTTAAAATTACTTTTATGTTTTATGCCACTTACTGTTAAGTTATCATTATACACTAAGCGTTGTTTTATCTTATAGTACACGTTGTACAATGTGCCAACATTTTAGATTGATAACAAAGCGTTTCGTTTATAATTTTAATTAAGTCACTTGATGTAAAGAGAACGTGGGTGAACAATATGTTACATTTTGTGTAAAAGACATTCGTTGGATAAAAATGACAAAATACTCTTTTTTAATGTGAATAATCTCACTTGATGAATATCTTGGTAGATATTTCTACAAAAACGACAGATATTTCTCCAAACACCTATTTATTCTTTTTGCGAACACCATAACCGTTTTTAAAGACATCAAATATTGCGATCTAAATATTATACAATTAGTCTAGCAATCTTATGAACATTTGAACATTGAGCATAGACGTGGTTAACGTGGACATTTATATCCCAAGATCTTGACACGTAAAGACTGTAAATAGGTGAATAGCAATTTCTTCTTGTTTAATACACAAGTGTTATGATTACAGCAAGTGTGATATTAGTCATTACGATTTTTTGCCTTAAGCTATGGTATCCGTATGTTTTATTACCCATATCATGGTGTCCGAAATATTAGAAAATTTACTTCAATTTAAATCTTGTTCAAAGAAGCATTTAATATACAACCTTATTTGGCGAGACAAACTCTGAGAATGGTATTTACTACTTTTTGTTGAGGTGACATCGCAATTTAATTTATTCAAACCTTTTTTACATGAAAGATGATGAATCTGTGCAATAAAAGCCTTGTTTTGACAAAAGAAATAAAATACATACTGTAGGAAAGATATGTATTAAAAATGTCTATTGTTACAAGTTTTAAACTCTTGTAAAAAAAAAACTTAAAAGTATTTAACTGCCAGTTAATCTGGTCTTTCATACCGTCTGTTTAAATTTCGCTGGTTATGCGATTATTGTCGAGGAAGTCTGGAGATTATCGTAAAAGCTTGTGATTCAAAGTGTAAATAAAAAGCCAGAAAATGCTTTCAGCTGTTTTTTCTTCAAAGGTATTCGTTCGCTTCTTTTTTACAAACTTGTAAGTACTGTCAGAAGGGATGTATTCATACTTTGTTTAAAAGTTGATGAATGCCTAATTATAAACACATGTCTGATGAGATACAAATTAGTAACTTTAACATTTAATCGGAATAGAACCATACACAATGCATCGCATCTTCACATCACGCCCAAATTGAGTGTTGTTGAGAAGTAACCACCCCGTTATGGTGTTCTTAAAGAGTGTTTAGTCACCTTTGTCACCCGCTCTGTGTTTTATTAGCAAATAGGTGTGTACTCCATGGATCATTGAACATAAACCATAGGTTTCGATTAGGAGACATGTATGAAATGAATTTCTATCATTACAATGAAGACCTTAAAAAGTAAAGTGCGATCAGAAGACCAATCAATGATACATTTATATCGTAGACAAACTGCTCTTTTTTACCTTGGTGATTTCCACAAGATTAAAAGAATTATAAACCGATGTTAGTTTTTTGCGTATTGAACCTATACATTAATGTTGTTTTCATTTTTAATTTCACTTTTACAGATAAATTTTTATACATTCAGGTTACAAGTATATTGACATATACAACGTGTTTACATTTACCTAACAATGTATATTAACTACACGTATATCAGTTAATAAGATTGCGATTGTAAAATGCTGAACGAAGTATATCAATCAAGTATTAATAGACATCACAGTGAATGTGTATGAATAAAGTTACCAATACTATCAAATACACTCCTATTGGACATTTAGCAGTAACAAACTATAAAAAAAAAACATTATACGTGGAAATGTACATGACGTTGTGGTAGGAAAATGAACATGTTCTACTCGATAAGCGACAAATACATAAAATTGAGTCATGCGTGAATGGGTCTTTTGTATTAAAGCGGTCAGCGTAGCTCCTGACCAGACTGCACCGATGCCCAAGATGGTCTACAGCTACGTTGTCCACAAGTGGCAGAAGCCCCATTTTCGCGTGAAGCGGCTCCGTTTATGACATCAAGCTATGTTCTTTACAACGATGTACAGTGTATCATACTTTTAATATGCACCTCCTACTTCCAATGAATTGAAAAAAAAATAAACTGATCGATTTGTGTTAGTTACCGAATTCTTTGACATATATTATAGAAACGGATAGATCTGTGTTACTCACCACATTCGGTGACATATTATAGAAACTGAAAGTTTTAATTGCTTACCCCATTATGTGACATAAATCAGAAAATGTCAAATTTGTTATCGAGAAAGAATATTGTAATTAACAATATATAAGCATTTAAAAATTGATATTAAAATACGTTATGTATAACGGATCAAATGAATATATGTTTAACACCGTAACTTAAGTCTTATGTAGTCTAGACTAATTAACAAAAAATGACTGCTGTTTTTTTATCACCATTAAAAGCGTTAATGCGAACGGGAGCCGACAACTTTATATTATGAACATTAGTTGTAAAAGTTTCGTGATTATTACTGTCGTTTACGTTGACAGTGGCACTTTGGACAGGTGTCAACTATTCCATAGCCAAGGCTTCTTACATCATTTTAATTATACTTTTTGGGGGCTTGTTGTCGGAGAATTCATTATATTACCAGACATACTAGCTACAAAATTTATTAAATTAACTAATATACAAATTTGTAAAGCATACGTTTTACATAATCTCCCTAAATCAGTTAAAATCGAAGCACTGAAGCCAATACAAAAAAATATTGATCAGGGTATACCAAACAACATGTGAAACGTCGATGACTGTAGATATTTTATTACGATGAAATTCATAATAAACGACGGTAATTTTCTTTGTAAAACAACTTTAAACGCTATGAACTGAATTTAATATATATAACAAAAGCTTTATGCAGCGCAATTCAGTCGTTTACAAGATAATTTTCGTTATCTAAATATGCCAGCTATAATGCGTGTGTAAAATCAAGCATTCCATCTGCTTATGCAATTACGTGTATTAAATTAATTCTCATAGCACTTAATGTGTCTTGTATTTTAATTTATCACACATTGTATGTCTTAATGTGGCAATTGCACACATTTAAATTAATTGTCATATATATATTAATCTGTCTTGAGTGTGCTAATAATTTATAACACATTGTATGTATTTTTGTTGTCATTTAATGTTTAAGGCATGTTGAATGTTAATTTAAATTACGCCACCTTAACTCTTTGCGAGGATAATATCCGAGAATGCAAACGTTTGCTAAAACTATTTGATAATGCATAGAATTTTAATAATATATGCTTATTGCTATGCCTTGGTTTTGAGATGTTTATACAAATGCAGTGTTCCAACAAAATGTTTTATTCTTGCACAAATTTACCTTACACTTGACGAAACACTTTTATTATAAAAAGATGTATTGTGTTGTTGTGCTATTAATTTAAATCGATGTTAATATTATCCTAAATGCTAAATAATATGATACGTAAAAAGAAATACAAAATGCACAGTTAGAGTTTAACAATATGTCTGTCATTGTTGGCTATCTCTGAACCAAATGCCAGAAATGGAAAAGACAATCAAACAACACTAGTAGGATGGACATAAGTGCATTACATTTTAATATATGAACACAATAAATATTGCAGTCGTTGATTCAAAATATGTATTGGCACGTGTGGCATAAACGGCAGATGCCAAAGTCTACACACATCCAGGGTTAATATACATACGCCACGTCATGTAAATTAAAGTTTCAAAAGTTTTAAATTATTATCTCCTGAGTAAACTTGATAAATGTTAAAACACATGAGATGTAAGAGACACTTATTCATAATAAAAAACATAAGCATATGCGGGACATTCCAGAACATTATTTATAACATGGTGACTTGCTTTTTGATTCCAAAGAATACTGAAACAGGTTCTTTTTAAAACATTTTTACACTAACACAATATTTATGAACTGTTTGTATTACCAATGCAAAGTTGTTTACTAGTAATACATTTATGTTCTTTTGTTCTCAACGAAATGAAAAGTGAAGCGCGCCATTCATTCTTTCCACTTTTAAGATACCTTAAACAGGCAATAAATGTGTCAGAACGTAGTAAACATTCATTTAAAGCTATAATATCACCTATATAAAACATATCACTTTTGTTTTATACGAAAGCTATATTGCGAACTCATTTCACGTCGCCTTGCATTTTCATATTAAAATGAGGACACAAATATCTTGGAGTAACGTCATACTTCAGTTTTACGTTTTCGGGTTAATATTGAGAGTTTAAATATCATTTTAAAAGAGCTATACAAACAAACACTGGATATTTTGCACAATTTAAAAAGGTTTAGATATTCATATCAACTATACATTTGAAAAATAACTTGCATTATATCCATTTTAACTGTTTGTGTTAAAAACGTACGTTCCAAATTCTTCCTACCATCTGTTAATACCCATATGATATGGTTTTCGTGCAAACACTTCGGACTTCTAAAATGAATCTAACACTCTGTTATAAAGCGAGAGACTCGTTAGTTGACCACGTTATACAAATCAGCATATGTTATGACGCCCATAAAACTTTCAGTGTTGACGTTTCCTCCAGGACGATTTGTTAAACGGCGGCTTAACCAACACGATCTGTCAGCTGAATAATTACCCCGCCACACTGAGAGGGACCTCCGACAATCCTGATCTGTTAAATCCATCATTTGATAGCTTGGCACATTATCAATTCCACAATAGCTTTAGTGATGAGGACAGTGACACCATTCTGAAATGTACTTGTCAGACGTTAACTTATGAAGATTTCGAATGTGCTGCTTGTTTAGATGAATATCAATCACATTCATTCATGCAATTGTTTTAAAATGAATTTTTAGTATCGAAGTGTTAAATTTAGGATAGTATGATGATGCATCTTATCGGAATGTACAAACTTCGTGTGATGTTTAAATGAGTATAAATTGTTGTTCATGTTTTATGGTCATCAGATCTCAATATATTCAAGCATATGTTGTAGATTTGAACACAGCATACCGTTAATTAAAGCAATATGTGTCGCAACAAACACCTAAGAGTCTAGTTACGTCCACGACAATAATTTAAAAGATATCTAAACAGATCATCGTACATATCGATAACGACATGTCAACCAACGCTGTGATGTTAGCAAACCTTATCTCCAAACGTCATTCATTTGATACCTGAAGATGATATCAATTTCATACTTATATTTACGCGGGTGAAGGACCTTGTGTGTTTTTTTTATAACACTTTATAACACATTGACACAAAATTAACGTGTCTTTCACAATTCTTTTACGCGAAATCGTCTTAAATACCTTTATTTTATTTCTATCGGGTTATAAGATTGAAAAACAAATATAAATTAAAACAAATGACCCGTGCATGATAAGTGTTGAGGCTTCAGCATTGCGTCCATCACCAGTCTAACGGGCACTGTGCTGCCTTTCGGCGATAACGTGCGATGTTTTTTAGATACATAGTCAGCATTGGTTCTGCGTCTACATTTACAAGTGATTAAATCACATACTCGCCGAACTGGCTGATGATGCCTATGCGACAAATATAAGACGTCCTGTCTCGGGGAAGCCTGTTTTTGACACACACAAAAATCACAGCCAAACCTTTAAAAAAAAAATGTCTCTTAAATCAAGAACATTAAACGTGAAATATATAAAGAGCCATTTAAAAGGAATTCCCCTTTGAAACAATGATTAATATTAAAACTACCAATTGATTGACAGTGTGTGTTAACTTTGCCAGCTAATGTAGCAACCAAATTACATCCACCCGAGGACGTTCGTCGGTACACCTTTCATTCTATCGGTACTGGGTCCCATTGATAACCTGCTTCAAGGCGTCTACTGTTTCTGGATGTAATTAATCACTACCATTTGGCTGTCGTGTTCGTCTATCACATAATGTTCAGCCGTCTGGAACACATTCGCCCTTGTGACTCTAAAGCTGGTTGTATAATACAAACACTAGGGGTATATATTTTAAACATGTAATCAGAAAACGGATGTGTTTCTTAACACAATTTACGTCCTTGTGAATTGCTGCATTACAGATTGTCATGAAAGGGTATTTTCAATACCAATAATTTAAAAAAAAGCAACAGTGGCGGTGCTAATGGTCAATTAATATCACCCCATGTAGGTTGTTATAATGTGAGGCGGTAATGTAGTAACAGAAATGGTGGTGACTGGGTCAGTGACTGTACCAGTACCAGTAGACAGAACTGGTAAAGTATTGTCGTACACATGCAGTGGCTGTACCAGTACCAGTAGATAGCACTTATAAAGTATTGTCTACATATGACATCGTTGTACTATGGCAAATCGTGCCACTTTAAAATACGCAAAATCCACGTTGATATGATTTGTTCACAACAAATCTCGAATCATGCTTTGACAAACACAAATTGTATGATAGAATTGTGGATCAGCGGGATGAAGCAACGTGGACATTGTAAATTCATTGCGTTGTCAAATATTCTTTGTGTCATAATATCTTGGGTGTCTTTACTAAATACTGTTAACATTGCTACTTGTTTTTTTTTATAAGTGGACCAAACTGGTTATGTGTCTGATAGTATTTTGTTATTGGTGAAATATACATGCATATAAACATTTTATGTTGTGGTGAATTGTTTATCAACCACTTGGAGGACACCGTTGCGAGGGACACGGGAAAGACGTTGTCAAAAAGTAACAATACGCACACGTGATCAATGTCGTAAATTCTTCTAGCATATTCAATACAAAATGTCGTTATCCGCCGAAAAAGCACTCCAGGCCTACGCAATGCCAATCATAATTAGAAATCTCCCCATTTGGCCACATGTCACATGTTCAATTGCGGTGCCTCTCGAAATAAAAAAGGTTGTCCTTGGGTAGGGTACATTCATGTGAACCTTGTTACACACATCTGGCCCCTTTTGTTCCTACAAGAAACGACGTCGTTGTTCTCCGGACTTGAACAACCCTTTTGATACGCATGGACGGATATTCATTCGGGTGTCACTTCAGGGAAGTGCTTAGATTAAGCCTTCTTGTTCATTCGATAGTGAGTTTGTGGCGATAAATCATATGGTATTGTGAAAGGACCTACCAATTTGTGAATGTGTAATTTATTTTAAACATTTAAAAACAACTGGAAATATATAAACGGTATCTAAAGTTATAGAAATTACTCGATATAATATAATATAAGCGATAGATCTAATAAAAAAAATAATATAACAAGTGAATGCATGAATGGATGAAAAGCTATCTTGAACATATTTTAATATCGTTCGGCTGAACTCGTTATAATATGTTAATATCGTACATGTGTCGTGTTAATGGCGTGTCAATGTTGAAGAGTACTCGAGCAAATGTCGTCCAGAAAAAATGCCGAGACCAACTCGTCTACTTTACTGCGAGTTATAACTCGCCCGAAATTGTACAAAACTCGAAGGTCAATATCCACAATCTGACAGGCCTTTTATAGCTGGCATTAATTTTGTGAAATATCTAGAACAATTCATATTTTATTCAGAAGTTAAAATTTAAATGCAAATTTAGCTAATTTACATCTGTTTATACGTTTGTATTTCATTTGGCCTATGGAAATTTTAAGGTCAACGTGATTTATAAGTAATTGTACCAACTATGTACGAGATTTGCGAAGAACGCGTGCTGTGTAAATTACGTAATGTATTTAATTCCTTCCGTTGATAATGTGAAAAATTAAGCAGTTGTCACTTCCCGCAATTATATTAGAAACAGTTTCGGGACGTGTTCAATTTGCATTTGATGACCCTTTCAAATGCATTCAGAATAAGAATATAATGAATATTCATTATTTTCTTTTCAACAATTATTGCAAGTAATAAAGGTAATGACAAGGCGCTTTCCGAAAAGAATACCTAAATGAATGTAGTGAGAGGTATTGCAATCTAAGAACGCCCCCCCCCCCNGGTCGTATTGTGGAAGTCAAATTCAAGCCTTTTTGGAAGGTTCGTTAAGCTATGGATATTAAAGTAGTTTAAGCAATGGTCATGTATAGGAATAATAAAACACATGAAACATTATAAGGAGAGATAGTATTTTAACTATTCGCAAGTCTATCAAAATGCTGCATTAGAATACGTGTATAAATGAAAGTCACGATCTAAAGCTTTCTTACTATAATGATAAAAGAATAATGATTAAATCATATTATTAAGTTGATAATAATAAAGATAAACATGTATTGTCATACAATCTTAAACGATTGACAAACAAAATAATATTCTGATTAAAGGTATGGAAGCGTTTAGAATATCCAAATAAATGTTAATGTTGCGTTTTTATTGAAATCACAAGCGAGTTTGATAAGCTTCAGTAAAACTAATGTTGTCTTTTCCATCGGCATGTCATGTTAACTGTTTAAGGTTATGAGTACACTATTAATAATAATTTGAAATGAAAATTAATTATTACCGCGAAAAAAAGAGCTGCACCACTGAATGGAAGGCAAATTAACCTGAATCACAATGCAATATACCACATTGCATTTGCTAAGAAATGTGATGCAACTAAAATTAAACTCTTTAGATGCATCCGAATATCAACATTTGCATAACCGCATTTTGTATGCACCGTAGCGTGTAAGGATTTGTCGTAGACTTTCACAACAGCTTGAAAAGAAGTGTAGAAAACCAATATATACACACGGTAAAAAAAAACGTTGATTAATTGGCCATGCCTAGCTTTTAAAACAAAAGCTAACGTGTACGGCCTTGTACGTGCACGGTTGTCGTAGGCCTACGTGTACAGCCTTATATGCGTTCATTTAATATGCACCTTTGCATTTCAGCTCAGCTGTATGACGCCCAGACATGATGTCACGAGATCGCGTGTCGCTGTCAGCTGTCTGTCTGTTGCTTTCGGTAAGATGATATTTATGCTGCTGTTGTTGTTGATTATGAAAATGCTTTAATAGTGGTGTTGTTGAAAAGCATAACTAAATATGGCTTTCCACACCGTCTGTTAACACTTGCTCCACGTGTTCTGGAGGTTTGTGAATTGAGCCAATTTGACTTCCGAAGGTGAAAATCAAGGGACAGAAAAGTAGTCAACACGCAATTCTTTGTTTAGGGTAAATTAACTTACATATACAGTATGTGTAGTAAAATCATTTCTATGTGGAGCTGCCTCGTTCTGTTTTTAAAATACAGCTTTAAATTATTGAATATTGGAGAAATGCAGACATACTTCTTAACTTTTGGTTAAAACTTTTGACGTATTTCCTTACCGAGCTCCTTCTGTTGGAAGCTGGATTGGCTCAATTTCCTAAGAGGGTTGACATGTCGTATTTCAGATTAGTCTCCTTGTTGGTTCTTTATGTAAGTTATAAACATATGTATTTGGCCAAAAATAATTTAATAATTTTAAATAAGTGTATACAGTATACATTTTGAAAGAAGTATTCAATAATGCATATAATATAAAATTGCTTTCAAAGAAAAATATGCTAGCTTCTATGGTCTAAAAGTTTCCATATTTCGACATTTCGCCTTTAGAGATAGCATCTCTCTTAAATAGCATAATACTGATCTTATTACGGCTTTAACGCTGCTTGGCTTAAATAAATGCGGCGGATGGATGTATCCACTACTTCTTTCACGTGTGACTTTTCAACTATGTTGACAATGTAATTGGAAAATTGCGCCAAAACGTTATACGGTTGATCTTCCCAAGTTAAATTATGTGATCAAAAGGATAAAGCAAATGTAAAACGTTCGGGTTTGTAGCTTACAATTTTAAAGTGTGACTCTTGACATAAGCATACAAAACTGGTATGGTTTCTTTTATTAGTTTTATTACGAAAAACATGTAAAATAGTGTTCATTCCTCATTCATAAAATGTGAATGTAATCATTTATACTCACCCTTGACAATTTTACTCTTTGATTTTACTGTTCACTTGATAACATTTTTTAAATCTCGAATTTGTTTAACGTTAATAGCCAGTATTAAATCCTCAATAATTGTAAAAGGTATAAGATCATTGACCGCAAATGGCAAAAAAAAACTGGCATTATAAGTGATTGTTAACCTCATTTTCGACTTTTACAAATGCATAATGTTCTGCTTTAATTTGGTATTTCCGGACGTTGCGTATTTTCCCCGACATCCTCGTGCAGCACGTGTTCGATTTATTGTATTATATTAACGCGGAAAGACATTGTGAGATTATTAATTACTCATCTTTAAAAAAACAACATTGCTTATCCGATGCTAAAATAGAGTTAAACTCTTTGCAAAACTGTCAGTAAAGGGAAATTAACAATAATTAGTGTTACCGGTATTTCAGTACTCTATTGGTGTATTTGGAAGATGGAGTGAATGGGGCGAATATTCCGGCTGCTCTAGAACATGCGGAGGTGGAGTCAGATTCAGTGAGAGACATTGCCTGGGTCATGGATTGCAAAGGTAATGTATTGCTCCTGCAGGTATGGAGGTTGAGTCAGATTCAAGGAGAGACATTGTCTTGGTCATGGATTGCAAAGGTAATGTATTGCTCCTGTAGGTATGGAGGTTGAGTCAGATTCAAGGAGACATTGTCTTGATCATGGATTGCAGTGGTAATATATTGCTCCTGTAGGTATGGAGATGGAGTCAGATTCAAGGAGAGACATTGTCTTGGTCATGGATTGCAAAGGTAATGTATTGCCTCTGCAGGTATGGAGGTTGGGTCAGATTCAAGGAGAGACGTTGTCTTGGTCATGGATTGCAGAGGTAATGTATTGCTCCTGCAGGTATGGATATGGAGTCAGATTCAGGGAGAGACAGTGTCTTGGTCATGGATTGCACAGGTAATGTATTACTCCTGTATGTATGGAGGTGGAGTCAGATTCAAGGAGACACATTGTCTGTATCATGGATTGCACAGGTAATTTTTTGCTCTTGCAGGTATGGTGGAGTCAGATTCAAGGAAAGACATTGTCTGTATCATGGATTGCACAGGTAATGTATTGCTCCTGCAAGTATGATGATCAAGTCAGATTCAAGGAAAGACATTGTCTGTATCATGGATTGCGGAGGTTATGTATTGCTCCAGCAGATATGGATGTGGAGTCAGAGTCAAGCAGAGACATTGTCTTGGTCATGGATTGCACAGGTAATGTATTGCTCCTGTAGGTATGGAGGTGGAGTCCGATTCAGAGAGAGAAATTGTCAGGGTCATGGATTGGACAGGTAATGTATTGCTCCTGCAGGTATGGATGTGGAGTCAGAGTCAAGCAGAGACATGGTCTTGGTCATGGATTCACAGGTAATGTATTGGCCCTGTAGGTATGGAGATGGAGTCCGATTCAGAGAGAGACATTGTCAGGGTCATGGATTGGACAGGTAATGTATTGCTCCTGCAGGTATGGATGTGGAGTCAGATTAAGGAGATACATTGTCTATATCATGGATTGCACAGGTAATGTATGGCTCCTGTATATATGGAGGTGGAGTCAGATTCAAGGAGAGACATTGTCAGGGTCATGGATTGCACAGGTAATGTATTGCTCCTGCAGGTATGGATGTGGAGTCAGATTAAGGAGAGACATTGTCTGTATCATGGATTGCACAGGTAATGTATGGATCCTGTATATATGGAGGTGGAGTCAGATTCAAGGAGAGACATTGTCAGGGTCATGGATTGCACAGGTAATATATTGCTCCTGCAGGCATCGAGGTGGAGTCAGACTCAAGGAAAGACATTGTCAGGGTCATGGATTGCAAAGGTAATGTATTGCTCCTGCAGGTATGGAGGTGGAGTCGGATTCAAGGAGAGACATTGTCAGGGTCATGGATGGCACAGGTAATGTATTGCTCCAGCAGATATGGATGTGGGGTCAGATTCAAGGAGAGACATTGTCTGTGTCATGGATTGCACAGGTAATGTATTGCTCCTGCAGGTATGGAGGTGGAGTCGTATTCAAGGAGAGACATTGTCTGGGTCATGAAATGCACAGTTAATGTATTGCTCCTGCAGGTATGGAGGTGGAGTCAGATTCAAGGAGAGACATTGTCAGGGTCATGGATTGCACAGGTATTGTATTGCTCCTGTAGGTATGGATGTGGAGTCAGATTAAGGAGAGACATTGTCTGTATCATGGATTGCACAGGTAATGTATGGCTTCTGTATATATGGAGGTGGAGTCAGATTCAAGGAGAGACATTGGCTGGGTCATGAATAGCACAGGTAATGTATTGATTCTGCAGGTATGGAGGTGGAGTCAGATTCAAGTTGAGACATTGTCTGGGACATGGATTGCACAGGTAATGTATTGCTCATGAATGTATGGAGGTGGAGTCAGATGCGTGGAGAGACGTTGTCTCTATCATGGATTGCACAGGTAATGTATTGCTCCTGCAGGTATGGATGTGGAGTCAAATTCAAGGAGATACATTGTCTTGGTCATGGATTGCACAGGAAATGTATTGCTCCTGCAGGTATGGTGATGGAGTCAGATTCAAGGCGAGACATAGTCTGGGTCATGGATTGCAGATGTAATGTATTGCTCCTGAATGTATGGAGATGGAGTCAGACTCAAGGAAAGAATTTGTCTGGGTCATGGATTGCAGAGGTAATGTATTGCTGCTGAAGGTATGGATGTGGAGTCAGAGTCAAGCAGAGACATTGTCTTGGTCATGGATTGCACAGGTAATGTATTGCTCCTGCTGGTATGGAGATGGAGTCAGATTTAAGGAGAGACATTGTTTTGGCCATGGATTGCACAGGTAATGTATTTCTCCTGCGTGTATGGTGATGGAGTCAGATTCAAGGAGAGACATTGTCTTGGTCATGGATTGCACAGGTAATTTATTTCTCCTGCAGGTATGGTGATGGAGTCAGATTCAAGGAGAGACATTGTCTTGGTCATGGATTGCACAGGTAATTTATTGCTCCTGCTGGTATGGAGATTGTGTCAGGTTTAGGGAGAGACATTGTCTTGGTCATGGATTGCACAGGTTATTTATTTCTCCTGCTGGTATGGAGATGGAGTCAGATTCAAGCAGAGACATTGTCTTAGTCATGGATTGCAGATGTAATGTATTGCTCCTGCTGGTATGGTGATGGAGTCAGATTTAAGGAGAGACATTGTCTTGGTTGTGGATTGCACAGGTAATTTATTGCTCCTGCTGGTATGGAGATGGAGTCAGATTTAAGGAGAGACATTGCCTTGGTTGTGGATTGCAGAGGTAATGTATTGCTCCTGCTGGTATGGAGATGGAGTCAGATTTAAGGAGAGACATTGTCTTGGTTGTGGATTGCAAAGGTAATGTATTGCTACTGTTGGTATGGTGATGGAGTCAGATTCAATGAGAGACATTGTCTTGGTCATGGATTGCAGAGGTAATGTATTGCTACTGTTGGTATGGTGATGGAGTCAGATTCAATGAGAGACTTTGCCTGAGTCATGGATTGCAGAGGTAATGTCTAGCTGCTGAAGGTATGGATACTGGGGGACATTCATTGAAAGTTATATTCACATTATAAAGACAGGGACTAGGTCACTTTGCCTGTTGTCAAAAGTTTGCTATACAATTTGCTGACTTCAAATACAAGACATTATATTAACGTCGAAGAGAAACACATGAAAGTTAATTTAGTTAACAAAATACTTTGATTCTTACAGCAGATAGTTCCCATTCCGTATGTCAAAATTATACCATTAAGTAATCATCTTATTATTATTTAATGACGACCATAACATTGAAGCACAAATTGTTAAAATTAATATCTATTGGTTCGTTAAACTTGTACATTTATAGTTAAATTCAACTTGGTAAACTATATAGTATTATAAACTTACTATTACAAACTGAGGAACTTTTGATTTTCCTTTTCAGAGATGCCTGTGAAGGAAGGAACAGACAGTTTGAGATATGCAATAATCAGGTAGACCTGGAAATTTTCTGTTTTCAGTGTTTAATTTTAAATTATAATTTTAAAGTGGTTGTATAAAGCAAGACAACATTGTAAAGTATAATATAATTTATTATTCAAGATCTTGCTTCATTATGTACACATGCATTTTGGTGTTGTTTTTTTTACACTGCTCTATTGGCATGATTTCATGATAGCTAAAGGTAATTGTTTTTATTTCAGTACAAATGTGTCTGTGAAGAATGCTTGGAATTGACAAGCATGAATTTGCAAATTTTTCTCTTAAAATGACCTTTTTTCTTAATGCGTGAAGTCATATAAACATGTCATGATTTAAACTAGTATTGTGATTGTTTGCAATTGCTTATGTTTTTGCAAAGTGTGAAAAACAGTATCAGACATTAACAAAAGGCTGTTTAAACAAAACTTCAAACCTTTTCAGGTCACCAATAACAATTCCATAATAAGATGAATTATGCGATCAGATGTGTATATTTTTTTATTGTAATATTCAGAAAGACACATTTATTCACACTTCTTTTGAATTGGGGAGAAAACAAAATATCGAATATAGGCAACAATTAATTACGTGTTAATAAAACCAGTCCTACTGTTCTATTTCTGGTAATGATTTTTCGTATTACGTTTGTTCCAGAGCTGCGGGGAAAATGCCCAAGATTTTAGAGCCGCTCAATGTGAAGAGTACGACTTTCAGCCACTTGAAGGCAATCTTTACAAGTGGAAACCATACTATGGACGTAAGTACCTAAGAATTGTTGTGTGCACTCTTTTCCAAATACGCTAATTATTTCTGTGGTTATTAGTATGAACTCTGGATTTGATATTTATTCTATGAAAATTAAATGTTTACTGTGGTAAAGAATTATTAAAACTTATTTATTGCAGGTTTGTGCCTAACCAACCTGACATTTAGACCTTGCCCTAATATAGAGTTTCAATAATTCAAACTTTTTCCACCCGTATCAACTATCTGCACATTGAAATTGATGTTCACCAAATTATGTTGGACTGAATAATTGTATTGGGCATTTTTTTGGTTAATTAGATTTTACCATTTAGTCTAGCAACAACACTTCTTGCTGGTCTGTGACAGTTGTTGTTAATGACAATTGTCTAGCAGCAACACTTCTTGCTGGTCTGTGACAGTTGTTAATGACAATTGTCTAGCAGCACCACTTCTTGCTGGTCTGTGACAGTTGTTGTTAATGACAATGGTCTAGCAACACCACTTCCTGCTGGTCTGTGACAGTTGTTGTTAATGACAATTGTCTATCAACAACACTTCTTGCTGGTCTGTGACAGTTGTTGTTAATGACAATTGTCTAGCAACAACACTTCCTGCTGGTCTGTGACAGTTGTTGTTAATGACAATTGTCTAGCAACACCACTTCCTGCTGGTCTGTGACAGTTGTTGTAAATGACAATTGTCTAGCAACAGCACTTCTTGCTGGTCTGTGACAGTTGTTGTTAATGACAATTGTCTAGCAGCACCACTTCTTGCTGGTCTGTGACAGTTGTTGTTAATGACAATTGTCTAGCAGCAACACCTTTTTCTACAAAGTATGACATTTACACAGTTGTTGCTTATAATCATACCCAATGCGCCAAAGGTACCAAAGACCTTTGACCTTGACCTAAATAATGATTCAAATTAGCTCACCAGCTGACAGCACAAAGTTATTTGAATGAAATAATACAAAACACAAAGTCAACAAAAAACAGAACAAACTTATCTATTTTCATTTGCATGATAATAATTTAAGCATTTAACTCTAAAAAATTGAATGTGTCATCGTCAGATGGCGAGACATGCAAGCTCCTGTGCCAGGCAGATGGGTTCCCGTTCTACCACAAGCTTGCGGAGCAGGTGGTTGATGGGACCATGTGTGGGGAGGAGACAACACGCATCTGTGTCCAGGGGAGGTGCAAGGTACGAAACAGTGTGCTGGAAGGCCTGACCTAACAGTCTGTTACAGTAACTGGTGTAGCATGTTGTTGTTCCAAAAATAATGACATTAATTCTTCTACATATCACCTCCTTAAAAAAAATATATATTATGTGTTAATGGATCAGATTGGCTCTTAATACTAAAGTAACAAGATACAGACCTGTACCTAATCCAGCTCAAAGCCATCTTTGGAGCATTTCGATGTTTGTGATTTTAGTTATTGTCAATATTTTATGTTCTGCTTATGTTTTACACCAATGAAGGGATCTGTTCATTGAATGTAGAATCTTGAATTGTCAATAAGCAATATTCACCAGTTTTATTATTGACCTATTGACAAAAAGCAATTATTGTTGTCACCCTGTAGTCTTCGTATGTGTCTGAGAAGGTTAATTAGAATCAGGTTTTTAAAACCATTCAAATGTTTTCCATATGAAACATTGAATACTTGTTCACTAAGTTAGGAATAATCCATTTGAACAAAGCAGATAACCCTGCGATATGTATTTCCCAAGTTATCTGATCTTCTTTGTAATAAGGTATTTGCATGTGAAGTTTCAAAAGCACATTTATTGTTACAAGTTGAAATCAGTTTTCTATATTGCCTTGCAGCAACCTTGACCCCCCACTAACCTCCTTTTTTTTAGTTGAATAGGGTCAGCACCATATTAAAGCCAGCCGAGTTGATATTTCTCACAACAATTTTGTTTTCTCAACTGACCAGAATTGATCAGTATTTGTCAGATACATTCTAAAGCTTAACTCTTCCATACTGATTTTTGCAAAAATTGTGCTTAAAAATGCCAAAAGCATCAAAAATACGAAACCTAATCATGTACATAACGGAATCCTCAAGACTATTATTAACCTGTGACGTATGCACGCTTTGGGTCACGTGAGCGCCAATTTCACGTGATTTCCACTTCTGCGCTTTTCAAAACAAAGAAGAACTACTAAATAACATGGTTTCTCCATGGCAAATGGCGTTGTACACAATGATGCAATGGTCACGTGGCTTTACATGTGACCCGCGCGTGTTTAAATTTAGATAATTTCTGTCAATTTCTGTCGATCTTTGTACTGAATTTGGGCATTTCTTGACCGATTTTGACCAAATTTTTTGCACATCTGACATAAATACCATTACATTTTGACTCATACCGGTAATCACTTTTTGCGACACATAACAAAAATGGGAAAATATACCAACATCAACTTGGCCGGCTGTAAGAAATAACTCAAGTTTCAGTTAATGTATTTAAAACTTTTTTAAATACAATATAAATTTAACAATGTCATAATTTATTTTGTAAATTGTGTACAGCAATTCATGTGTACAGCAATTCGTCACTTGAAGGTGAATATTGGGTGGGTGGGATCAAGGTCAAGGTCACTGTAACTAAAAATAGAACATTATATCTGCTCAATAACTTCAGTATGCAATCCAATATTGCTTACACGCGATTGCATATGTGATCGGTTAGGGGTCAAGGACACTGTTACTAAATAATTTAAAAAAGGTTGCCAAGAAGATACATGTAATGTAATCATCTTAAACAGTTTTATATAAATATAGTGTACCTAATAAGAAATGCTAAATTACATTAGAAGCTTAAATCTACAATACCAGGCTTGTGATAGAAATTATAGTAATGAATTAAATTCAGAATAGACATGATATCAAACTCATTGAGGTGTGAATTAGTGAAGCGATATAATAATTGTTCATACAAATGTTCTTTGTAGGATAGTGTCTTTGATAAGGTTTGTCAAGCAGACTGCCGAAGATCAAAGTGGTCACAAAACATATTTGCAAAAATGTTAGTTAATTTGAAAGTCACTTCAATCTAAGCATCCATTTGCAATCCTTTAACCAGTTTGAATAAAACCAATGTGTCTTATACTTATTTCAATGTATGCCACTTCTTGCAGAATGTTGGCTGTGACCAGAAGATCGGATCCTATAAAAAGCTGGATGGTTGTGGGGTGTGTGGGGGAGACAACTCTGCTTGTGCTCTCACTGCTGAAGTAACTGGAGTGTTCTCCCCTGCAGAACTTTCAAAAGGTAAATGGTTTAGTAGATCCTTTCAGTACTGATGTTTGTTGTAGTGTGGTTTATACGTAAATGCTGTTCCCCTATATTGTGATTCTAAAAACCTTTTATTAGACTCTTTAATCTTTTAAAGCAGTCAAGTATATTTTGTGCATATTTATTTGTATTTCTTCTTATAACTTTTTATTTATTTACTTAAATTTTACGTAAACAAATAATACGTTATAAGAAGAAATACAAATAAAGAGTTAAAATTGATTACGACTGACATATATTAAATGCTTGTGCTAAAAAAATGTCAATAATAGTCCCAATTGTTGCCTTATTAGTCCCTGTGTCACCTGAGGGGACTATATGATTACCCATGATCCATCACTCTGCTCATTTGTCTGTCTGTCCATCCAAATCTGGATCCTGCGATTACTCAAACAGTTTGATCAAACATGGTGTGTGGATGGAGGGCAATATACAAATTATTTCAATTCTTTTGTCACAATTTAAAGGAATTATTGTCTTTAGTTTAAAATTACATCATGCTAAATCCTTGTGATGTCAGTTTTCCATTTTTTCTTTAAAATCAATTGAATAGTTTTTGTGTAGCCTTTTGACAACAATAAATGCACCACGGCGAGGGAATCACACTGTCTGTGACAGCTTCTTGTTTCATTTAAGGTTACACACCTATTGTTGAGGTCCCAGAAGGCTCGGAAAAGATCTATATTCAGGAAACTGCTGAAAATAAAAACTCTGTCGGTAAGGTTGTCTTCTTTGTCTTTGAACTGTTTGATATTCAATCAATTAAAGGGGTACATTGACTGTATTTGTTTTAACTATGGAAACACTTTAAAACAATTGAAATTTTCACTGGTCACACATCTAGCAACATAATATATCTAGTATTGTTAGGAAACAAATTGAGGCAATGTCCAAAAACTATGTTTCCGTATGTTGGCCCAGTGTGACTTTAACTCACGCCTACCAAAAATAAAAATTATACGGAACTGCAGAACCATTATCAAGAGTTCACATTTGCATATTGGTAATTAATTAACACTTCATTCATATTGATTTTACTACTGCTACTGATTTTTAATTGTCGGCAAGAAGTTTCTGAGGGACAACTTTTTACAATTATGAAAATAAATATTTTAATGAGTGTGTATAAAAACAAAATCTATGTGATTATCAATCACTTAATGTTATAAATACTTTCAAAAGAGTTTTTAAAGTATAATGACATGTTAGCAATTAATACTACAGAATCACTAATTTTTGCGGATGTCTAATGTTTGCGCTTGATGGGTCTAGTGAGCCAGCTGTTTAGGCTAAATATGTCTTTTGGGGTAAAACACATCAATTAGCAGTGCAGGGTTATAAGGCAATAGTGAAGTATTAGTGACTGATTTGCCTGTTTTTATATTTCGTAGTTATAAAGATCTAGTTGTATGTGATTCCTGGACATATGTACATGGTCAAGCTGAATTAATTTCATGTGCCAATGCATTGTATTGAGCCACTTGAATAATTATTTGACAAAGAATTTTACAGAGCGCTTGTTCGTGTATAAGCAAGTGACTGCTTGGGTTAGGGAGGTGTTTATCTTTCATTGTCCTACTTTTTTGACACCCAATAATTAGATGCTTTACAGTTAAAGATGAACATCCGATCCGGAAATTTAGCAATCAGATTGCATATATCCAAAAATTGCTGACAAATTACTGCTTTTTATGTATATTAAAGCCATATTTAAGCTGTAAAGGTGGGTGAAAAGTCCGCCACTGATTCACTAGAGGCAGGTAAATAAGAGATAAATCCTTCTGCTTGTATGAAGTCAACGAATCTCTGCCATAATGCTTAGGCAAGGCAGAGGCAGCAATCAATCGTTGTTTTATAGAACTTCTGTTGAACTCCACAGATTCCTGACTCAAGTTGGGTGCTAGATGCAAGGCTTCTGCCACCTGCAAACCGGATAGATTTTACATATAGTATTTGTAGAGGTTGCATTATATTAATATCTAAAACAGAAATTGAATACCCAAGATTTGAGGACAATAATTCTTATCAATTTTATCATAACAGGGTCCTGTGAAGACATCACACAACACCTTGATTATCACACACATTAGATATTTGTCTTGTGTTAATATGGTGATGTGTTACCTCTGCTGGTAGGCAACCACATGTCCATGAATCTTTGTGAGTACAACCAAACCCCAAAGCGCATGCTGCATCTATGTAAAATGAGGGATGCTTTTCAAGAATGCACACAGAGGAAAAAACGTTTAAAAAAAATATGCATTCAGGACTCAACATGACACAAGGCATTTAATATTGTATATGTTAAAGTTCATTTAATCATTTATGTATAAATTTGGTTAAATTTAGTTAAAGACAGTTTTAAGAATTGACAATTTTTTCGGTGTAGCTGTATAACCCAACTTTTCACCTTTACCTGACCTTTGTAAGTGTCCAATAAAATTCAAATAAAATTTCTCGGGGCTAGATACGATGAATACACTTCATTCAGTCCATTGGCTGATTTGAGCATAATCCTCCAGAACATTGGAAACATGACCGCGTCTTTGTAGTATAGCATGTAACACATCTGTTTTACTGGGTGTTAAGCATAAAACAATTTTATCTCTTATGAAAAGGCTTGATGGATAGAACAGTTTTACACTCAATTCTTGACATCAATACAGTTTTGTGTGCCCCTTTATATTCAGAGGATTGTCAGCGCCAGAGCGTTTGTACTTAAAGGCTTTGTTCTCATATTAAGTAATTACTACCATATTGCTGTATGTGTACTAGTATATTTTAGTTCATTTAATTATCGTTTTTCCCTATCCTGATATTCGTTTTTCCATTTTTAATTGAACATTTAACATGTAAAATTATAAAGTTTTAAACAAGCTGTCGTTCCAGCAGTGGAATCGTGACCTCACTTTAATGCATTGCATTCCAACCTGCAAGGTATCAGGGTAGGTTCGGGGTCAGTAAACGGATCGTTATATAATACAGGCGCTATCGCGTTAACTAGTTAAACTGGAATGGTGAACTGAAATAACCCTTGTACGATATCCAGGTCGTTTCTATTTTTAACTGGAACTCTTATCAGACCAGAAATATGTTAAATGAAGATATTCGGCGATATAATTATGGTATGTCAATCATAGATTCTTAATGTGTTTTCAACAATACCACGATAAATATTATTTTTGATTAATTTAACAATCATTATTTCACCATTTTGACCAATTTATTAAGCATGAGCACGATGATTCCCGAAACTGTTAATAATCAAATCAAATAGCAATGCCCGACACACCACTAAAACAGGTTTGTTCATAGAACGCGCATATAAATATTTAAAATATGTACGGATACTTCGCGTGTGGCCGGTTGGCTTATATGTTTGTATTTCACTTCAATTCTTCTTTTGTTTTTCTGTTTTGTATCTATAGATATATGATACGCAATATGTAATAATGTAAAATAAGCCGCAACAACTCCGCATAACATCCCGTTCTACGTGTGATGCAGCTAAGAACTGCATGGAAAAAGACATTCACTATCTTTGATCTTATTCATTAAACTCTTTACCTTTCACCAACTCCAACCACAATCAACACCGTATATCTTTTTTAAAGATATTTCTTGTTCACAATATTGAGTGAACAATTTGCACCTTTGTTTGGGATCGTAATTTTAACACAGTACATGTATTCAATTAACAAAAAGGTGTCAGTTTGATAGGATGTAAGAAACATATATCTCGTCTGAGCTAACCCGGACCCCTGTAAATTAGTGGCTTATCTTATATGCACGTAATTATTGCAATAAACAAGCTTTCATTCTATGGAGCTTTCCACTAAGTATGCCCCTTTAAATGTTGTTGTTTTTATCTTTAAACTCTGAATGTTTTTGTTGTTTGAAGTTCATATTATTTTAATCATTTGAAAATTGCAGTGTTCTGGGACAGTCTTGGTAACCGCTTTGCGGTAGACAAGAAGACCCGCAAGTTGCTACCCAGGGTCGAGCTGGCTGGAACCACATTTGTGTACTCTCCCAACGATGCTGACAACACCCACGGAAGAATTGAAGCTGCTGGGCCAACCTCGCATACCATAACCATTTATGTGAGTTTTCACTTGTAAATGTCACTTTTATTTAGATGTTTTTATTCTACCAACATAGGGTAGGAGAGATATTTGGGAATCACTTTTTCTTTAAGGTCAAGGCCAATATCTTTCAGTCAAAGGTCAAAAGCACTTCAGTCATTTCAAAGCTCTAGACTATATATGTGTCAAAGCAGTTTGTAAAAAAAAATATCTTGTTTTGTTTTATGATCCCCAGCTGAGAAATGGTAGGCATCTGTGTGTGCAATTGTGTGTGTGGGCTTCCTTCCGTCGCACTATTCTGTGCGCAACTCCTCCACAATTTTCTTCAAACTTAATGTACAGAATTAATATCCCCAAGTGTGACAGTGCATGTTGTCAACGTTTCGCAATTTACTGATTTTTTAAGGAGTTATTGCCCTTTGCCCCTTGAATTAGATTCAAAAGCTTCTGTGCAAAACTCCATACATTTTTGTCAAACATTTACAGAATTATTCTCTGCAATTCAACAGTGCATATAAGGTTTTTAAGGTGTTAATGTAATTTGTTTGAATTAATATACAAAATGTTCTGTGTGCAATTATTCCTATACAGTCAATCTTGTGCTTGCGACCACTTGAATTAAGCGACTTTTGTCTTATGAGACCACTTTGAATACCCCAGAGCGTTTTAACTATATTTTCATATTGTATTTAGCGACTTTTGTGACCGCTGATTTTAGTGTATTTTGATGTCCAAATCTTTAATTAAGCGACCACTTTGAGGTAAAAGTGGTAAATCTGTTGACCGTTCAGCTAGGGACAAATCAGACTTATTTGTTTATCTAAGATGTACAATATCACCTTTTTTTTTGTTTTCACACCAGCCATTTTTCTTTGTCTCGATGACCGGTTCTGACTGGTGTTAAAAAAGACTGCGTATCAATTTTTTGTGTTCAATAATAAAGTGAGGTATATTGTCGCACAGTCTACGGTTTAAAGAGTTTACAATCTGGGACATTAAATGACAAACTTGATTGCCGATTTGATTGCAGAAACAATGCGCCGACGCAACAAACATTTTCAGTGTTCTTGAGAGGTGTGAAAAATAAACTAATAATCTGTGTTGAAATCTGTTCATTAAACAAGTGTAATTGTAATTATGCTTATTAGTTTGTGTTATCAAATTTTCCAATCAGGCCTGTTTATTTAGTTTTCAATCGACGTGTTTTATTTATTTCCATATGTAACATAATCAAGTCAGATTTCCATAAGCTTACAAGCAGAAATTAAAATGTCAAAACGGAAAGTGTTAACGTTAAAAGAAAATTTGGGTATTGGAATTGTCTAAGAGTAAAAGTGCACATAAAATCGTGAATGAGTTTGGAGTCGGAAAAACCCAAATTCTCTGTGCAAACCATTTATATTGTAATTAGTAAATTTTAGAATAAGAGAAAACAAATAAAACACATTTTAAGTAAAAAAAATGTTGTATTCATCGATTTATATTTAGATTTATTTGATTACAAAAGTTTAAATCATTGTGTCAAAAGGACATCACCTTCCCGGGGGGGTAACTTCCTATATAAAGGTATATAGGGATGTGCCGCAAATATGGGGTGTGTTTTTTGACTAAAATTATAGATATGGGTATGGTTTTGAGCATCTTAGTATAGATATGGGTATTGAAACAGAAATTTGTTTGTATATAAATGCATATAGATTTGAAAGTATCAGTATCAAAATGGGTATGATACATATATGAAATTTTCAAAAACAACATATAATAGCAAATTCAATACGTATACTGTATTGATATGATAGAGATTACAATTCTAGTATGAAATGTGTCCACTTTATCAAATTCCTGTATTGAAATGGGTCCATTTTCTCAATGGTATCGTATACAAATGGGTCTGCTTTTTCAAAAATCTCGTATCAAAATGGGTCTACTTTATCAGAGTTTCGGTATTAAAATGGGTCACATTTCGGAAGTCTCAGCGGGACACCCCTACCCTAAAATTTGGGAAGTTACCCCCCGGGGGATCAACAGTTCTAAAACGAAACAAATATTTCCGCCAATTGCTCCTCATGTATGTTGCTTAATATAATATTGCTTTGGCAGTAATTATTAACAAGGAGCTTGTTTACATCAAATAACACTTGTACTAAATGTTCACAGTTTCACCAAGCGATAGCGATATATGAAACTCGGGGTACATCGAATAGGCTACATGTGTATGTGATAAACGGTACTTATTGGTCTTTGTTTTAGTGCGCAAATTTTATTTTAAAAATAATTACGGTCTATTCTTTTTCACGTCCTATTCGAATAAAAATCTCTAATTTTAATACTTAACGTATATAATTTAAATACACTGTTTTACGCGAGCTGTACACGCACAAGGAAACAGCTGTGCCTTATATATAGAGAATAACAGGTTACTGCCTGATCGTTTTGTAATATATCAGGCGAGGCTTAGAATAAAATAACGGCGAGGCTTTGCCGAGCCGTTATTTTATTCGTGCCGAGCCTGATATATTACAAAACGATCAGGCAGTTACCTGTTTTTCTGTTTATCATACCTCTCTCTAAGTCCCCGTTTTAAAATAAATAATTAAAACAAAATCGCTATGACGCTGCATTTTTAGCGGGAATGAATATGATCCTTGACGTTTGACTTGTTACTAATGACGTCATGAGCACTTGCGCTTAATATTTGTAAAATATGTTTTTCGCTGTTTTGTTTGCTTTTTGTGTCTAAAATATAATACATCCTGGTATCAACGTGTTTGTTTTTTTGAATCTGATTTTATTTTACTAAACATGATGACTTAATAGTTCATTTCGAGTAGAATGACTTACATCCAAACATCGACTGATTTAACAACTTCCTGTCGAACATGACGTCATCAGCATTTACACATTCATTTTAAATATTTGGAAAATACGTTTTTTGCTGTTTGTGTTGCTTTCTGTGGATAAAATGTAATACATCTTGGTATCAAATTGTTTGTTTTGATGAATCTGATTATTTTTTACAATAAAACAAAACATTGTAATTAAGTCTTAGTAGCCTCCACACATGACTGATATATGAACTTCCTGTTGACCGTGATATAAAAAAAGATATCAGGCAACAGGATATCAAGCAGATATCAATGTGGTGGTATGATAAANTAATATTTATCATGGTTTTATTGAAAACACATTAAGAATCTTTTATTGAGATACCATAATTATATCGGCGAATATCTTCATTTAACATCTGGTCTAAATACAATTCCAGTTCACCTTGTTCACCCGATAGCGTCTATATTATATAACGATCCCTGTACTGGCCGCGAACTCACCCTGATACCTTGCGGCTTTGAATGCAATGCTTAAAGTGAGGTTACGATTCCACTGCTGGAACGACGGCTTGTTTAAAACTTTATACTTTTACATATTTAATGTTCAATTTCGACAACAATTTAAAATGGTTTGGCCAAAACTAATATCAGGATATCGAAAAACGATAATTTTATGAACTAAAATATACTAGTACACAGACAGCAATATGGTAGTAATAACTAAATATGAGAACATAGCCTTTAAGTACAAACGCTCTGGCGCTGACAATCCTCTGAATATAAAGGGGCACACACAAACTGTATTGATGTCAAGAGTTAAGTGTAAAACTGTTCTATCCATTAAGACTTATTATTAGAGATACAATTGTTTCATGCTGAACACGCAGCAAACCAGCGTATCATGCTATACTACAAAGACGCGGTCATGTTTCCAATGTTCTGGGGGATTATGCTCAAATCAGCCAATGGAATAAATGAAGGTCTTTTCCGTGGGAAATTTTATTTGAATTCTATTGGACACTTACAAAGGTCAGGTTAAGGTGAAAACCTAGGTTATTCAGCTACGCCGAAAAAAATTCTTGGTTAACCCACAATGATTGTAACCAGTGCTACTTTTACTACAAAGTTTTGATAAATCCATTGAACACTCAGCACACTTACATAACTGGACCTGACCTTGACATTGACCTTATTTGGAACTAAGACTTATTCAAATTGACCCATGAGTGGATACTGACAAGGCTCGCTGGGACGGTAGCATTCATTGAACAAAGCATTTTCCTTTTTATGTCCCCAGTCTATACTGGGGGACATATTGTTTTTGCCCTGTCTGTTTGTTGGTTTGTTTGTTTGCGCAAACTTTAACATAACATCGGCCATAACTTTTGCAATATTGAAGATAGCAATTGATATTTTGCATGCATGTGTATCTCATGGAGCTGCACATTTTGATTGGTGAAAGGTCAAGGTCAATGTCATTCTTCAAGGTCAAAGTCAAATATATGGGGGACATATCTTGTTTCAGTTTTTAAGTAGTTGTACTGTCTTTTATGGTTTCAAAAAATAATTTTACAACAAAGAGATTTATTAAATACCACTTTCATAATGTATTCTGGCCATTATGATTTGTTGTTCTATATTGCTTCAAATGATCTGTGTTACAAAATATTGTTGTGATGCCTTTGCAAATACCTGGATAACCAATGCAATTGTTTTCTGTTTCAAAGTTAGCCATTTCCTTCTTTTTGGTAATGACTTTCCTTCAAGCATTCACAACATTTATTGCAGAACAAAGAATACTCTATAGTTTCATTTACTGTGAGTGTGATACCTGTTGTAGATCTATGTAAAAAAAACATGTTGCACAATATGTGTTTTTTGAAGGTCAACTCTCTAGATATGTCTCAAGCTTTAATAAAAACAAAACCATATATTTTTTAATTACTACATATTTAATGATATTTTGAAAGAAAAACAAACAAGAATTGATGTATAACCGTAGCACATTATACTAAGAAACAACAAAATGCATATTCCTAAATATAAAACAGATTGTTTGCGATTTCAAGAAAAATATCACCAACATCCGTTGTACATTTTCTCCTTCAAAAGGTTCATAATGCAAGACAAATCAAAGCATAATTCGTCAAATTAAAATCTTAAATTTTAATTTGTAGTTTCTAAGTATTGGTATTTGCAGCACTTAAGCTTAAACCACAATTCACTGTGATCATTCCCCCCTGTAGAACTCACATTGGGAGATGTACCAGGTGGCAGAGACTCTGTCAAACAGCATGTGACCAATGCCCATGTCACCCATCTCAACGTCCAGTCTGACCGTCTGCTCCTCTGGTAGCAGACGTTCTGCTGCAAACAGGACACCAGCCAGATCTTCCTCTGAGTCATTGTAATCCGAGTCATCAGAAGCCCAGTCCATGCTGTCATCTAGGTCACTTGGAAGCTCATTGTCAATGTACTGGTTGTACTGCTGGGGCATGATGGGATTGCCAGCAGACTGGTTCACAGATATTTCAGGAATTGGATAAAGTTGGTTGTTACCAGAAGGCAGCACATTTTGAGCATAGGGCACTAAATGACCATGGAGCACCTGATTGTCTTGCACATGATGTGGATAAGCACTGTTGGCTAGAGGAGCACTGTTACTAACAGGTCCACTTCTCACATGGTTATGAGGATTCACTACATTCACTGAGTCCAGAAACTCATCACTGCTGTCACTCAGTCCAGAAATATCTGAAATGGCACAGTCCAACTCTGGGGATATAACACCGTTAGCACTAACAAACTCTTCAACCTCTTCTTGTTCCCTTATATAAGAACTGTTTGACACAAGGCGGATAGGCATCTCATTCGCTGCTGGCCCATTGGTGATCATGTTGTGATGTTCCACAGGGTACCCCACTCTTAATCCGCTTGCATGCTGACCATGACCATCCATGGACGGATGCCACTGAAATGCCTCTGGAGCAGGCATCACCCACATGGGGTTGGGTTGCTGCTGGGCTTGCCACGGTAATTCACCAGTCTGCATGATGTGACCTTGACCCTGGTTTCCATTGTTGTGAAAATTGAGCTGTCCTTCACCCTGGTGCATGTATGGTGCTACATGAGGCATGTGCTGGGAACCATGAGGCATGTACTGTGGACCATGAGGTAACATTGGGCTTCCCTGGTGCATGTAGGGCCCCCCACTCGGTGACTGGGGCATGAACTGACCAGTCTCTGCGTCCAACACCCTTCTAACGGTCAAGGCCATCTCCTGGACCTTGAGCCACTTGGACAGTCTGTACTCCTTGTACATTCGCTTCAGGCCCTCCGCCACTGAGATTCGCATCATCTTCCGGAAGGCTGGCGTTATGTGCTCCCCGATTGTCAAGTGAAACGTCTGCTCACTCATACGCTCAATGTATTGATCTGTAAATAATAAACATTTTGTTTTATTTGTATTGAATGCAGTTTGACAAGAAAATGAATGAACAGTTAGTAAAGAAACAATTTCATAAATGTATTATAACAGTACTATAACTTATCCCAATATATTACATTTGATTTAGTTAATTAAATTTAAGAAAAACAATGGACTTTCAATAACTATAACAATTGCCAATTGTAATGAGAATCTGACTGCTGTGATATGACCTAGTCACCTTTATGTTGAAAGAGGTACAAAGCCCAAACTACAAAACAAATAGTTTTGAAAGAGTTCATTTATTATGATATTAAATTTATTTAATACTCAACCAACTTTTGCCATATTAATGAAAGATTTGATATTTAGAGTTAAGGAAATGTTTGTATCTATACGTGTTATGGTACAGGGTTTCAATTGAAGCAGAATCCTGCTTTTTGATTCAAGCATTTTGCAATTTTCCCACTGTTGACTCCTTCAAATAATCTGCATTGCATCGTTTTGATTCAAGTGTTACCAAAAAGCTTAATCAATATATTTTATATTATACATATCGATGGTCCCCATTTAAAATGCTGAACTAACAAAAGAACAACTTTTCAGGCGGGCTATTTTTGTCATTTTCATAACTATATGCAAAATGCCGAAGTTACATATAACAATAATAATATTAACGCACAGACGGACACATTTTACAAAAATATTCAGCTACACATTTTTTAATATTCAGCTACGCATTTTTGCATTTTTTTTTTCCACCATCACAGTTCGGATTTTATCATATGGTCGGTTTGGCGTGTTCTAATTGGTTAGGCGGTTCACAGTTTTCTGGGCATGTGCGCACTGATTTCCCGCCCTACACAGTGCAAAAATCACGAAATGTCAAAAATACATGTTCGGCATTTTGAATGGGGACCATCAATATATTGTTTAAATGCAGCAAAGTTTTTGACAGAGAATTTAACAAGAACGCACAAACAAAATAACTCTGTGCTTCAGTATTTTGAAGCCCTGAACATTTACAAAGGACACTTGAAATGAGGTCATTTGACTCCTGGTTCCCATAATCTATTGAAATCCCGGATGGTAAAATATTTTGCAGTTACTATTTCAGAGCGGTGATGGTGTATGATATATTTCATAGATATTTGGTTGTCTCAAAACTTAAACAAACAGCATTGGAGCAATTCTCTTACTTTTCTAATGCAAAAGATTTGCTGAAATTATTTAAACTCCATTATTAGCCTGTATGAGGTGATGTGTTTCAAAACTTGCATAATTTGTATTATTTTTTAGTTAGTGTTGCCAGTGAGTCAGAATTGTTGATATGTATACAATGTTTCTGTATTAAAATTGTTCTTGGTATTCTGACTTGCTAAATGATTAAACCTGTACCTGCATATTTGTGTGTACTTTTTTAAAAAACAAATTATATGTTTATAACGGATTATAATGATGTTACTAGTGCAAGAATTCAACATTTAATATAATGTATTGCTTGTTTGGTCTCTTGTGAAAAAAATTAACATGTTATTTTATTGTAACTTTGTTCCTTCTGACATTAAATCAAAATTCACAACTTAGTACCTTTATTGTACGATTTCCCTACTACATGTTCTGAAATATCATTTAATTTTAAATTAAAACACTCTTTTCTACTGAAATTAGTTCTATTGAAAAACTTATTGCAGCCGTTTTCATACAAAACTAAATCTTCCAATTTAATTGCAGCACTATATAATTTACGCAAAAAATAAATTCTCTTCCAATACTAAAAGCTTCTTTTTTTTTTCTAATTCTAATTAATATCTTAATTTTTTACTAATTAATATCTTAATTGTGAACTGAAAATAATCCTTAATGTATCTTCTTAATTGAATTTTAAGAGGTTAATTCTCACAATCAATTTGTTATTGTCTTCCATCTATATTATTGATGATTAAAATTGTAAGTCATCAAATACTGGTAAGANAAATATCCCATCACATTCCTCCGATCACTAAGAAATATGTACTACCATTCAATTGTTTAAATTTACGTTAGCTTACAGTTTTCGCAGTTAACCTGTTTTGTTGTTATATGTATTTGTGTGTTCGGTTATTTGTAAATAAAATATGAACATTTAGACTAATTTTACAAACAGCTACTCTTATAACTAACAGGACTATTCGTTTTAAGCCCCGACTTAACTGATGACGGGGCGTAGGGGTGGGGGAGGTTATTTGTACCCATCAATTAGTTTACTTCGTTGTCAATATAAAAAAGCAAAAAGTTGTTTCAACACAGCGATTATTTAATGTTAAATAAGGCCTATCCGACTGGAAAAGTGTACGGACACATATATTCTGGCATTTCAATCAAATATTCTGTCTTGACGATGATCAATATTTTGGTTTTGCTTAGGGATAAATATTTGTCGTTAAACTGCATGAATAACGCTCTCTTTAAATACGTGCCTCTATTTCAATACAATCCTGTCGTAATGACCCTTTAAGCTGAACGCGAGTTCAGATCATTCAACCTTAAATAAAATACAACAAACCGTATTGATTGAACCGTTATCAACATCAGTTGACCTTTGACCTTTGTGCACTCGACACATGTTTATGAGATAAACAACATCAATTGACCTTTTCGCACTAGAAAACAACATCATGCGACCTTTCTGAACCCGTCGGTTCAAGCTTTGGTGAGGTGAAGCAAGGGTCACGTGTGAAGGTCACATGGTCCTAACGGTCATTTGCGATATCAGCACGTATTGGTTCCATGATTCCGTGCTAATTTGTATTACGGACGATTATATTGCGGAACGTCAGGTATGGCGAGTTATTGATAAAAAATAGCTAGGAAAAAAGGAAACGTTGCTAAATTGTTCAATTTAAAATCAAGAAACTTGTTTTGGTGATAGGTATTTATTTAGTTGTATGCATCGATACTTATACAATGTAATAGTTGAATGATCTATTACTTGTAATGATTATCAACGCACCCAATTTAAACGGTTTCAAACGTCGACCAAAGCAGAACTAGTTCACACAAATTTACAAATTTTTGAACAACAAATTATAATTTGGTTTATACAACTTTTTCTTGTATTAGATAATGTTTGTAGATCAACTTTATGCTGATAACGTAGTAACAGTAAACCATAATAATAAAATTAAGCGGTATATATTTAAAAAATTGTTGCCATAATTATAGATTCAAAACTAACCGTTCGTCATCTCCCTCCATTTTTTCGTGTAACGACTTCATGAGAACTTCCCATTAAGTTATGACCCAAAATGCGCGAGGCGAGCCAATAAGGTCAATGTCTTTGCTATTGCAACGTATTGATCGCGTCTGGTACTTGGGTCACCAGAGGACAACGATCTCGAGACAAACCAGTTTCTGTCGTCAAAATCGTAACCAGGGATAGCGTCTGATTACGACAATTTATACGGACGGTATACTTATAATGTTCTTATTTTTATAGGAAATATAACGCGATATACGTTGGAATAAAGTGATTGAACAAGCCAGATTCACATGAGCCTCACTAAGGGAAAACTGGGCTAAATACATGTGCGTAAAATGTCGTCCCAGATTAGCCTGTGAAGTCTGCAAAGGCTTATCAAGGACGATACTATCCGCTTTTATGGAATTGTTCGTTTAAAGGACGTCTCTTCTAAACGAACATACAGATAAGGCGCAAATTGACGGTCTGGACAGGCTAATATGGGACGACACTACGCACATGCATTAAGCCTTGTTTTCCCAGAGCGAAGCCCAAATCCATATTAAGTAAACTATATGAGAAAGTTACTACACTGTTTTAACTCGCGATAGGAACTGCAGACAGCCAGTGAAACATTCCTTTTTTTAAATTTCTTATATAGACGGGTCTGTAGGTGTGGCAATAAGTTAATATAAAATGTCTATGCAACTATCTGGTGTATATTATTTATGTTTGAAACGAAGGTTTTTGTTTGTTTGTCCGCATTAGATTACAGTATTGCTGAAACTACATTACTTGTATACCAAATATATTGTAGAATAATATGTACACACTCAAATGTGAATTTTGGCCATAGGGCTCAATATTGTGTTGCCTGATACTATTATAATGAGTGTGTGCATGCATTTTATAGTTGTCAATACAAAACAAATAAGACCTTTGAAACTTGCATGCAATAATAAAAGAAAAAAGATAAGTTTCAGCATAGACAACAGTATGGTTTACATCAACCATGTTAATTAAGCGATCCTATGTAACAGTATAAAAAAACTCAACAGACAAAAACAAAGATGTCACTTTAAAAAAAGCACGTCATTTAGTATCGTCATTTATAAGTTATGGAAAACATCGGCGGGAAAAGGAACTTCATGAAGTTATTTTGATCGTTCGCGAATATTTGCTGAAATATTCGAATGATGCGGATAAAACTGCCGAATGCTATAGCCAATGGCCTTCATGAACTCACGGATGTTCTTCTCACCAGTGCTGTATTGTTGACAGAAAGTCAACAGCGTTGTCTGGTGAGCCGTCCTGGTTTTCCTTTTCTGTCTGGATGGCTGCTGGCCTCTCGCATTTCGCATTACNTTCTCACCAGTGCTGTATTGTTGACACAAAGTCAACAGCGTAGTCTGGTGAGCCGTCCTGGTTTTCCTCTTCTGTCTGGATGGCTGCTGGCCTATCGCATGTCGCATTACATCAGCCTCCACCATCGCCGCATCGCCTTCTATACACTTGATAGCTGTAATAAAAAAGAACATATACATGATAAATAATATTTTGAGACTTCTACGAGAGAAAAAAATTATATAAAAATATTTAACATATCCATGTTAAACTTATCAAATTATGAGGGATTTATGATTTATGTAAATATTATATGAAATATCGATAATGAAAATCAAATATGTACATATTTCGTACCTGTCCAGATTGAAGGGTTTGCGTGGACAACCAACTTGCTGAAACCGTTGTTCCACCCTTCACAAACGTTGTTTGTCCTCTCCTGACCCGCCATCGTACTGTCGTGTACATTCCACACTGCAGGCTGGAATCTCGGCGCTGTCCTCGGGGACTTTCTGAAAATGAAAGTGAATTTCTGTAAACAATTACTGTGCGTTTGAATGTAACTAAATCGTCTGGAAGGGGGTTTGTTCCGCTATGGAAGGGGGTTTATTCCGCCTATGCNCATACGTTGTTCGTCCTCTCCCGACCGGCCATCGTACTGTCGTGTACATTCCATACTGCAGGCTGAAATCTCGGCGCTGTCCTCCGGAACTTCATTCGGTTGTCAGACACCACCATTCTGAAAATAAAAGCAAATGTTATTTGTAACAAATCAAAGGTTTATATAAAATCGGTGTTTAGCAGATAATTAGTAGAATATATTGATTTGCATTTCTTTAAACTGTCATATAAACATTATTAAAATATGGTCAAACCTGTAAGTTCCATTTACGTAAGTCGAGTCGAAGTACGCGACCAAGCTCTAAAGACCGAAGATATTTCGTACATATTTTTTCCTACAATAACCGAAGCATTCGTCTTTAAAAAAAAATGAATCATGCAAAAAAACGTGCTTCCCGGGAACTTTCTGAAAGTGAAAGTGAATTTCTGTAAACAATTACCGTGCGTTTGAATGTAACTAAATCGTCTGGAAGGGGGTTTGTTCCGCAAATCGTCTGAAAGGGGGTTTGTTCCGCTATGGAAGGGGGTTTCTTCCGCCTATGCAAAACTAGCGAGGGGGTTTCTTCCACCTATGCAAAACTAGCGAGGGGGTTTCTTCCGCGTATGCAAACTATGAAAGGGGGTTTCTTCCGCCCTGCCGTTTTTAGCGAAGGGGGTTTCTTCCGGAGGGGGTTTCTTCCGTACACCCTTGGATTTCATTGTCTGCAAAATTTGCATATTGATAGGATAAAAACAGCATATTATTTTATCCTGATGCAGAATTTGGTAAAATATATATTATAAAAAGGGAGCAATTACAGTGATTAATCACTAATAGTATTATCTGTGTATAATGTTACACAGTAGATGAAATAGGTTCAAACTGCCAGTTTATAAAAGTTGCAATATAAAAATTGTTCACAAGAATATTATTATGATAGCATACAATGTAGCAGCAAACTTTTGATAATCCTGATTCATTCAGTATAATTGTATAATCTTTATAAATGTTCTGATACTAAAGTGTTTTAATTTTATAAAAGTGATAATATTAAGTGTGGAACATGAATCTTAATGTCTTTTTTTTTCTTTTTACTGTTTGATATTTTTTAAGGAGTTATTGCCTTTTATTTAAAATTAGATTCAAAAGCTTTAGTATGATACACATGTACATTTTTGGTCAAAATTTTACAGAATTATTATCTTGAATTGCTACAGTGCATTATAATTATATTGTCAATGTTTTGCAATTTAATACAGGAGTTTTTGCTCTTGATTTAAGATAACATATTTTGTTTGCGTCAAACTTTAACATTGGCCATAACTTCTGCAATATTGAAGATAGCAACTTGATATTTGGCATGCATGTGTATCTCATGGAGCTGCACATTTTGAGTGGTGAAAGGTCAAGGTCATCATTTAAGGTCAAAGGTCAAATATGTGTCAAAATCATAACTTTTGCACTATTGAAGATAGCAACTTTTTTGAGTGGTGAATGGTCAATGTCAAGGTCATCCTTCAAGGTCAAAAGATCAAATATACGGGGACATAGTGTTTCACAAACACATCTTGTTTAGATAAGTTATTGCCCTTTGTTTAAAATTGAAAAATGAAAGCTTCTCTGTGCCCCAATATTTCGGCTAGTCGTTGTTATATAATTACAACGTAAAATCCCAAAAAATTGCCACCCCAAAACCAGTATTTTTGTAATCACGTGCCATCAGTGCAGAAGCCATGTGTCCCCTCTGCATCTGCTCCGAGGTTTCCAATAGTGATGTGTCAATATCCCTTGTTAGGTGTCATAAACCAGGGGCCCGGGTAAATGTCATTGCGTTCATTGTTTTATTGTTCTTTTCCGTGATTGCACTGTCGGTGTTTTGATTAAGGACAGGCTATTCTTTTAATTTTAATTGATCGCTTTAATTCAAAGGTAACTGCCACTTAAAACAATTGTTTTTCTAAAACTGAGTAAATATACGCGTGAAAAACATTAATTTGAGTGGAAATATTTTTGTTCTCTAAGTATAACAGTTATTATTTTATTAGAAATCATTGAAACAATATCACAAAAGTAATTGTTTAATTTTGAAAATGAGTATTCCTAATCCCTCGCCAGCGTCGCCAGTGTCGCCAGCGTCGCCCCTGATATCAAGAATGAAGTACTCCAGCTCATGGCACTGCGCATCCTCCATAAAGTGGCCAGCGACATCAAGACAAACGAGTTCTACACTCATTAAAATACATAAACATTTACTTTATTTTATGTTATAATTATGTTTTAAGTAGCACAAGTTTTTGGAAAGAAAATAATAACTGTTGAGATTTCTGGGTCGTCGGCAGCGAATTGGACAAACTGATTTCATGACAAACTGAGAGTGAGACAAAAATCAAGCATTTATATCAACATGAAAGTTCCCCCAAAACGCACCATATTAATTGTAATTGTAAAGAATTTCGGAACCACGGGAGAGGACAACCCTCTCAAACGAACCCCTTTATGTTCACAGTACAGAAACTGGACCGCCACCCCAATTTTTGGAGGTTATCTACGCCCCTGTATTTTTGCAAAACTTTTCAGAATACTGTGAAACCATTTAATTTCGTCAGCACAAAATTTCGTCATTTTAAAAATAATGAATTTCATCAGCACTTAAATTCTTCAATTTCTGATTTTGAAAAAAAAAATGAAAAAAAATTGCGTCTGACATTTTCCGATTTGTTTGTCCGCTCTAAATTGTAGATAAATCTGCGAAATCATGGATGGGAGAGGGGGATTATTACTTGGGAGTCACTTACATGAGGTGGGCCCTGTTTATCAGATGCCAATAAACTAGTTGGTTGTTATCAGGTGAAAGTAACTGGCCCTTATTATTGTATACCATTAACTAGACCATTGTTATGATAGCGGATTAGTGAGACTGAATATCCGTTAGCGACTACCGGTTATGCTGTTACTATGTATGTGCTATCGATCTTTCGAATCATTGACAGCTTTGACAAGTTTAACAAGGCATGTTCCGTTTCATTTTTATTTGTGGACAATATGCATTTAAATAATGTCTGCTTAAATGCAATTGAAAACGTAACAGTCAAAGAGCAATTAAATTAGTAATCCAGACGATTTAGTTACATGCAATCGCAGGTTAATTGTTAACAGAAGTTCTCTTTCATTTTCGCCAGGTTTTCAGAAAGTCCCCGGGAAGCACGTTTTTTGCATCGCTTTCATGACGCAATAAAAACGTTGCTTTGTATCGTATTGCATATTAATTTAAATTCACTCGTCCATAAATGGAAAGATTGTTTTAATTGATGTTGTAATTTTATTGGATTATCGGATATATATGCACATAAGAACAAGCGGTATGTATACAGTTATCGATGCACATTTACATCTTTCAATTTTGTTTATTGTCTCTGATCTGTCGCGTGTTGGCTTCACCTTCACACCCCTGACAAACACAATACACACAGTGGGTAATAAAGTGTTAACATTAGCGCTTATCATTACTAATCTACCTTAATGAAGTCAATGCATTCAATACAGCTTTACTGCATACGCGTTTTACAGGAATGGTCAAGTGTCAGTAATGTTCACTGTATAATGTACACCCCTTTGTGTCAAAAAAAAATTTAAACGGTAATTCAGTCTTAATTTTGTTTAAACCTTGGATATAATTATTCGTTAGGAACTTAATTTCGTCAATCAGTCTACTGACGAAATAGACGAAAATTAATGTTTGACGAATAATAATGGTTTCACAGTAATAATTTGCATTTGAACAGCGCATATTGTGAAGGTTTTTAATGAGTTATTGCCCTTAATTTTAAAATTATATGCAAAATGGTCTGTGCCAATTCCTCCTATACTTTGTAGACAATTTTGGTCAACCTTTTACAGATTAAATGTTTTCTGTTTCAAACTCAGCTGTTCTTTTTCATGAAACTCGAGAGTTTACTATATAATTTACTATGTTTCATGAATAAATAAAAACAAAACCATCTCATTTTTACTTATAACTATGTATTTAATGATATTCTGAAAGAAAAACAAACAACAATGTCAGTTTAACAGTAGCACATAAAACAAAACAACAAAATGCATATTCTTTAATCTAAAACAGAATATTTGCCATTTCAAACAAAACATCACAAACGGCAGTATCCACATAAATAAGACATTTTTTCCATCAAAAGGTTCATATTGCAAAATGCTTCAAATCAAAATCTAAAATTTTAATATGTAGTTTCTTAGTATGGCTTCCTGCAGCACTTAAACCTCAGTGCTAACGAACATTCCACACTTCACTGTGATCATTCCCCCCTGTAGAACTCACATTGGGAGATATACCATGTGGCAGAGACCCTGTCAAACAGCATGTGACCAATGCCCATGTCTCCCATCTCAACGTCCAGTCTGACCGTCTGCTCCTCTGGAAGCAGACGTTCTGCCGCAAACAGGACACCTGCCAGATCTTCCTCTGAGTCATTGTAATCCGAGTCATCAGAAGCCCAGTCCATGCTGTCATCTAGATCACTTGGAAGCTCATTGTCAATGTACTGGTTGTACTGCTGGGGCATGATGGGATTGCCAGAAGACTGGTTCACAGATATTTCAGGAACTGGATAGAGTTGGTTGTTTCCAGATGGCAGCACATTTTGAGAATGGGGCACTAAATGTCCATGGTATACCTGATTGTCAAGCTCATGATGTGGATAAGCACTGATGGCTAGAGGACCACTGTAACTAACAGGTCCACTTCTCACATGGTTATGAGGATTCACTACATTCACTGAGTCCAGGAACTCATCACTGCTGTCACTCAGTCCAGAAATATCTGAAATGGCACAGTCCAACTCTGGGGATATAACACCGTTAGCACTAACAAACTCTTCAACCTCTTCTTGTTCCCTTATATAAGAACTGTTTGACACAAGGCTGATAGGCATCTCATTCCCTGCTGGCCCATTGGTGATCGCATGCTGACCATGACCATCCATGGACGGATGCCACTGAAATGCCTCTGGAGCAGGCATCACCCACATGGAGTTTGGTTGCTGCTGTGGTTGCCACGGTAATCCACTAGGCTGAATGATGTGACCTGGACCCTGGTTTACATTGTTGTTAAAAACGAACTGTCCTTCACCCTGGTGCATGTATGGTGCTACATGAGGCATGTGCTGGGAACCATGAGGTAACATTGGGCCTCCCTGTTGCATGTAGGGCCCCCCACTCGGTGACTGGGGCATGAACTGACCAGTCTCTGCGTCCAGCACCCTTCTGACGGTCAAGGCCATCTCCTGAACCTTGAGCCACTTGGACAGTCTGTACTCCTTGTACATTCGCTTCAGGCCCTCCGCCACTGAGATTCGCATCATCTTCCGGAAGGCTGGTGTAATGTGCTCCCCGATTGTCAAGAGAAACGTCTGCTCACTCATACGCTCAATGTATTGATCTGTAAACAATAAACGTTTTGTTTTATTTGTGTAATGCATTTTCACTGGAAAATGAATGTAAAGAAACAATTTCAGAAATGTATTCTACCTGTACTATAACTTATCCCAATATATTACATTTGATTTAGTAAATTAAATTTAAGAAAAGCAATGGACTTTCAATAACTATAACAATTGCCAATTGAAATGAGAATCTGACTGCTGTGATATGACCTAGTCACCTTTATGTTGAAAGAGGTTCAAAACCCAAACTACAAAACAAATAGTTTTGAAAGAGTTCATTTATTATGAGATTAAATTTATTTAATACTCAACCAAACTTTTGCCATATTAATGAAAGATTTGATATTAAGAGTTAAGGAAATGTTTGTAGCTATACATTTTATGTTACAGGGTTTTCAATTGAAGCAGAATCCTGCTTTTTGATTCAAGCATTTTGCAATTTTCCCACTTTTGACTCCTTCTAATAGACAATCCCAGAATCGATAATATGGGCGCCGCCATATTGGCTATTACGTAACCCGCGATTGAAAACGGTACTGAAGAATTTGACAGATTACAACGTTATCATAGTGTACACCCGCTTTATTCCAATAAACAGTACTTTATGACTTCGCACATTAGGATTGAAAACAAGTGAAACATGAAACCAAGTGTCGATATGTATCACATCGTAAATCAATATAATTTAAATAAAAAATATACACGATAGATTCATAAAATATGTGTCTCTGTGACAAGATTGGAAACATCCATTCAGACCATTTTTTTGGATAGATCTTTGATATTAATTACTAAGTAGATAGATTTAAGGTCGATGTAGACAATTAAATTGATATCTGCCTTTGTTTAAGCCTATATTATTTCTTATTAAATGTCGTACTTTCTATACTTTCCGGAGATATTCATTAAGAAACGTTGTAAGATTAAAGACTGAGGACGACTTCTTTTATTGAATAATACATATCTTTGTTTGTCTAAACAGTTACCATTTCGCTATTAATATTTCCCTTGTAAGTGTCATTTTAAAGGTAATATACAAATCTATAGCCGAAATGAAGTTTGTGATTCTAAAATTGTTCCGTAAATCTTTATTATCGAAACTCTGTAAGATTTCATGTAGAGATTTTTTTTAAATTAAAATTATGTATCTAGTTTAGTCTAAAACTAAAGTGGTTTTTAGCAATCTTTTATTTAAAAATCGCTCTCAAGCTAATACAAAAATATCTAGCCGGAAATGAATTTTGTGATTTAAATGAACAAGTATCGGAGTTATTCGCTTGCAAAACTGTGTAAGATGTCAGGATATGTCATACTTTCTTTATTGAAAAGGACATATCAGCTTTTGTCTAGAACTTTCTTATATTATTATTTAAATAACGTTTTACATGTTGCCTGAAATATTATTAAATTTTCTTAATAACATCTTAATTCACGATTGAAATGTTCAACATGAA
>VMBQ01000163.1:108929-217989 GCA_007657795.1 Dreissena rostriformis
AGAGTTCATTAAAAACTCAGGTTTTGAATCTGAAAAACAATAACCAATAATGGCCCTTATCTTTCTTGTTACCTTAATTCGGTTGTTTTTACCCAGAAGCACAATAAACAAGTATATGAAACTTTTATTTCAAATACTGAAAAACCTACAAGTGAAACTAAATGGAATGGAATATTTAGTAATATAAACTGGAAGTATGTGCATAGTTTTGTTTTTAAAATATCCAGAGATACTTATATACAATGGTTACATACTAGAATAATACATAGAATCTTAGGAACTAAATCTTTGCTATATAAAATGAAAATTGTTGATGATAATATATGCACATTTTGTAACAATCATGAGGAAACTCTAACTCATCTTTTCTGGAGCTGTGAGCACATCCAAACCATTGTTCAATATGTTACAAATGTATTGAATATAAATAATGTCAATATGACTACACTCTCTTGCCAGGACATGGTTTTAGGAATTTGTATAGAAAAAATGCATCCTATCAATATATTGCTCCTTGAAATTAAAAGGTATATTGTTATGTGTAAACGAACAAATACGATCCCAAATGTTCCAGGACTTATGAGAACTCTACTATCATGGAAAATTCCAAAAACAGACGACTTGCCAAAATAATATATTCCCAAATTGGTCAGTTGCAAGAATATTTGTTGAATGAACCCAAGCCAATATAATTGAATGTTACAAAATATGTACTACTTAATATACATTTAAAGAACGCAGGTGTCACACCTTTTTTTTTCCTCTCTTTTTTTTTATCACATTTGTATAATAGCAATGTTTTTCTTTATAAACCTACAAGATTGTTAAAAATGATATGAGTTATTTGTGAATTTTATTATAATACAATGAATTATTGTGGTATGTTTTTTAACAATGTCTGTCTGAAAATATTAACCCATATTTGTGCTACTAACACATAATCTATTGTACGGTATGGAGCAGGATGGCCTCGACCTGCACATACCTATGGACGAGGGAAATAAAGTCTCTTTCCAACAAAAAAATAAAAAATTATCTTGTTAATTGAATTTTTATGCGGTTGACTCAAACAATCAATTTGTAATTGTCTTCCATCTATTATTGATGATAATAATTGTAATTCATTAAATATTGGTAAGAAATTTCCAACAACTTTTGTCTTTAAAATCAATGTTCAAAATGTTAAATACACAACCAGAATTTACCTTCATTTTTACAAAATTCCATGTTAATTTTTAAGGATATTGTTATAGTATTTCAAAAAATCCTCACATTTATTACAATCTGTTGTTTATATTATGCATGTCCATTTAATTTCCTTTAATTTTTGTTCATGAAAATAAATTGTTATAAGGTCTTACATTACATTAAAATAAAAAGTAACATAATGTAGCATATGTATATTTCTTTGACTATATTATGTACTAATTACATAGCCTGAATAGGACCAAAAACAATATCGTTATTATTACTATACTGATCAGCTCTTAATAACTGAAAGTCTTAATTATTATGCAAATTTACAAACACTAATGTACGAGACTTAGTACTTCATATTTTTGAGAAAAATAAAATATGTTTTTTGTTATCATATTCATTCAACAGTTCAACATATTCATTCATTCTATACTTGTAAATACACTATTCACTTACCAAGAGCAATAATCTGCCTCACTGCACTGTCATGTGCAACCAGGTGGTCCCTGAGTAGATCTACACAAGGAAGTAAGTCCATCTCCAAAGTCTAGTTGAATAGCACACAATTAATGTTAAAATATAAAATAATTATTAACCTATTGCACACAGTTTCCTTAGCACACTGTTCTAAGTCAATTCAACTCAATACTTTTTATTGCACTCTAAATAATGTATACTATTTCCAGGCCTACACTCAAAGCTTTATATTTCACAGTTTGAGTGTAAACAGAATTTCACAGCCTTAAATGACAAAAATCAGGGCCCACTTTGACAGCTTTTGCCCTTGTTTGCACTAATCACTTTTTTGATGTCAATGAAATGTTAATAAACTACACAAACTGTGAAGTATGTGCATATTAGATGAAAAGCATGATTAAGCCCTTAATTGGCATTTAATTAAACCCTTTTATTGTTTACCCCTTTACTCTATTATAATTGAATGCTTTCACTAAATGGCCCAATTATCCTGGAACATTTTCTTATGGATTCACTTTTTGTTATCTGAAGCAATATTGACAAACATTATTACTGACAACAGTCAGATTACTGTGGATAAAGCATCTTCAAATTTACCTTTGGCCCCTTAAATGGGAATTTTGATTTACAGCCATTATCATAAATCTGTACATATTCATAGAATTGCTTATCCAATTATGAAAAAGTAATGGCCATTTAATAGCAGCCTATTGTTTATTTGACAAGGTCAATATTAAGATAAGATGTTGACACAATGACCCTTTTATTGCCCTTTGTGGACCCTAATATTTGAGCTGTCAAGATATTTACATTTGCCCACCATTTCCTGATTAAGATATCTTTTGCAACATTTGAAGTGTTCAAACCACATTTATTGTATTAAGCCTGCTTATGTTAATACTTTGTCAATGCTATTTAGATGTGAGATACTTCTTTGCAATTATACAAAACAATCTGCAAATGTTTTATTTTTTTGCCCAACATATTTGAATTTTATATGTGAAAAACATTAGAAGATAGCATAATCATTAAACATTCATTATGTTATAATGCTTCATGTTGGATCTTAGATTTCCTTGCCTGCAAAATTTGCATACTGCTAGGATATAAACATGTGTTTAACCTGATGCATAATTTGGTAAAATATATATTATAACAAGAGCTGTCACCATAGGATGACATATGCCCCCTTTTTCCACATTTTTGTAAACCTAAAGGCAAAGTTTTTTTCCACATTTTTCGAAACCTATACGCAAAGTGTGATGGAATTTCAGACGGACAGACGGACAGTGCGATCACTTTATGCCCAATTTTGAATATAAAATACTGTTCTTAAGAATATTATTATGATAGCATAACATCATACTTTGGATAATCCTGATTTATTCGGTATGATTTTATAAATTGTTATACATTTTCCGATACTTAGGTGTAAATTATATAAAAATGATAATATTAAGTGTAAAACATGAATCTTTATGTCTTACATTTTTTACTTGTGAACTCTAGAACCAAACACAGTTGTTTTTTTACACCATATTTGGTTTGTCACAAGTCATTACCAGTATCTTTGATGCATTTTCAAGGTATTTTTTTCTAATTCTTAAACAGTCTACTGTAATAACTCTTAGTTTTCAGACACTTAAAACTAATATATTTTTTTGGTGTCCAAAACTTTAGAGACAAAAAATACAAGTGTTTACAAATGTAGAGACAGTATACAAAAAAATGCATTGACAATCCTTTACGGGTATGCAATGTGTAAAGCATTAATTGTTTCAACGAAAAATAGCACATGCTTTAAAAAAAAAACATGCCATATAATATGAATTATTTGTATATATATTTCATATTGGGTGAAACCAAATTTTACTGGTATTTATTTAATGCTTTCCGGTGGTTTATAGAGAAATATCAGTGAATTAAAACTGACAATTTCACTGTTTCAAACAATGTTAACAGTGAAATGACGTCATTATTTTGACGAAATGACGTCATTATCCCAAGGACATTCTTTAGTTAAACTCTTTAACAATGTATATAAACTGTGAAAAAAGCATGAAATGAAAAGAAAATGTGTTGGATTCGGTGGAATATTGATTTTAATTCACTCGTGATCATAGAAAATATATATTTTCACTCGTGGCTGCGCCACTCGTGAAAATATTAATTTCTATGATCACTCATGAATTAAAATCAATAATCCACCGAATCCAACAAATATCCTTTATATATAGTTCTTTACCCAATAACATAAATGTAAGGGTTCATCGCGTTTATGCATTCGTCTGACAAGTTTAACGACCTTAATCTGGTTGTAAAAACGCATGATCAAAGTGTCCCCAGACAGCGCAACAGGGCAGAATTCTCGTAAAATTCACTTTCTGAAAATTTAAAGACATTAAATATGGACGAAAAACCGTATGTCCGAAAATTTAGAGTCATGAAAAATAATTATTTTTGCTAAAAACGGGGTTGTCCAAAAATTTAGAGTGTGCGAAAACATAGAGTAATTACGGAAGTCATTATTATTTGGAATGGTTGAAACTAAAATAATTAAGTAAACATTAAGTAACTTGAACTTTGAAAAAGTGACGTTAATAAATGTATTCAAAATTCTGATATTGATTTCTCATAAAGTAAGTGATTTTCTTATGCATTGAAAGTTCGTGGACCAAAATTGTTCATTAACTTTTTAGTTCATGAAGTTCACTTTCATGAACAGTTCATGAATTGGAAAAGAAGTTTATTAACAATTTTGTAGTTTATGAACTTATGTTAACAGTTCATGCAAAGATGAACCCTTTTTGCAAGGGATCACACTTGAATGACTCATTACTGAATGAACTTTTCATAATGCTACAAAATATTACAGTGCTTATATGCAGAGTAATTATAAATACTGTACCCATAGAAATTCTCCAATACAAAAATGCTTATGCAATCAAAATTGATTGTGTACAACATCTTTTTTTTTTAAAGCTTATGTCTAAAATGATATCTGTTTATTGTCTCGAGTAATATACTTTATATAATATTGAATTGAATTTATATGTGTTATTGGAATTTATATTTATTGTCCCCTTTCGGTTTCACCGGAGGGGACTTATGGTTTGCGTTCTGTCCATCAGTCCGTCACACTTTTCTGGATCCTGCGATAACTTTAAAAGTTCTTCATATTTTTTCATGAAACTTGAAACATGGATAGATGAGAATAGGGACATTATGCACGTCATTTCATTTTGTTCCTACATCAAGAATTATGGTTGCTATGGCAACAAATACTTTACAATGGTGGAGCCGGGTAGGGGACATCATTGCTTGGCAATAGTCTTGTTTATACTGGGTTTGAATTATTTCAAAAAAGTATACAAGGAATATATTATATTTCTTAATGTAGGCACTTAATCAGAGTTAAGAGAGTGAAATAACTTTTATAACGGACATTTTCACTGAAAAAACAAACAATTCAATAAATTCCAAAACAAAAGTATACTGTACATTTATTTTGATTCAAACTGAGATAATAAAATTAAAGACTTACAAAAGCACTGTATTCAAATTTAATTTTCTTTTGAGGATAATCATCAATCAAACAATTACAATAAAATAGCATTTGTAACTTCAAAAACTCCATGTTTATTGTTCAACCTGCATTGCCAAGGGGCCGATTGAATTTTGGATTTGTCTCCCAAAGGACCCAGATCTGCATAATTGCCCAAAGCATTTTTTAGTGATTTTTTATTTTTTATTTTGTTCATGTGTATTACTAAACATTATTCTATATATTATTATTTTATGACATTACACATTTTAATGATATTAATTGAAAACAAGACCATTTGTGATGTGCTTTAAAGGATACAAAAATTGGTCAATATAGTCCCATTTCTAATTTAAGCAAGGTTACATTTCAGGCTTTGAATGAAGGGGCACGGAATCCAAGTCTTGAGTATGGTTACACTCCACCAATATCAGAGAGCAATGATTTGCAACATAGGGGCAGTACAACATATGAACATAAGGCCAAGAAAAGCAAGGACCAAGTAAATGATGCCCTCAGTGACATTAAGAAACCCAGTGACATTAAGAAACCCAGTGATATTAAAACACCCAGCAATATTCAGAAACCCAGTGATATTCAGAAACCCAGTGATATTCAGATCAGTGCCAGCAGTGTACCAAATAGAATTTTAGGAGGTATTACTAATGTACGGATAGTTGACAGAAGGGGTACAAGTTCTTTGAGAGATATTAATGCTACATTTAGTGACGATAGCCTGGAAAATACTCAAGACGGACCACGTTTTGTGTATGGAAATGGAATCCAAGTGTATGGTGGTTCAAACTCAGTTCGCCAAAATGTGTATAAGACAGACCACACCCTGGTGGAGGTGAAGGAAAAGGGAAATCATTTAGAGGAAATCAGATATTCTCCTGACAATGTGGAACGTAATCGAGTGCCTTTGCGGAGTCAAACCTTGGTTAGCAGCCCTGTTGGTGAAGACAGGTTCATGTGGTCCCATGGAATGTGGACGGAGTGTGTGCCACATTGTGGGGCTGGTATGTAGACAGGTTCATGTGGTCCCATGGAATGTGGACCGAGTGTGTGCCACATTGTGGGGCTGGTATGGTTGCAATCTATGGCACAATTCAAAGCTACTTTACTATTTTATAGGTTGTTGTTTAACTCCATTTCTTTAGATCATGTAAATCGAACCTTTTTGAAAAAATAAGTTATTATACCATTAACAATTTTACGATCTTTTCCCTAAACAAATCTTAAGTTTGACAACAATAGAAAATTTAATGATGCTGTTGAACTATGCAGACATACTTTAGTGATTAATATAAGAATAAATTGTATTCTTTGGCTGATACAGTGTTTGTGAGATTGTCATTTCCTGTGTGTAGGTACACAGCAAAGAGTAGTGTCCTGTGTTGATAGAGAGAAGCGGGAAGTTACGGATACCAAGTCATGTGACCAGAACACGCGTCCAGTCTCCGTACAACGCTGCAACAACGGCAACTGTGATGAACGAGGATCCCACCTGTAAATGTCTATTTTTGTTGAAGCATTTAAACTTTTGAATGTTGATTTTCCCGCAGTGTAGCAAAAGTCGGTAATAGGAATGTCCTTTGTTTGTCAGTTAAACAAAATTTATTTGGCAGGGGATATCAATTTAACAAATTTGCTTGTGTGTGTTCAATTCCTCTTACTGATTTTGCTCAAACTTTTACAGCTGATTGTATAGATGAAGGTTGTGAAAGGAATTTTACTGCAACCAGTTTTGGCCCTTGGTCTTTTTGTCTGCTATAGAAAATATGGGGGCTTTGTCTGTTTTGTGGGAGGTATCAGTGTCCATAGCATGTTTCTAGTTCTATCAGTGCTTCACTTCTTGTAAATTTTCTATTGTTTAACAAATAGAGCATTGTAATCAGAAAAATGCATAAGAAGCGTGGAAAAAGTTTTTTCCTAGAGGGCAGCATAAAGACTTCATTTAAAAACACAAACATTGATCAGGTTGTAATTTGTGTTGTTTTATTGTTTACCCACCAAATATACCACTCATGATTCATTGTGTTGTTTTATTGTTTACCCACCAAATATACCACTCATGATTCATTGCTATTATTGTTTACCCACCAAATATACCACTCATGATTCATTGCTATTTATTTCTTCAGAATTCCAAAAAAATTTAAATGGCGAATAAACAAGAATAACTTATTTCTTCAATCTATACCGCATTTCTATTTGTTTCTATCTCGTTGCAGACATTGGCAGGTGGGAAAATGGAGCGAGTGTTCAGCGACCTGTGACCTAGGCGACCAGGTGCAGGAAGTGTTCTGTGAGCGTGTGTTGGCAGACAACTCTACCAGGCTGGTGGATGACGAGGAATGTCTCAGCGAGTTTCAGGCCAAGCCGCAGTATCGTCGGTCATGTAATGATGACATTCTGTGCTCAGTGTGGGCACCTATTGAATGGGGACAGGTGACTGTTCATTTTAATATTACTGATGACTTGTAACCCCGAATATGGTGTTTTTTTTAATCCCTTGTGTCTGACTTCAATTTTGTATACACCGTTTGATTTGGTAAGATCTAATTAAAATGATAATGTATGATAAAGTACACACAAGTTTTGAAGGTTTTCGTACAGTTTTCTTAAGTAAACCTTTTGATGTATTAACCTGCTAAACTGCATTCTTCTTTAAATATTTTCCACCTTCCTGTTAACATACAGCTTGAAAAATATATACTTTCAAGTGGATAGTTAAATTTGTTTTCATCAACATATTCTTTATCCCTTGCCGGGAAACAAATATTAAATTTATTTAAAAAAAAAAAGACCCTTTAAAGAATACTTTTTAAGCTAAACCCTCGGTCTATTCTAGATTTTATGTAATAAGAAATTTTGAAGGTTATTAAATACCCTTTTGCATGTAAAGATAATAACCTTTCTACTTAGTGTAGTGTAACCTGTGGGGATGGAGTCCAGTACAGAGAGGTTACATGTACAGCTGAGGGGGACCTGTCACACACGCTGCCTGCAGAGTTGTGCAGTGCGTTGCAGAAACCTGATCATGCACGGAGATGTCAACTGACCCCATGTGATATCCTGTCTGTGAATTATAGGACCACAAACAGGCCTCGTCCCAAGCCAGAAGGTCAAGGGCGCCTTAAGGTCGTGTATAATGACAGAGACAGATACGTCTGGACCCATGGTGACTGGTCAGAGTGTGATCCACAGTGTGGAGATGGTATATATGCACAACATATTATTCACACATTACGTAATTTATCATTGGAAGATGTCATATTTTAATTTGTTATATAACTTTACATATTCTGATAAAAAAACTGGCTATTTTTTAGTGTACAATACTGTACAAAACCATATTATAATTTACATATTTCATAGTGAGAAATCAATATACATGATCCAACTTGGATGAACAACCATCAGAAACATCTAATGATAAATAAACAAAATTAAACATGTTCTTAGTGGATTGTGTTTTAATTCCAGGCATTCAGCGCCGAGCTGTGTCGTGTATAGATCGCGAGAGCCGTGAGGTGTCCAGTCCAGGGTCATGTGACAGAAGTAGCCAACCAGTCTCCATCCAGCGATGCAATAACAGGGACTGTAGACTGAACCCTGCAGACTCATTTGTGTTGGTGATATTTTTATCATTATTTATATAATAATATTGTTATTTATTTTATTTGTTCTTTTTCAGTTTTCCAGTTTATGGCGTATATAAAAAAATATTTAACATAAACTAATCATAAAAAGTGTTTGTTTTATACAAATTTAATCTTGAATTTCATCACAATACATATCTTGATTTATCAGGTAAATTAAGTTTCTAATTTTTAATATATATAGGAATAATTGAACTCCTAAAACATTATCTTGGGTCGTTTTATGATCAGCTAGTATCATGCGACATGGGACAATCCATAACACTCTACACTTATCACGTTAGTTTAAGGTACACCGATTGTCAAAGACTTGAACAGGTGACTTAGTTTTTGACTTCACTTGATCCATGGAGGTTGAATAATTTCCTAGATACGATATTGTCAACATAACATTCTAAACAACTTTCATTAAGGTTCTAAAATGGTAATAGAGTTGTTATTAGATTTGACAGTCAGTGACCTACTGTTGACCCCGATTAACCTAGATTCAAACTGGGCCTAGATATTGTCAACGTTAACATTTTCACAAAATTTCATCAATATTGAAAGATAAAGTTTGCGTCTAAAGTTGTTACGAGTTTTTTTTGAAGAATTGACCCATTGACCTAGTTGTTTACTCCACTTGACCCAGAAGGAATTATAAATGTGGCTTCTACAGTGTTAATTTTTTTTTTTTTAATATTTTAACTGGTAACTTGTAAAATCAACCATTCTGACCTAGTTTCATCTAGATTGAGTGAAAACTGTGGCTTTTAGAGTGGTAAAGAGCTTAGAGTTCACACTGCAAATGGCACAACTCACGATGGTTGACCAACCAATGTTGAACATAGATTGATCACTATAACTCACCTGAGCATGTTTTGTCTGGCATCCTTGTTAGAAGAGACAATCAGTGGCTCAAAATGTCACATGAGATTAAGGGCCTTAAAAGCGGTGTTAAGCCTGTAATTTATGCTTTTTAGAGTTGATGAGACTCGTGTTAAAAATGTACTGTATTAAAAAGATAATGGTATTTTTTATTCTGTCTTTCTTTCTGTAATATAATTTTGACACAGTGTATGCTATACAACCCTTGTATGACCAACATTGATGGCTGTCTGTAGTGTAGTTAACAAATCATTTGCACATGCCTATCACGTATTTTAGTCTTGTTCTGAGAAAACTGGACAAAATGCATGTGCGTAAAGTGTCATCCCAGATTAGCCTGTGCAGTCCGCACAGGCTAATCAGCGAAGACACTTTCCGCCTCAACTGGATTTTCGCTAAGAAGAGACATCATGTAAACGAAAAATTCCATGAAAGCGGAAATTGTCGTCCCTGATTAGCCTGTGCGGACTGCACAGGCTAATCTGGGACAACACTTTACACACAAGCATTATGCCCAGTTTTCTCAGAACACGACGTATTTATTTAAATTTAAGGCAATGGCAGGTTGGCAGATGGAGCGAATGTTCACAGTCATGTGACCTTGGGGACCAAACCCAGGACGTGTTCTGTGAAAGCGTTCTGCGTGACAACACCACCCGTGTAGTTGACGACCAAGAATGCCTCAAAGTGTTCCGCATGAAGCCTGAGTATCAAAGGTCGTGCAACGAAGACGTACCCTGCCCAATGTGGATGCACTCTAAATGGGGAGAGGTCTGTGTTTGAATGGTTGAATATTCATTTTAAACTCTAATCAGGATGCTTCCTCAGTAATTTGTTGCATGTATCAAAGTCGTAGCCTTATTTTGCCTCTGACAGAGAGGCATCTAGTGATTGGCCTGTCTGACAGAGAGGCATCTAGTGATTGGCCTGTCTGACAGAGAGGCATCTAGTGATTGGCCTGTCTGACAGAGAGGCATCTAGTGATTGGCCTGTCTGATAGAGAGGCATCTAGTGATTGGCCTGTCTGATAGAGAGGCATCTAGTGATTGGCCTGTCTGACAGAGAGGCATCTAGTGATTGGCCTGTCTGACAGAGAGGCATCTAGTGATTGGCCTGTCTGACAGAGAGGCATCTAGTGATTGGCCTGTCTGGTGATTGGCCTGTCTGGTGATTGGCCTGTCTGGTGATTGGCCTGTCTGTATGTTTGCCTCTGACAGAGAGGCATCTAGTGATTGGCCTGTCTGTTTGTTCTTTCCTTCGTTCTTCCATCCATCCGTATGTACACGGTTTATCCTGAATGACATGTTTTGAATAACATCAAAAATGCTTTCTACAAAACTTTGATACTAACATGGATCTTATTTTTGAACTCTAAACACACCCACATCACCTGACCTCATTTTTAACTCATTTTGACCTTTAGATTTACCAAATATTTGGAATAAGACTTATTAAAATGTCCCTATTAATTGACTTTGACTAAGACATCCCCATGGGGGCATCAGCATTTCTTGATTATAGCATCTTGTTTTTAATCCTGGTTTTAGCCAGTTTTATGTCTTTCAAATTTATTTATTTTCATGTATGACATCGTTACAATCACAATACATTATAAATGACCATTTTACTAGTAAAACATACAAAAAATCATGACTAATGTACTCTATAATATATACTGTCTAAAACCCAATGTTGTTATTATTATTTCATTTAGTGTAGTGTAACCTGTGGCGAGGGCACAGAGACCCGTCTGCTTACATGTGTAACCTCGGAGCACCAGTCGCGTCCCTTCCCACACAGCATGTGTAACCCTGACCTCAAACCTGTGTCCCGTCAACGCTGTAATATGCAACCCTGCACTCCTCAAAACCAGGTTCTTGCTCAGTACCTAACGCCAGAGATTTTTTAGGTTTCTTGGGCCTTTTTTTTCTACAAAAATGTGTGCACAAAATGTTGGTCGGGTGGTCAAATAAAAAAAATAAAATCAACTAACATTTTTTAACAGGTTGCAGTATTCTTTGCTTTCCATTGCAAGCAAGTATGTTCCTTATCATGCATTTAATATAAGCACAATTATGTAAAGTGGTAAGATAAATCATGGGAACCAATCAAGATAACTAACTGATATGAAATATTAGTATTTGGTTTTATACAAACATATATAACCTAATACTATAGTAAAAATGAAAAAATAGATGTACTAATTAACACAATTGTTGAGCAATAAAATCTTAAAAGTGTCACGCCCACTCTAGGGGTCACATAGTTTATATAAAGTGATATAGTGAAATAACTTTAAAAATCCTTTCTGTAAAACAAAAAGGACAAGGGATGTCATATTTATAATGATACAATTTTTAGTGGTTAAGGTTAACGTGCAACATCTCAGTATCACTGTTGCTACTACAGATATTCAATTGGAACTTCACACATGTCTTTGGGGTCATTGTGTGAGGTCACTGACAGGTTCCATAACTCTTACCTGCAATTTAGCAGAATTATGCCCCTTGTTGAACTTGGACAATTCAGGTTAACGTTTGCCTGCAACAACTCAATATCTCTATATCTACTACAGATATTCAATAAAATATAAATGTATGTCTTAGTGGTCATGAAATATTTAAGCTGACTAAGGGCCACAACTCAAAACTGCAATAAAAATGACATTTGTGTACAATTTACCTTTAAGGTTTGTGTTTGCTGATCAATAACTTTCGTTTGCATTGACCGCCTGTGATGAAACTTTCGATATAACAAGACTACATGGGGACCCAGTATCTGGGGCACGTTGGGTCAGGGTCACTGTCAATTAGAAATAAGTAACTTCAGGTAGGATGGAGATATTTTGATGTTATTTTGTGTGCATGTAGCTTACATGTTGGGTGGGACTGCATTTTGGGCCTGTCAGGTCAAGGTCACTGTTACTAAAAATAGGGAAATGAATTTGTTTCAATTACTTTAAGTTTGGATGGAGGTGTTTTGCTGAAGTTGTGTGTGAAGGCAGTGTACATGCCGAGATAGGTGTGATTTGCATTTGGGTCCCATCTTGTCAAGGTCACTTCAACCAAATATTGAAAAAAAAATATACTAAATAATTTGACTTTGTTTTGAGGTATTGTGCTGGGATTTAGTGTGCAGCAAGCAAACTTAGCTTGGGATTGCATTTGGAGCCAGTCAGGTCAAGGTCAAGAACACTGTTACAATAAATAGGTTAAACAAATTTGTTAATTGACAAGAGTTTTGCTGGAGGTTTTGTGTTGAAATTTGTGTGTTTTAATTAAAATTAATTAATTTGTTAATTGATTCAAATTTAGTTTTGTGGCATGACCATGTTTCTTGAAAAACANAATGCATGTGCGTAAAGTGTCGTCCCAGATTAGCAAGTGCAGTCCGCAAATCAGGGACAATACTTTCCGCTTTTATTGTATTTTGGTTTAAAGAAAGACTCTTCTTGACGAAGTTAAGCGGAAAGTGTCATCCCTGATTAGCCTGTGCAGACTGCACAGGCTAATCTGGGATGACACTTTACGCACATGCATAAAACCTCGTATTGCAAGAGTAAGGCTCATATCAATTTCAATTAAATGGAATGTCACAATACCAGCGTTTTCAATCCACTGTATATTAAAGCACAGAAAGTTGATCTCAACTGCTTCAAAGTTTATTCTACTTTCTACTGGTAATTGAAATGTATTCAATAACAAAGAAAAAAGTTATTTTATCTAAAATGATCAAATGAAAGGACAATTATATAAAATATAATAGTCCAAGAATTTGTTCTTCTTGTCCTAATTACAACACGGTAGAAACTTTATTTTAAGTAATATCCTGGTGTCGGGAAATGGCAAAGTGGCATCTGATGATATGATTGGATAAGGGGGGGTCATAAGCAACAGCTGATAAGGTATGGAAGTGCTGCAGCAAGAAAGTTTGCTGCTTGATAGAACAGTATTTATTAAAATGCAAATAATGCCAAGACTTGATGACATTCACTGTATGCCTCCTTTATGAAGAAGCGATTGGTTTAAGATAGGGGAAAAGTACATAAATAAATTTGGGCCCATATTCCATGTATGAATTACACTGTATACTCTTTTAGGCAAGTGTTTCAAAATGGCCATAAAAAAGCACAGCATGGTAATAGTTCACCTCCATTAACGGGATCCACCCGCTTCCCTTGGGCACGCTCAATCAGCACAGTGTCTGGGGCATCAAGTATCGCTGGAAAATATGAAAATAGTGCCAAACTGCTTTTCATCATGCATAAAAAATATCATAACTAATAACTTCTTTCTTTTAATTTTATTTATTAATTTTAAATAAACAACAAATTTAAGATGACATTAATTCCTAAAATATATTCATACACATATATTCAAGGGTTGTCAATTTAACTTGCAATAATTACAAGACAAAGATAATTTCTCATCAAAACATGTTATTGACAATAAGACTAACCCAAGATTAATTACATTGGCAAACAAAAGCTGCTAAAATTAACTTATATAACACTCAAAATAAATAAATAAAAAAGAATGATGTAAATTGATGAGAGTAAATACTCAGTGTGTACACAAAATAACTAACAACAATGTATTACAACAAACCTACCACAATGTTTGGAGTAAATTCCGAGTGCCTGTAGTGCCAAGGCTTGTTCTCGCGTCTGCGGAAATCCCTCCATCACCCAGCCTTTCTTCACACAGTCAAAGAGTTTCATCCTCTCATCAATAATTTTCACCCACAATTCAGTTGGAATGGTCTGCAGTGAACAAGGATTTGTTGTGATTTTTTTATATGAAGATACACGGAGAGCACACCATTTATTAAGGTCAGTTTCAAATGTGTTGACCGATATGTGTTCAACAGAATTTAAACAATTATCTATTACCCACAACATATATTAGTATTTTAGTGTACAAGTAGAAAACAATTTTAATATAAAAACAATTTGGGCATAGAAGACTCAAATTTTATTCCTGTCAGTTTGTTGTCTTTCTTTCACATGTTGTTGACTGTTTTGACTAATTGAAGGATATAATGTAAAGTTTTGAAAAAAAATAAAACTCAATTCTTACTCCTTTCTTACGTTGTGTAAGAAAGGAGTAAGAATTGAGTTTTATTTTTTTTCAAAACTTTACATTATATCCTTCAATTAGTTAAACATTATTTAAACCTATCTGTAATATACAGCAAGTGGAACATTCTTAAATACAGTTTCAGCGAAATTCTCTTACGTCTTGGACAAAACCTGTAAAAACTTCGCAAACTCTAACAATTATTTCCAGTATACCAGCATGACCCATTAAATATTCCGGTCAACTAATAATTTGTAAATTGGGGTAGTGACTACTTTTTTCCAGACCATTTGGCTAGAACTGGTTTCTGAACTTTTGCAGAGCCTGTCTATACCTGATTCTTCTTGATGAAGCCTTGCGCCTCAGTTTTAAAGTCGGTTTCTGCCTCTGACACCAGGTTCTCTGGGGTAAGATGGGCCGTTCTCAGCTTGCTTGACACCATCTTGGATATGGTCCTCTTTCCAGAGGCAGGTGGTCCCAGAATAACGACCTGAGGCACTAATTAGGCAACAAAAGGTTATTATTAATTTTTAAATCATCTATAAAATGATGGCAAATCCTTACAAAACTACTTTTTATGCACATATTGTCGAATAAATAACAAATGACAAAGAATATATGGGATGATAAGTCAGGACGACCACTGAAATTGCCAAGTGAAATCCCTGATTTATGTCTGTCCAGGCTTCAAATTTCCCTAGCACTTATTTCCATATTATCAGTTACATTATAGTATGGTGATTACATACATACATTAATTACCACTAATTTCCATGCACAACTATTTTTCAGATAATTAATTTCTATTTCTTAACAAAATGATGTTAACTGATGAATTTCACTGTCCCTCCAGAGTCCAGAATTTGTCTTCAAACTTTTGGTCAAATTACCACAATATTCCATTGCATTTGATTATTTTTCAAAAACTCATTTATTTCTTTGCATGGACTATTTTATCCTTTTTCTGTCTTGGCTACCCCGAACTACTTATATATGTTGCCTCGCAGGGATTAAGGTCAATTATGCCAAAATCAAACTTTTACCTTCCTTTTATGCTAACTTAAAACAAAGACTGCTCAAAGTATTGCCTGTGCAAGTATTGTTTTGACGTTTTCTAAGGGGACATAACAATATCAGAACAATGTCAGCAATGATGCTGAAAACATTTCTTATGAACAAATGTTTGTAAAGGTTTTTACCATCATTGTTGTCCCTCTTCAGCATTTCTACCAGGAAGGTCAGAGGGGCAGCTGGTTTGTTGATAATAACTTGCTCCAACATCCTCTGGAATAAACATGCAAATATTGAATAGGCCTGTCCCTAAAATTTTATTTAAAACGGAGACAAATATATGCAGTTGGCAATAGATTATTTTTCTGTTTAATTGTATGTGTCCAATATTTATTTTCAACATTATTTACCAGCGTGAACAAGCACAAAAAATCATATGTAAAAATTCAAGCACAGGGATTCCTCTGATATGGTATTTTATAAAGATGCGTACTCCTGATTTGGAATTTCAGATAACACAGGGTACCTACCCCTGACTTGGAAATTCAGGCACATGGGAACCTCTGCGCTTAAAGGCCTCAGAAATTCTGCTGTGTTTCAAACGCAATTGCTCACTTTTTTCCTCAAGATTTACATTATCCGCTCAAAAATGTATATAAAATATGCAATATCAGGGTGTTATTTAAACAAAAATCAATGTGATACATGTTGTGGTTAAACTTGACTTACTGCATAATCACAGGCCTATCCAGGGCATCATTAAATGTGCCATCCTCGATCAGCCTTTGTATAGGCTCATCTGGGACAACACCATACAAATGCACTGAGACGAGTCTCCCCCGATATGCATCATATTTAAACTTCAAAAGCAATACCAAAGGGATATTTATAGTTATATTGTGAAAATACTGAGCTCAAGCGGGGGATTGAACCCACGACCTCCTCAGTGGTAGTTAGACACTTTAAGAGCTAGCCCAACAGCAAGGCTGTTGGAAGTGACCTTATTTTCACTACACTCCTCCCCCTTTTAATGTTTCAAGGCCCAGACACACCCGCTTCAGTATGTCTTGCATCCGCATGGCCATTCCAGAAACCATTAAACAGCTCAGACCCATTCCCCCATTCACAGTTCTTTTTTGCCTCGTCGCCATTAATGTGAAAATATTGAGCTCAAGCCGGGAATTGAACACAAGACATCCAGAGTGGTAGTCAGACACTCTAACCGCGTCGCTAAAGAGCTAGCCCAACAGCAATGCTGTTGGAAGTGACCATATTTCACTACAGTTACATTGAACATCGCGGAAATATGTTGCTATTGTGACATTTGTCCATATTGCATACAATTATCAAAGAAAGACATGGGTCTTGCCTTGTATAAATCAAAGATCCCATGTTGTTCAGCGTATGTTGCAAACTCTGGTGGAATCAAAAGAGGTCGTTTGGTTTGATCCATTTTTAAAAGACGAAATGTTTCCAAAAAAGCAACTGTTTATTTTTGTTGCTATGTTAGGTGCTTGTATTCATTCTTACATCCTATTGGTGGGAATTTAGTTTATAGGTCAGAAAGAACATTCTGTTAAAAAATATTAAATTTTGTATGCCATTGCTGCTACTTGAACTGTAAACGAAAATATTGATCGAGTTACTTTTAAGATATATTATATATGGCAATATGTGTTTGTCTCATTTTCCATTGAATTTTGCCGCACTTAGGTATAAGTATTTTTATGCTATACAAAGTGGCACTAATTTTGCCTTAAAGGTCCCATTTTATTACACTGCAAATTTACTTTTGATGCTATAATTCTCGATAAATAAAGGAACTATTCCATGCAACATTTTGCTTTTTCATGAATAAATAATTAATATTATAAAAATTTCCGGTTTCAGCCACTTAATAGTGGTGTCTTAACGAACGACCATAGACATTTTAATCAGTAAAACCACGTATATATTGAGATATATTTTTTTTGATAATTTATACAGAGAGGAAAATGAAAAGCGAATCTTAACTGTCTTAAATTGTAGGGAATGCAAACTTATTAGTCTATACAACTTTTTATAACGTATACCAATATCTGTTCGATGCTTTGTACATACGTTTTATTACTAAAGTTGACATATTTACTTAGTTGTAGAAATATTATATTACAAAAGCGTAAGAAATACACTTTTCCTCACGTTTTGTTATGATCAAATTTGACATATAATGCAATTACTATTTTATTTACCCTTTACATGTGTCACGCATAGCAGTGGCAAAGGAATGCTGACAAAGAGGCTCGAGTTGATCATGACATTATTTGCACGATCGATGAGCTCACGTCTATCAGTAGTCTTTGTCAAGCAAGTAAGATATATGGGTCCGATATGGGTCCGACATGCGCAATCCATATGGATTTTGCATTAACTGGAAACCATACGGGTCCTATTTGGGCAATCCATATGGGATCAGTCTCGGTCCTATATGTGTCACATATGCGCTGCATGTTGTTATAACTCCTATAAGGGCTCCATATAGGCCGCCAGTATAATTATATTTTGAACAACTACTATCAGGCATATTACTTATAAAAACAACAACAACTGATAACTGTATTTACAACTTTATTTAAAAGCAACATTTGAAGCATATGCTGGTTGAGAATGGAATTATTATCACCGTTTTGCCCTGATTTTTACAAATGTCTGCCTCTAGCTCTAGCTTGAATTTCCGTGTCAAAGTCTATATATTTGTGTGAATATTTAAATTACAATATCTTATTGTTCAATACTTTGACATGTCACAATATCCATCTGTCTTATAAATACTAATAAACGCCAGTTTTCTATTTTTTTGGTAAATTGCGAAACTATGTTTGAATATTGTTGTTGGCGTCCGTAAGTCATGAGAGACAATAAACTTGCTTCACTTGAGGATGTCACAGTTGTAAATTGAGCACAGGTTGCATGTGCAGCTTTGTTATCCCCCGCCAGAGGCGGAGGGATATTGTTTTGGCGTTGTCCGTCCGTCCGTCCGTCCATCCGTCTGTCCGTCCGGAACACTTGTGTCCGGAGCAATATCTTGGAAGTGCTTTGGCGGATTTCATTGATACTTGGTATGAGTATATATATATATGGATAAGACGATGATGCACGCCAAATGGCATTGTACAACATCTTTTAATAACGGAGTTATAACCCTTTGTATCTTGAAAAAATGCTTTTTACTATAGGCACTTTTGTGTCCGGAGCCATATCTTGGAAGTGCTTTGGCGGATTTCATTGAAACTTGGTATGAGTATATATATGGATAAGACGATGATGCACGCCAAATGGCATTGTACAACATCTGTTAATAACGGAGTTATAGCCCTTTGTATCTTGAAAAAATGCTTTTTACTATAGGCACTTTTGTGTCCGGAGCCATATCTTGGAAGTGCTTTGGCGGATTTCATTGAAACTTGGTATGAGTATATATATGGATAAGACGATGATGCACGCCAAATGGCATTGTACACCATCTGTTAATAACGGAGTTATGGCCCTTTGTATCTTGAAAAAATGCTTTTTACTATAGGCACTTTTGTGTCCGGAGCCATATCTTGGAAGTGCTTTGGCGGATTTCATTGAAACTTGGTATGAGTATATATATGGATAAGACGATGATGCACGCCAAATGGCATTGTACACCATCTGTTAATAACGGAGTTATGGCCCTTTGTATCTTGAAAAAATGCTTTTTACTATAGGCACTTTTGTGTCCGGAGCCATATCTTGGAAGTGCTTTGGCGGATTTCATTGAAACTTGGTATGAGTATATATATGGATAAGACGATGATGCACGCCAAATGGCATTGTACAACATCTGTTTATAACGGAGTAATGGCCCTTTGTATAGTAGTACGTTCATCCGTCCGATTTGCACCCATCCTTAAACAAAATATATGTTGCGGGGGATATCAATTCTACGAATTTGCTTGTTGCTCTTGCAACGTGTTTATGGTGTACTTTCAATCTCTTTTTCGTACTCCGAGAGTAGAACGTCGTCGAGTTTCGTTGACTTACAATGGATGTATAATACACTAATAAACCATATGTGTAGTTTATTAAGTACACCATAATGAATATATTATCAGGCAACTTGATAGTGCGCGTGCATGTGGTGTTCGCTAGTAATAGACTGAGTAGACGTTGTTGTTATTCAAAGTTTATTTACAAGTCCATGCGCGCCCCTTCACGGAGTCATTATAGCCGGACCTGCCCCTGTGACCTTTCAGGGAAAAAAAAATAATTTTGAGCCAAAGTAGGTCAAATTTACCCCGGCTTCCCGGGTATTCGCCAAAGATATAATTTAGATCCAAATAGACCAGTGCGCGGTGGCCAATGAGACCTTAATGTACACTGGTAAAAAAATAAATAAAAAAATGACAATTACAAGACACATTTAATTCATGTCTGAACGCCTCCGCCAATGATGTGCAAGCTCACCGCTCTGCCTTTATGGCCCCTCTCGCTGTCACCGGCTGTCGTCTTCATCCCCGAGACTGTTTCCCCAGCGCGTTGAGCGCACTGAGTACCGCCGCCCCGGGGTCCCTCTCTAAAGCCACCCCCTCGATGTTCATGGGTTAACCCCCATGCTAAGCACAGACCCATGTGTCCGTCCCGTATGTCCTCCACACTGGTGGTGTCGCTGTCCCACCGTACCCGTCCCTCTACAGACGGGACCTCTGGCAGGTACGGGCCAGCGGACTCTCGACGATAAACAGCGGATGACAAGTCCGCTGCATATTGGAGAAGACAGCAATCCCAGCAGTGTGGAAGACGTCCGGCTCGAGGGTGACGGACTCAGCTGGATTAGCAGAGCCACCCGCAGAAGTTCCCCAGGTGAGAAGATCTTAGTGGGCGACTCTCGCCTCGGTCGCGACGAGCACGCTCCAGCTGCTGACCGAGGACTAAGTAGACTGCGGCGGCTTGCATGTATATACTAACAGAGTGGCACTAGGTATGACTCATGCATTCAATTTAAGGCCTATACTGTTACACAGCGTTTACCGTGGATGTGCAAAACCACCGCACCTTGCGAATATAAAGGCCGAGTCGGCTGTCGGCTTCAGCTGTCTGTCCTTTCTCCTGTTGCGCCTGTCTTTGGCAAGCTTGCGGATCTTCTCCTCTCCCGACCGCAGTCCAACATGCACAGCACGTCTCCAGTTGCTGCTGTCCTGAGCAAGCGCCTCCCAGGTGCTGGTGTTTATGTCAATAACGTTTATGTAACGCTTGCAGACGTCGTTATAGCGGGATTTGGCCGAGTTGTTCACAGGACGTCTTTGGGATTTCGACCGTTTTCCATCCGATGCACATGGTCCAGCTATCTGAGACGACGCTGACGGCGATCAGTGGCGCCATGCTAGGGATGGCTGCCCTCTCCAGCACATCGTTATTGGTCACGCGGCCGCTCCATGAGATTCCAAATACGCGTCGGAGGCTGTGCATATGGAGGGCGCTTAGTCTTTTCTCCTTGGACAAAGCCCAGAATTCGCTGGCATAGAGAAGATTGCTTAATACGAAAGTCTTGTACACAGCTATCTTAGTGTTTGTAGTCAGCATGAGAACCGACATTGCTTAAATACGTTAAAATTATAACATAGAAATTTCAGAATATCTATATATGAATACTTCCAGACTACTTGTGAAGGCAATGGCTACCGTCAACCAGTATGAGGATGTATGTTACCACTGCGAAGAGTTTTTTAAGTTAAAACATATTATGCATTGGATGTGTCATTGACATAATAATTTTGACAGAATAATATCTGACCTTTGCCTGCTGCTTTTTTCTTGCCGCTGAAATTTATAATCGATTAACATGATTGTATTTCCATTTTTAATTCAAAGTTATAATTTAATACAAGTTTTATTTTAATTATAAAATAGTTTATTTTTGGTTTGTTTCAAATTGATGTTTAATCCGTTGGGTTTTGATACATTTTTACTGTATTAATGTTAGTTTGTTTAGATTTCTTAATCAAGTCAACCATCTTGCAAGTAAAAAAATGTAGAACTCGAAGATAATAAGCAAAAATTAACAAATAAAAATGAGTCGTCGCAGAATTTCTCGCGAAGTTGGTGTTGCATTATTGGCAAGTGCGATGCAAAAGAAGGGAATTCAACTTGTGGCTGTTGACTTTGACCAAACACTGATTAATTTCCATTCTGGTGGAGTATGGAAAGACAGTGTTGACAAACTTGTGCCTTCAGTGAGAAAGTGCATTAGAGATTTAATCCAAACTTGCCTCGACCGTGATATTAATGTTTGCATAGTTACGTTTTTCATGCAGTCATGGATAATAAAAGAGCTGCTACAAAAATTATTTCGAAGGTAAAGTGACATGTTTTAGGGCTTTTTCCCCATGAAAAAAAGAGTTGCAAACGTTTCAAAATTGCGAAGAAATAAGTCGCTAGGGAAAATCCGGGTAAATTCATACGATTTTTGCACTACGTAAAGAAGCATATGTCGTAAACAGTTTTGTGTAGTTTTACCACTTCGATATTTGCGAGTAGGCTAGATAAATACCGTACCTCGGACTTAAACGTTACATTATGTGATAGTAACAGCGGAAAATAGACTAAGATCACACAGATGATACCTATATGCAATGGGGATATTACTGACATTAGCGGGAAAACATGGACTGAGAATGGAAAAATACGGACATACATAATTTATAAAGGGAAAATACTGACATATAAATCTTTTTAAAAATACGTTCCATTATCCTCTTAACATCTTGGAATTCAACAGGTTTATTTATTTTTTCATGTCAAAAACAATCAAATACAATTCATAATTTCAATTGTTTATTTCGTTAACTTATTAATAAATTTAACAATACCAGGTGAAGTTAAGAAATTATGATACATTTTGAAATCTGTTCCTTTACACTAAACGTTTCTAATGTTGACGCTATTCACTAAAACTAACAGAAATAGCTATTGTACTTTTATCATAAGAAAAATGACGGGTAAGTTATAACATGTTTATACATGTATGTCGATGTCCTTCGCGGTGTGTGCCTTTGCAGATTCGATAGAGGCTTTTGGGGCTCGTGTTTTTTGCTTAGCAGCGGTCTTATTTTCTTTGGAAGCCTTTCTCATTTGGACCTTTAACTCTTTCTCGGTCTTCTTAGCCTGCTGTTGTTTCTTTTCTTCATATATTTCAAGACTTGTTAGCAGTTTATGACCGGTTAACTTCTTCCCTGATGTTGCTGGCCGACTTTCTACATGTTTCGGGGTGAATAACTGATCAAAGACTTCCTCTTGATACAAAGTATCCACAGTTGAATTGCTCACCGATATCCACTCATTATCATGCTCGAGTAAGCCCAATTCTTGCACAAATGAATGACTTGACATCAGATCAAGCAGTTGTGCAGGATCACTTATGTCAATGACAGGCTCAGAGCTCAATGGGGTTTCTATCAAAGTTTTTTCATTGTGAGCAACGGGTTGTGCCTGACTTCCAATCAACGAACTTTGAGATGTGGAAGACGTGTCAATGACAGGCTCAGAGCTCAATGGGGTTGCTATCAATGTCTCTTCATTGTGAGTTATGGGCTGTGCCTGATTTCCAATCAATGAACTTTGAGATGTGGAAGACGTGGGCTCAGCATGAATTGAATGAGAAGACATCTGACTTGGAGTTTGGAGGTTTTGTTGGTCAATGCTGCACGCATTATCTCCAGCCTCTGGACAGATCAGTTTTCGGGCCTCTCAAGCGCGCCTACAATGAAGCATGTTCGTCCTTAATGCAAGACAACGCACTTCACCTGGTCAACAAGTGGTCTTTTCCGGCGCTGTTCAAAGCTGCATGGGAACAAAGTGTCACAGTGTCCAACATCATTGGGGGGTTTCGAGCATGTGGTATTGTACCCCTGAACAGACATGCCATACCAATCACAGCATTTGACCCAAGTAAGCCGACCACTTGTTGACCAGGTGAAGTGCGTTGTCTTGCATAAAGGACGAACATGCTTCATTGTAGGCGCTCTTGAGAGGCCTGAAAACTGATCTGTCCAGAGGTTGGAGATAATGCGTGCAATAGGGAGGAAATGTGAGGAGCGTGATTTTTTCCTCAATGGCCCTTTCAATGATTGATAGTGACTCATGGCTGGAATGCCAATCGATTATCAGAAGTTGAGGACGTTCTGGTCCACATTTCCTAAGGAAAACGTCACTGAACCAGGTTTCACCAATGCTGTCTGTCATCCAACCATTCTTTTGATAGGTCCAAACAGTGTCACGGGGACCAGCAGTTGTATTAAAAGAGTGCAGGCATCTCTGGGTTTTTAACCAGGTTTTCCGAAGGAAAAAACTGGTTATTAGATTGGTGAATGCGGGCGGGCTGGTGGGCTGGCTGGCGGGCGGGCGGAACAAGCTTGTCCGGGCCATAACTATGTCGTTCAGTGTCAGATTTTAAAATCATTTGGCACATTTCTTCACCATCATTGGACGGTGTGTCGCGCGAAAGAATTACGTCGATATCTCCAAGGTCAAGGTCACACTTTGAGTTCAAAGGTCAAAAATGGCCATAAATGAGCTTGTCCTGGCCATAACTATGTCATTCATTGTCATATTTTAAAATCATTTGGCACATTTGTTTACCATCATTGTACGGTGTGTCGCGCGAAATAATTACATAGATATCTCCAAGGTCAAGGGCGCCACAAACTAAAAATAGATTGATTTTGAAACAAGGGGGGTAATTTTGATGAACAATCAGTAGCAATGCACATTTTGAGTTGCAGTTGTCTCCCTTTATCAGACTTTTTTTTTATTGAAAACCTGGTTTTGTGACAATTTTGTCCCTTGTTCCTTTTGCTATGAGAAGGGGCGGCATGGCTTTTCCTGTACCATTAACGCAGGCCATAGCTGTAATGTTAGTAGATCGATTGGAGGTCTTACTGATCACTCTTCTCTGTCCTTTCTCCGCTATAATCCTAACTGGTGTATGTTCGAAGTTGAACCCGGTTTTGTCGGCGTTCCATATTCTTTCTGGATGTTCAGATAAGTTTAGATCCAAAACAACCTTTTCAAGATCGTCGAAGTCCTTTCCGATAACTTCATTATTCATCATTCTTGATCTTGTTGATGCTAACTTCTCAGGTGTCCTCACCACTAGCTCTTTGTGCCGGTTACACACACCCATCCACCAGTCTTTCCCTGCGTTGAATTTAATATAGCTAGTTTAGATCTTTCATCATCTTTGTTCGCTGACAGAGGACATTAGCCCTTAGTATGATCTGTTTCAGACTGAGACCAATGCCAAGCTGTGCAGATCTTTTCACTGCATTTACAATTTTCATTTCTAGGGCTGGGTCTAATGCTGGTGGTCTCCCGTGAGTAACCGATACAGCATGTTTTCCCGTTATCCTGTCCGCTATGGTAGATTTGGGCACCGCAAACGTTACACTGGCCTTCCTTATGCTAAATTGTTCAGATTGGACAGCATAAACAGCTTTCTGGAGATCGGAAACACTAAACCTCATAGTGTTGCCTCTCTTTGTATGGACATACTTTTTAGGCATTTCTGAAATATCAATTGAAAAACCGGCCTTAAAAATAAAGTGACAACGTAAAATACATTTTGATAGATTTAAAGCATACTAAATTTGCAGTTTCGATCAACTATAATTAAATATGATATCAAGCAATTGCATGCCCATCATCAGTTGATTTGAAGAGACAAAAGATGCTGTCCGTATTATCCCTATCATGCAATAAACTTATGCGGTGAATTACCGAACTGTATTTGTTCATTTCTTCCATATTAAATAAAATAAGAACATAGAAATGTAAGGTTCTGCATATAAACACATTTAACTGTAAACGTTTAAAAGATAAATCAAATATATTAAACGTGCAAATGTAAGAAAAAATAGTTTTAAGTACCGGTGTTTGAATTCTCCCGCTTTGAAACTTTTGTCTTCAAACGGCAAAGGAAGAACGCGCAGGTACTTCACGCATGCGTATTGTTTACCTAGCAACAGTGACGTCATCAGGTTGCTACCGACGCTGGCGAATGGAACCCAAAGATTTATGAGCGAAAAGTTTAAACATGATACAATGGTTTATTGTTTACTTCAACGTCATTGTATTCGAAGTGTCCGAATTTATACGTTCGTCTGAATTTACCCGGATTTCCCCTTACTGTTTAAATTGTGAAAAAAATAGTTGCAAACTTTATAAAATTGTGAAATTTAAGTCACAAACTTCTTTAAATTGTGAAATGTGAGTTGTGAACAACAAAATTTGTGAAAAATAGCCATTCTCTAAGAAGGAAAATAAACCAGTGTTTGCATGTTACACCTTACCCTCATAGGTCTTCTTAACATAATAACAAACTCATTATCATTATATAACAATAAACGCATTTTATCACATTAAAAATTAAATCCTTACTTAAAGAAACTTAAAGAAAAAAGAGTTTCAGATTGAATAATAACAATTATGGTAGAATACTGTTAAGCCAGCTTGCTGAGTCTGATATAGCATGTTGCGACTTACTCAATCAATTATTGTCCCTTAGTTACCAGTCACCACAAGTGTTCAACATGCCCTAATTTAGAGGTCAAGGTCACGCTAAGTGGTCAAAGGTAAATCAGGAAACAGCTTATAAGGACTGTAACTTCAATTTTTTTATCACCTTGCCACAAAAAGCACCGCGTGGAGGTGATGCATCACATGCAATGTTCTCTTTGATGAAACTATGGGGCTTTGGGGCAGTCATTTATTGATAAAACTAGCTCTGACAAAGTTTAAGTACCATTCTAATATGACTTTGTATACATTAATACCAAACCATCAACAAAAATACCTGACATTTTGGTTATGTTAAATCCCACCAAAATGGTAATTTAAACTGTGATACCTTCTTTTACTATAGAAATTATTATGTGAAAGTCCCAGCAGACGCTTATGCTTAGAAACAATATTTTGTGTGTGATTTTAGTGGGTGAAATACTCAAAACGCAATAGTATCAATATCCCTGTTCATATATTATGATATAATTTCAGGGATGCTGATCGGATTTTAATTCAAGCTAACACAGGGTCCTTTCGTGAAAAGCACAGCAATGAATTCTTGGGCAAAGAGGCCCACATTGCAGCTATTCTGACAGAATTGTACAAGAAGCAGCATCTTAAGATCCGCCCAGAACAGGTGATTCTGTTTGACGATGATAGGGAGAACACCGACACGGCCCTCAAGTTTGGTCACATGGCCTTCATGGTGCAGGATGACGTCTGTGAAGAACATTTCGAGGATTTTGCACGCATGTTGGAGTCGACTGATTTACGACGGTCTTGGGTGAAATGAAGATGATATTTTTTTATGTTACTTTCATGGCATTTGTTTTATTTCTGTATAATGTTTTATGAATATTAAGCAATCCTTACATAATTATGAATGTATTAAGACTTGTTCATCGCATAATAATGGTTAAAAATTTGTAATTGGTTTACCTTAAATATACTTCATGGTTGTTATTCAAAACACATTGATACTTTTACATATTTGACATCTCAATCTCTTTAGTATCTGTCTATATCTTTATTAATTCAAGTTTAACATTTATTAGAACAGATAGACACCAAAGTATGTTTTACAGTATCAAGGCATCACGTTTGTTTAATCTGTTATGTAATCTCCTTGGAATACTCCAATGTTAGTTTTGTGTTAAGTAAAGTTCAATATTTGATGTTGCCATCTTTTTACATGAATGTTGATATCCTTTAATGGATCTTTCTTGCCAGAATTTTTGCAATTATTATTGTAGATATTGTTGGGTCAAGCAATAGGAGCAAAGCGATAATCAAGAATTTATTCAACCATAATAATTGGAGATTACTATAATTACCAAATGATATTTTCTATGATACTACTAAAAACATGTGCTTGGTATGTACGTGCGTTTTAAACATATTGTATGTCAAAATGATCATTTTGTATTTTCAGAAATCCACAGAACGTTTGTCCCAATGTTACCTCTGGCGAGTTTAAAAATGGTTTATATGGGTAAAAAACTAGGTCACTTGTGAACACTCTAGAGGCCACATTTATTTCCGAAACTTCAGTACACTTGGTCAGAACATTTGTCTCAATGATTTCTCATTTGAGTTGGAAACTTGGTCAGGTTAAGGGGAAAAGCTTGAGAAAACTGTAGAGGCCACATAATGACATTTATTGCCCAATCTTCGTTAAACTAAGAACATTTGTCTTAAAAGCCAAATTTGAATCTCAATCTTATGTGTCCCGCAAATAGGTTAATATGTGGGGTAAAAAACTAGGCCACTAGGTAAAATAATAGAAAAAGCTTGTGAACTCTCCAGAAGTCACATTTGTTTGTGCAATCTTCCTGAAACTTGCAGTTTTTTTGTTCTTGTGAATTTGAATAAATAGTGAGGTATGATTCCTGTCCCTTTAAAACCATTGAGGAAGGGCAGCTATAGCAAAACCATATGATTACTTGAAGTCACATTTTGAACCACTCATTGTGAAATTTGTACATAAGTTCATAACACAAAAAAGTGTTTTGTGTTATGATTTCTTTGTTAAAAATGATTGTGGTTTGTTCAAATACAAAGCTGCCATGTGATGGGGCAGTGTTCCTTATATGTCTTTTGTAAAACATTGGGAGCACTTTTTTCTGAGAACAGTAAGAGCCTCAGGGCCTATGGCCCTCTTGTTTTATGTAATTATTGTTTGTTGTTGAATGTTTGCTCAATGGTCTGTCTCGAATGTTGTGATGCATGAGTTGTTATAATTGATTCTCTTACTTACACTTCCATTTGTTTTACATGCATGACCAACATTACCCAGTTGATATTGTTAAGTTTTGAAAAGTATATAATATTATATTCATCATTTACATGTATTTATAAGATTTGTTTCAGAATAAGTGCTCCCTTTGAACCAAATATGTGCTTTAATTTGAATATTGTTGGTGTACATTTGTTATTTACAAAATTTTATATGACAAGACTATTTGGATATTCAACTCATATTATTTACATACCAACCTGTCTGACTTGTTTGATATCTGATATATTTAAAACTTAATATGCTTTACAGATAGGGCCAAGTTTTAAACCAGAAAGTGCAATTTTTGAAATTAAGTACTATTTAAAGTTTTTGCATAATTTTGATAATGTTGCATATTCAACATTGTTTGGCATGTAGTAATGTGCTTGTATTTTGTGTTGCCTTTTAACAAGAATGCTCATTTTATAGTTGTTAAGCCAGTCAGGGGACTATAAGTTTGCCCATATTTTGCTGCCCATTACATTTCATGTTCAGTCTCGTTTCATGCCCTCGGTAGGGTGGCATATAGCAGTTGAACTGTCTGCCAGTCTGTCTGTCCGTCCTTCCGAAAACTTTAATATTGGCCTTAACTTTTGCAATATTGAAGATAGCAACTTGATATTTGGCATGCATGTGTATCTCATGGAGCTGCACATTTTGAGTGGTGAAAGGTCAAGGTCATCTTTCAAGGTCAAAGGTATTTTTTTTTTAATCAAAGCAGAGCAGTAGTGGGCATTGTATTTCTGACAAACACATCTCGTTTAAATATAAAATTACTAGGTGAAAATGTTTAGTATCATTTGTTTAAACTAACTTATTGCTATCAAAAATACAGTCTTGCCTTATTGAACAAAGAAACAGTGTACATGGTTTTATTATTGACATAAATGACAACTACATTGAACTTCTCAAAAGTACTGGTTAGGGTACTCCAAAATAAGTTGATATTTGACAAATATATGAATTTTTGACTGGCATATGATGTACATGTTTTTGATGTTATGTTTCACAGTTTGTAAATTGTGTCGTATTCTGAGAAAACTGGGCATAATGCTCGTGCGAAAATTGCCATCCCATATTAGCCTGTGCAGTCTGCACAGGCTAATCAGGGACGACAACTTTTGCTAAGCTTTTATTGAATTTTTCGTTTAAATGATGTCTCTTCTTAGCAAAAATCCAGTTTAGGCAGAAAGTGTCGTCCCGGATTAGCCTGTGCAGACTGCACAGGCTAATCTGGGACGACACTTTACGCACATGCATTTTGCCCAGTTTTCTCAGAACATGACACAATTCATTGAGGTTGATGAAACAATGGAATGTTTTGTTCATTTACATCAGTATTATAATGAATATATATTTCTTTATGTAAAAGATGATGACTAACAAATTGTATCAGTAATGGTGTTAATGTAAGAAAAGATTGATGGGCAATGTGGTCAGTTATTAGATAAAACCACAAAGCTTTCCATAAATATATTGCAGGATTTGCACCTTTCTTGGAAAGTACTGGAAAACAAAGTTGCTATTTCAAAGTAGTGAAATTGGGTAGAGCCTTGACAAAATCACAAAATGGGACTTGATTTTGACAATTATCCCTGAATTTATTATAGAAGTGCCTTGAATTTGACATTTGAGGAAGAATCTCCCATTATTATTTTTTTGGGGGGGGGGGGACAACAGAAAGGTAAGCTTGGAAAACACGTACGGTAATTTACTTACAAATTTGTTTGTTTTTTGTACAATGTCATAGCTGCTAGTTGCAGATTCCAGTTGATTGGGAAACACTGGAAAAGTGTTTATATCAATATAAATGGCTGGGCAAATATGACTGGTTTAAATCAACACAGGATCCATGTTCAATTAAAGCCTGTAAAACCGGACAATATTGTCAATAATAAGCCAATGTGGAATGCAGTCAAATCTGGGACCAGACTTAACGCACAAAGCCTGGTTTTTCCAGACCTTGCTCACATATAAAACAACCAGCTTCAAAACATGAAACAATTTGTTTTAAATGATAAAATAATAGTGTTTAAATAAAAAGGGTTGTCGCAGAAGAACACGTTTTCCTTTTATATGGAGTCTATCAATTAGCCATAAATAGTCCTTGAGTTTCAAATAATGACTAGAGTATGAACTCTGGTACAGATTTGACTGGGGTATGAACCACAATATTGATAACAAAGTTGTGTAAATAATGCTGAACTTTTCTGTAATTACTCCCATTTTCTGAAATTTGGCATATACTTAATCATCTTCTCGAAACAATTTAAGACATTTGACGTAACAAGGGCTTGTATAAAATAAAATATAAAAGATCAGTATAGATCTTTGATAAAACAAATATTAATAATAAACACAATTGTATGTATATAAAACCTCAGATTATCTTGAAGGAGTGATGTTGGAAAGGACCTATTTTGTGTGGTGATGGAAAGATTTGCACTCATGCTGTTGTTGTTTTGTGTTCATTGTATTGACTAGTCGTCAGTCAAGTATTGTTGATTTACTGTTTGCTGTGATTTCACTGATTGTCTGGTTGAGTAATATATATTTTTTTATCTTTACATTTTGCAGATGTGATGTTTGTTATTAACTACCCATTGGCAGTGTTTTTTTATTAATGCTCTTTGGTTTCAAAGATCAAAGGGTTGTTGCAGACATTTGTTGACTTTTCTGCAGTAATAAAAGATAAGAGGGATGTTTTCGTGAAAAGTATTTTATGTAAATTAGTAAATAAGATGGACAATAGTTTAATAATTCATACTGTTATAGACTATAGATATTTTATTCCAATATTTTCTTAAATTAAAAGCCCTAATCTTCAAGTTTATGAATTCGCTTTATTTACTGGAATTTGAGAACATGCCCTGGTAAATTTGTATGTTGTTGCTTAGAACATCTCTATTCTCCAATTAGTTTGCACTTGAATGACATATTTGCAAAAAACATGTAACAAGAAATTTTACCCTTCACAAATTGTATATGTGTATTATTTTGTCTGCAAAGCATCGTGTACCTTATTTTTCAACGTAAATATTTTACGAAATGTTTGTTCATCATAAATCCCAGGTTGGGTAACTTACATAATGTATAACAATGTTATTATTTGTACCATGAAGTAACATGTATATTTATTATGCCCNCCCCCTTCAAAGAAGAGAGTGTATATTGTTTTGCTGGATGAAGGTCGGTCTGTCGGTCGTTCTGTGTGTCTGTCGGTGGACCAGTTCGTTTCCGATCAATAACTTTTGAACGGTTTGACTAATTGGCTTCATACTTTAAATGTGCACTGGCCTTGAGTTGGGGAGTAGATGACCCCTATTTAAATTGGGGTCAAAGGTCAAGGTCACTGTCACAATAAGTGTGAAAATTGTTTCCGATCAATAACTGGTCAACGAATTGACAGATTGGCTTGATACTTCACATGTGCATTGGCCTTGGACAGTAGATGACCCCAATTTATAATTGGGGTCATGAGGTCAAAGGTCAAGGTGACTATCACAAAGAGTGTGAAAATTGTTTCCGATAAATAACTCGTCAACCGATTGACCGATTGACTAGTTACTTCAAATGGCCTTGGACAGTCAATGACCCTATTGAAATTGGGGTCACAAGGTCAAAGGTCAAGGTCACTGTCACAATAAGTGTGAAAATCAAGGCCCTGTTTTTGGGGCATATGTATCCCACCGCGGAACTCTTGTATTTCTTGTTTTGAGAATACATATTGTTAGATAGATAGATAGATAGATTTATTTCGGCAAGGAATGCATACAAGGGCATTTACAACATGTACAAAATATAAAATATAACATACATGAAAATAAATATACCATTACATACATACCAACACCAAGGATAACACAAAAATGGGTAAACCCATATTTCCATTGTGGTTCTCATATACAATAAGAATACAAAAAAAGAAAGGAAGTAACCTCATCAAATGTTTATATGTATTGTTCATCTCTCCTTTAACATGATTATCAAAAAATAAATATATATATAACAAGAGGGCCATGATGGCCCAAAGCGCTCACCAATGCACTGGCAAACGCATAAACAACTTTCAAGAGATTACTTATCCCTTGACTACATTTGTCTATATTTTAAAAGAATTTTCAATAATGATCAACTCAATTTGAACTGAAAATATATTCAACTTAGCATTTCCTTTTGAAACAGGTTGTTTTGATTCATGTACATGACACCCGCTTAATATCAATACATATACTGCAACTTTTAGAAAATCAGTGACAACATTGCCCAAATAAAATCTCCCTACTTTTTGAGCTTCAAGTGTGAAATTCACCTAACAAGAATACATGAATTGATTTGCCTTGTACAAAGTCATGGTTAAAAAAAAGCATTTAAGCCATGCTACATGAAAATAAAATCTTTCAACGGGTATAAGCAAAATGGTGTGGACATGAAAAATCTTTAACCTTCCTTCATGACCTTGACATTAATTCACATTGAAACACTGTTCTGTACAAAATCGTATGAATTAAACATCTTTTGCCAATTTTACTTGAAATCCTTCAAAAGGCATGGACGATAAGGAGCAGACACAAGATGGTGGGTAGAATATTTTACCGTCAAATAGACATTGACCTTAAAGAGTGGATGTATAACTGGAGCTTATCACGTTAGTGAAGAATATCCCTCCAATGCCAAATGTCGCTATATGTAGCAAATTGAAACGATAAAAAATGAGACCCATGTACATGGCAAGTTTTGACCCAAGGGCATTATTTGAAAAAAAGGTATCCGAGAACCATATTAAAATGTCACATACCCAATTTGAAACGTTTTGGGCTTGCAATTTTCGCAAAAAGTTCTGTAGTAACAATCATTTTACATAAATCTAACTTGAAAAAGGTGCACAACTTTTTTTTAACAGAGGACAGTACAAATGCACACAAACACCTTCATATCATAAAGAACAGTCTTGGCTTTTTTGAATTTTGTACATTGAAACGTGTAGGAAAACTTCTCTGGACAAATTTGTGCATGCAGACAGATGGACGGACAGACGTCCATGTTGGTTCCAGTATACTCCCCCTTTACATGGTTTCGGGGTGATATAACTATATTTATCAAAAGTATGAAGTTTGCCAGCCTCCCAAATCTGATCAACAAGCAAAATTTGAGTCAACGAGGTTTCCAGAATAAGTTTAATGACAAATGAAGTCAGTAGCACTTCCATGTATCATTTGCCAACATTTACGGAAAGTTTAGGGTGATCTCCCCTTACCAATAGTCCGCAGGGCACTTCAAGTGAGCTAATAAACAGTACACAATATTTCAACCAAATTACCTGTATTGCACATCAACCACTAGAGTTAGAGAAACATATCAATAAGTAGGAAATATTCATATTTTATTTATTAGCTTTATTTATTATCCTTTCACTGACGTTCACATCACTTTGCAGTTCATGTACATACATTTATTATACACCTATCAGTTTTCTGTTTCCATATCATATTAGTAGCCACACTACCGTTTCATATTAATACAGCCGTTCGTCCTGCTACGACATGTATCGTCATTCATCCAAAATCATTGTTCACAGTTAACACACAAAATAGTTAGTAATTATTTGTTTTAAAAATAATAAAATAGAAAAAAGTGAATAATACATTTAAAATGACAAAAGTGCCATCTTAGTTCTTGTATCAGTTGTGTTGGTTATGCAACTCTTGTGTAATACGGCCTGCCACAACTAACTCAACTGATATAAGTTCTCACAACACCATAATAGCATAATATTCTATATTTATCCTGCCTTGAAATCACAAAAATAAAAGCTTTACAATGTCGCATTGTTAAATAAATAATGATTGTACAGGATCATTTTCCATAATAATTTTTTAATAATTGGTTGATATTTAGTTAATGAATACTGTAAAACCATATATGTTTGTCAGCACAAAACTATGTGTTTTATTAAAGCATGATAATTTTCTACAAACGTTAATTGGTGGATTTCTGATATGGCTTTTTTTCAATAGTGGTTGGGAGAGGGAGTGACTTCAGAATGTGGGCCATGTTTACCACGTGACAATTTACTAGTCCATTGTTATACTGTGTCAATAAATGCAACACGTTTAAATTTATACAATAACATATAGTCACTAGTATATCTAGTAAAACACATACAACCAAATACAAATACATATGTTTTTTTTTTTATTTCTCTTAATTAAATAGAAGTAGAGAAGCTATTTTAATCAGCACTCATAGGCGGATCCAAGGGGGGCGGACGCGGCGTACGCCCCCCCCCCCTAAAATCGCCAAATTAAAGTCAATTCATTTGATGTTTCACACTTAACTAGATATAAATCACCCATTTAAACTCATTTTTCTTCACTTTCGTACACAACATTTCCCACTTATCACAGACAATCGCTAAATGTTTTAACTTTATACTCTCTGTCGCCCGGTTTTTCAAGTCGAACTTAGCGATTCTGATGTATTCCTCTTTTTGCACATTGATTCTCTTATCGCTGCATTTTACATCAACAAAGATGGATACGCCAACGCCAAAACGAGCGAAAATGCAGAAGACTTAGAAAAACCGGGCGACAGAAAGTCTAAAGTTAAAACATTTAGCGATTGTCGTATAACCTATGCACTTTTTTGGCATTATAAGAAGGTACTTTGATGAAAGTACATAAGGCGTGACATGATCGAGAAGTGTTTGTCAAAGCCTTCAAAATCACTTAAATCGTGGAGCTTACAATGGGGGCTTAACTCGCCCCCTGGACCCCCTAGCAGGGTGATGCAGCTTCACTTCATTTAGCATTCTACCGGAAATGTCAGGTGTCAGCTAAGTATACAGTGCAATGCACTACCCTTTGTGTAGTATCTGGATTGCAAAACAAACGCAAGATGTGTATTGCTATTCATGTCTACGGTTATTCAATCTTAAACAATGGAAATAATTATTCGTTGGGATCTTAAATTTGTTGATTGGTGGTCTATCACATGGAATCAAAAAAAGACTGTTCCACAAATAAAAATGATTTTGAAGTTTATAATGACAACAATTGTTTTTATAATAATTTGAGGGGAAATTTCTTAGTTTGGTAATTAAAACTTGCATATTCAATTCTAACATTCTTTTTAATAAAGTTGCCGCCTGAAACATTAACTTTAATCACATTAAATGACTAAGTGTTATAAATTACACTTTGAATTTATCACAAAATGCTATTTCTTGGATTAGTAAAAAAAATCGGTGTATTGTCTTTACAATTAAGTTCAAAATTCTTACAACATTTTCATTTCTTCACAAGTCTCGCTAATAATTAAATACTAGCTTCATGATTAACAATTATTGGTCATATTTTAAAACTAGTAATAATCGTAACAATTCAAGGTCATATTTTAACACTTAATGGTGATTTCTACATGATTTGAAATTCTTTTTTGGAACTGTTATTATCATAAACAAGAACGGCATTTTACTATTCTTGACTACAAAAAGGGACTACTTTTTGCATTATTTTTTGGGGCAGTTTAATATCAAGAGGGCAATGATAGCCCTAAAGTGCTCATATAAGGTCATGTATACCAATTGTTGAATGCTTGACCCTTTTTATCTAATTGTTGACCCAAATTGATTCAGATTTAAACATGGCATTCGTATTGTCAATATTAACAGTCTGAAAAGGTTTCATCAATACTGAGTGATAAATATGGTCTCTAGACTGGTAACAAGTGTATGAAAGATTTGACCTGGTGACCTAGTTTCTAGACACATGTGACCCAGATTCCAACATGGCCTACATATTGTCATGATAAACATTCTGACTGAATTTCACCAACAATGAGTAATAAATGTGGCTTTTAGAGTGGTTACAAGGTTTTTCTAAGATTTAACCTCGTGACCTAGATTTTGGACGCACATGACCCAGATTCTATTTCGGCCTAGATATTGTAAAGATAGACATTCTGACTAAGTGTAATCAAGATTTGGTAATAAATGAGGCTTTAAGAGCGTTAAGATTTTTGTTGTAAGATTTGACCTGGTGACTCATTCTAGATATTGTCAAGATAATCATTCTTACTAAGTTTCATCTGGATTGCGTTATCAATAATTTTTTTGTAGAGTGGTTATAAGGTTTTATAAGATTTGACAAGGTCACCTAGTTTCTAAATGTATGTGACCCAAATTTGAACTTGGCCTTAATATTGTCAAGCTTAACATTCTGACCAAGTTTTATCAATATTGATTCATAAATGTGACCTATATAAAGAAAGCAAAGTTTTTCTAGGATTCAAACTGATGTCTTTAATTTTTGACGCATGTGACCCAGATTTAATTCAATATAGAAAATGTCAAGATACACATTCTTACCAAGTTTCATTAAAATTGAGTCATAAATGTGGCATCTATAGTGGTAACATTTTTTTCTTCTAAGATTTGACATGGTGAGTTGGTGACCTAGATTTTAGATGCAAGTAAACCAGATTCAAACTCTGCCTAGATATTGTCTAGATAAACATCTTTACCAAGTCTCATGTAAAATGTAGCCACTAGAGTAGTAACAAGCTAAAAGTTGACAATGCACAACGCACGACAAGGGGTAATATGATATATTAGCTCAGTTGAGCTAATACAAATGTAATTTTGTTCCTGATCTATAAAAAATCTACAAATATCATGCCAGAAAAATAATGCTTATTTCAGGGGTTATTAGTGGGACTATATCTAACGACTGGCTGCCTGCATACTGGACAGGACATTGGAATGGGTAGTTTCATCACACTGTCCGCACAAAGGCAGGTGTGACCACAGTCGTAGAGCACTATCTGACGTGGATTGGACAAGCAGCCTACAGCCTACGCATCTCTTCATAATTCCTTCTAATATCGTCTTCCCTTCTTCGTCGATAAAAATCATACATTAGTTTGCCCAATAATGCCACCCCTACTGTTGCTGTGCCTATTAACAACACTTTTATCCTAAAGGACTTCTTTTCAGCAAGTTTAATTATCTCTGGTAGAAGTTTCTTTGTAAGAATGTACTTCGAACCAGATCTTGGAGTTGCTATTTGTATTTTACCATCGACATACCGGAGTTCACCTATCGCAAGTAACGTGGTATTATTTAGGAGCATTCTTTCGGACTTGTGATACACCACATAACCCAAAAGCCTGTCTAGTATACGAGAAACAAATCCGACTGCTGCATCAGGTTCTATTGCATCATGGGTAAGTGTGAGGTCATCAATGATGTAGTTTGCAGATTCTGGGTCAACCACCAGAACAGTATACGTTCCATTAGCGAACACACGCTGCAGGGTGAAGGGTACGGACTGTACTTTATCCTGGATAACTTTAACAGCATCTGACCTGTTAGTTGAAAATAGACATATATTTCAAACTCTGTAGTCAATTACTTGTACAAATCAGCACACATCAAATGTAATTTATTAAACACATTAATCAAGGGTTGAAATTATTTTATTTTATGCTAGTCAGTGAATGAGTGGTGAAATACAATTGAATGAATTGAATGATCATTCAATTTTAACTCAGATGAAATGACGAGGTTTGATCATTTCAATCTGTTTTTTTGGAACTACTTTTTTGAAAAAAAAAATCAACAACATGTAAATAACCTTATTTTCAGACACTATGGCATAGTGCCATGTTTTTGGGACTATTTGTTTTAAACAAAAAAACCCAAAGAAAACAAAAAGTAAATAACTAAATAGTCAGTGTAGCATTAAGACTATTAAATCATGGAAAACAAATTATAAAATTCAATTAACAATTATAATCAAGCTACACAAAGCGCAAACTAAATCACTATTCTCCCATTACAATGGCAAGCGATGCGTTTGTGATCATATTACATCATATTAATGAAGCCAAAAATACATGAGATGTAAGCCGTTGTTCAGATTTCTCAGCTTTGCATTATAAATGTATCTGTATCTTACACTCACCTAGTATTTTCTATATACGACAACATATGAAATTATAATCAAGCTGACATTAAAATCAACAAATATACTTATGTCTCTGATTTACTGATTCAGTTATTTTCATTGTCACAAAATTTGTCGGATTCGTAAAATTTGGCATATTGGTTGGATCATAAATTCATGTATTGTTTTATTATGTCTGATAAAAGACTTCAGATGTAAACATGAATTGCAAATTTGATTTCGTGGTTGAGTGGACCCATGAAAATTGAATTTTGACCAATATTTTTGTCAATAATATATTATTGTTTTCTCAGTAGCACCGTTTCATGCCCAACCATTGATTTCAATGTGTACCAAAATGGTAAATATATACATGTATTTGAATGATAAAAATTCTGATGATGGTAGAGCTATTATAACATAATGTTTAGGTTACAACCATACATCACCTATTGGTTGTTTTTATTAATTAATTACCCGAGAATTCTCAAATTGTCCTAAAGTGGCCACTTATATTCAATCTAAGGCAAACCCGTTCAGATTATTCATTGATGACTGGTGCTTGTTAAACTGATCATCTTATAATATATTTAAAGATTACATATCACTGAATATGGTTATAACTAAGTTTGACATTTCATAGATAAGGAATAGTAAAAACAAGAGATGTGTTTGTCAGAAACACAATGCCCCCTACTGCGCCGCTTTGATATATATTTTTTACCTTTGACCTTGAAGGATGACCTTGACAATGACCTTTCACCACTCAAAATGTGCAGCTCCATGAGATACACATGCATACCAAATATGAAGGTTACATCTGAAGCGATATAGACGTTATGAACATTTTTCGAAACTTAATCGCAAAGTGTGACGGAATTTCAGAAGGACAGACGGACAGTGAGATCACTATCTGCCCACCTTCGGGGGCATACAAACACTAGCCCAGAGTTAATGTGTCAGTACGTGTACATGTAATACTATATAAACTTTCTGGAAACCTTAAAAGGCAATAATTGCACCAATAATGAAAGAACCCATTCCCAGTTGTTGGTAGAGTGCGAGTAGACTTTGACTATGTGACTTTAGTAACTATGTTCCAAAAACAACAGCATGCTTACCAAAGACCTTCCACTTTTTCTGACTTGTGCTCTTCAAGCCTGATGTGCTGTATAACTCCATTTAGACCCGCCACTTTGCTACTACGAAGTGTGCTGCCAACCGGCGTAACCTCCCCTACAATGCAGGCATACGGTATACATGAGTCCTCTGCGCACCTCACTGTCCCTTCCAACGTCTCATCAATCTTCAAGTGTTTTGAATTTAAATTCTGAAACAGAAAAGTGCACACAGTTTAAGCCTAGTTAAATCTTCCTTTGTCTGTACCCCCAACAGCATGGCATTCTGCTTTCGGTAATACCGATAACATTTTTCAACTGCATGATTACTGGATGCAACAAAGATAATTTCTGAGAGTCATAATAAGTGTGTTAGTTTGTACAAATCAATGACTATGTGCAAAACCATACAGTGTAACAATTATTTAACACAGTTTTTTTTAGTAAATCATGCAGAATCATTGAAACTAAACGATTATTTGGTAAATTAAACACCATTGTCATCGTGTGTAAAACGACGTTTTCTTGTTCTATTTCAACAGAAAATCTTCAATACTGCATTAAAGAAAAATGATTATTAATTATAAATGATGGGCTGATTAATCATTTGTTAAATAATCTTTAAAAACAGAGCCATACAAAAATATACGCCAATGAAAATTGAACATGTCTTGAAAATACCAACACTTTCTTCTGTATAGGGTTTTGTAGTTCTTAACATAACACTTTCTTCTGTATCGGGGTTTGTAGTTCTTAACAAATTTTGTATTATAACAAATACCTGACCTGGAACTTGCAACTGAAAAAAGCCAATTTATTCGCAAATAAATTATTTTGATTATTTTAATGAATACATTTTAGGAAGGATTGATAACACATTTACATAATTAATTGATTAATCAGTCACTTTTGTATCTGTTTAATTTACAAATATTTTCAACCACTAATAATAAATAAATATATTTATTGGGGACCTTAAAGGGAATTTTTCACAGTTTTGCAAAATGACAATTTTTAAAAAAGAGAGCCAAGATGGCCCTAGAATGCTCACCTGTGTGAGGTTTCAAACCCACTGGTATGATTTAAACAATCTTTGTAGAGGACAGCAATCTGATGTCACAAACCAAATATTAATTCAATTCAAAACATTTCACCCCACAACCCAGGCAGGGTCTATTATGACCACAGGGGCATGATTTGACATAGAAGAAGGCCACTGTATGATGTTTAATGTCAAACATTACAACTTTTGGTCTTTTTGTCTCAGAATTTTACGCATGATTTGAACAATCTTTGTAGAGTACCAAAATACGATGTTATACACCAAATATTAATTCCCTTACTATTGTGGTTTCTGAGAAGATTTTAGTTATTCACAATACAAGTCTTCAGTTTTGAATGTAGGGTAATGATCTAAACAAAGTTTGTACCTCTATCTTATGTTTCATACTACATATCAAAGCTCTGGGACTTCGGGTTTCAGAGATAACAATTTTTAAAGTTATTTACTTTAAAAGTATAACTAATATTATGAATCAGGTGACCCCTGAGGCCAGCCATTTTTGACTCCAGAGGTATGATTTGAACAGACTTTTATGGGGACCAGTATACCATGTTATACACCAAATATTTAACTCCTGGTCCTTGTGGTTTCAGAGAAGAAGTTATTTACTATATAAGTATATATTACTCATGTGACAACTGAGGCGTGGCCAGTTTTGACCCCAGGAAAATGAACAAACTTAGTAAAGGACCACTAGAGAACGTTACACGCCAAGCATTATACATCTGAGCATTGCAGTTAAGGATAAGAATTTTAAGTTATTTACTATATAAGTCTATATACATCATTAGACTCCTGGGGCGTGGCTAACTTAGACCAGAGGGGCATGATTTCATCTATATTGGTACATGTAGACGATCACTAGAGGATAACATACCAAATATAAAACCCTTTGAGCTTTGAAATTTCAGATTTTTATAATTATTATTATATTAGTCTCTGGCGTGGCCAGTTTTGACCCAAGAGGCATGATTTGAACGATCTGTGTAGAGGACCAATAGACAATAATACAAACCAACTCTTAAACCTCTGAGCCTTGCAGTTCCAGGTAAGAATGTTTTAGTTTCTACTTTTAAAATCTAGTTTTAGATTTAATGACTTACCTTTGCAGAAGAATGGAACGGTTTGAACAACTTTGAAAGAGGGTCTCACAAGGATCAAACCTGTGAAGTATTGTGAAAATCAGCAAAGCAGTTAAGAAGTTGATATAAAGTTCCTGCAGGAAACCCTCATCATCTATATATAGTATGAACAGAAATCCCTGGGCGATATTTGTGATGCTGAATGATGACACCTTATGCAAAGACTTAAGTCCCCACTGACCTCTTCAGATGATTTGGGAAAGTGAGACCATCCGCAAGGGCAACCAACCACTGAGGGAAAATGTACGGCCTGTGAGACTGCAAGAGAAGCTTAGCCAACAGGTAAATGCTCTACAGAAGACATCCGTTTCATCCTTGCCTCCGAACATCAAGAAATTTCAACAGTAGCAGCAATCGAAAAAAATCAGAGAGACCATTTCAGAAAATTGAAGTAAATTCCTCAAAGCCAAGCTTCCTAAGAAAGGCGATATCCACATATGTGACAATTGGTGTGGCATAACACTTCTCTCAGTACCATCCAAGGGTTTTAGTAAGTTTTCCTGCGAAGGATCAGCAAAGCCATAGATCTCGGGCTTCGAGACAAACTGGCAAGATTCAGACGGGGAAGAGAAAGCACTGACTAGATCTTCACCCTGAGCAAAATCATGTTAAGAGTGGACATCAACTTCACAGACTTAAAGAAAGCCTTTGACAATATACACCCTGTGGAGGTTCCTGCTGTCATATGGAGTTCTGCCCAAGATAGTCACACCGACTAGGCTGTTCTACATCAAGTTTCAGTGCATTGTAATAATGGACAGACACCTGTCAGAATCATTTGTTGCATAGTTTGATGTGCTACAGGGTTGCATCATCGCCCCTATCCTGTTGCTGGTGGCAGTTGACTGGGTTATGCAACAGACAACAGCAGACAAGCCAATACGCATCCAGTGGACACTCTTCACACACCTCCACTTATGCTCTAGTTGTATTGTCCACAAACATAAGTCACCTACAAGAGAAAATTGGCATACTAAACTTATCAAATCAGCTTCGCCTTAACATCGGTGTATCAAAAAACAAAACCATGAGCATTTGTTCAACCCTCAACTCCAAATACTCCAATGAACCACTGGAATCAGTTGATGTCTTAAGCCTTCAGTAAAGACAGTGGAAGCAGAGAAGGAAGACTCAGTACCGCCAGGGGTGCATTTGCCTGACTGAAGAACGTAAATCTTGGCAGTACAGTTCAAAAATTAAAGTTAAATTTACAGCTTTGTAATTCTGTTGTATGGCTCAGAATCCTGAACAGTCATAAGAGACTTCTCTTGGAACAACTTCCATTTTGCATCCATTCAGATCTGTAATCGCAGGTGACGCCATATCAGAAATTGAAAAAGATCCCTTCTGAGTACAATTATATACTAAAGCCTTTAAGGAAATAAATCTGCCATGGGGCAAATCACAGAAAAATTCAGCATGCTGAAAACTCAAGTCAATAATTATGAGATTCAGTGTGGAATGACCGCTGGTCCTTATGAGTGAAAAGCAGTCACTCTAACCACATCGCTTAAGAGCTAGTGAAACGGCAAGGCTGTTGAAAGTGACCTTATTTTACTACTATCCTCGTCCTCTTTATATTCCATGGACCAGACCCATCCGCTACAGCGTGCCTTGCATTTGCATCTCACTGAAGCCCTTACAAAAGCTCAGACCCGTTTACTTATTCACAGTTGGTGTTTTCCTTGTTACCATTAAAATAAAAAATCCTCAGCTCCAATTGGGGATTGAATCCGGGTCCCCCTAGTGATAAGCAGACACTCTAAACACAATTTTCCAACTCCTAATTATTTTACCCTCCGTGTCGCTCATAAAAGCTCAAAGAATTAAAAAAGAACTACATGTAAGTAATAACTTAAATCAGTGGCATTCACCCTTCACCTTCATCTAACCAGTAGTTTGGACGACCGTTAGGGCACTACAGGTGACCTGGCAATCAAGCTCTCTACATTCATCTCGTCTTTCGGACAGTCTGTTTCTCTTCCTGCGTCCCTGTACTGTGCCTTGTGGCACTGTTTTGGCAAGCCCTGATGATCGTGAGACATGCCCATACCACTTAAGTTCCCGTCTTTTCACAGTGGTCAGTAGATCTTTGTGGGGCCCTTTTCTTTCTTCCTCTTCTTCAGCACTCCTTCTAACAAGAAGATTTAGTGCCGGCGCCTATCGGTTAAGGGGTGAACAAAAACTGTACAAAGGTGCTAAGTTGGGTGTTAATTTAAAATTATTTACATTGTTAGTGTATACAGGTGAAAAAGGTGAATGACAGTCACAGGAGTAATGGTTTTGATTTTTTTTACTGTGGCTGCCTCATGTTTATGGGGAGGTAGTGAGTTCCATTGGACAACTGTTCTTGGGTAGAATGAGAATTTATAAGTTTTTTGATGTTTGTATGTATCCAATGCCATGGTCACTGCTGAGTCTGGATCGGCGCTCGACAGGAACAAGAAGATTATCCGGAAGAGAGATGGAAACTTCATGGTGAATAATTTTATACGGCATGATGAGACGGAATTGTGTTCTGCGTGTTTCAAGTGTTGGCCAATTGAGGGTGTCAATCATATTAGTTACTGAGCTTGTGTTGTTAAATATGTTTGTTACGAATCTGGCTGCACGTCTTTGTACTTTTTTTTAGTTGATTTATTTGAGCTTTTGTATGTGGGTCCCAGACACTGGATGAGTATTCTAATTTAGGCCTAACTTTGTAAGCATGATCTTTAACTTTTGATGAGCTAATTTTTAGGTTGCGGCGAAGAAATCCTAGTGCCTGGTTTGCATTATTAGTGATGGAGTTAATATGTTTATCCCATTTGAGGTTTCTTTGGAGTGTAAGACCTAGATAGTTGGCATGATTTAATTTTTCAAGGATGTGATCATGTAGTTTATATGAGAAGATGATAGGATTTCTTTTTTTGAGTGATGCTGAGGACGTTACATTTATCAGGATGGAATTGCATCAACCAGTCCCAGTGATTTTTTTTTCCTGCGAGTCCTGCGTCCTGGACTCACAAAAACCTCTGGGGAGGCAAAGTTTCGAATTATGTGAGTCCCAAAAATGCATTTAAATTTATAAAAAAAAAATTATAGTTTTATATTTGGACTCGTTCTTTCAATTCGGGGACTCATAGATTTGCAAGTTATTGAGTCCCAGGACTAAGATGAGAAAATTTGTAAAAATATCATTGCAGTCCTGCTCCCATCGACCAGCAGCTTCAATATCTAGCTGGAGGTTATGGGCGTCAGAGAGGTTGTTTATATTTTTGTAGATGATGCTATCATCTTCAAAAAGTCTCAGAGTGCTATGTTTGAGATAATCAGCAAAGTCGTTTTTATGTAGATAAGAGATAAGATGGGCCCCAAAACAGTGCCCTGTGGGACTCCGGAGGTTTCAGTATCCTTGTCTGACATGGTTCCCTCCAGGACAACAGTCTGGGTTCTTTTTGTTAGGAAGTCGGATATCCAGAAGCAAGCATTTTTATTAATTCCATAGGATTTGAGTTTGTATATGAGCAGCTGGTGATTTATCGAATGATTAAGGAAAATCCATAATGATGATGTCAGTTTGTATACCTTAATTATTTGATTGGGTTAGGTTTTGGAGGAATGATATTAGCTGTGTTTCTCAAGAACGGTTAGGTCTAAACCCGTGTTGGATGTCATATAAAATATCATTTGTATCAAGGTGGGACATGATAGAGCAAGCGATGATATGCTCAAGTATTTTACAGCAAATGCATGTAAGTGATATTGGCATGTAATTTAAAGCATTATGTTTGTCTTCTTTTTAAGCCCGATGGCTTTCCCGAATCTGTTTCGGACTTCCTCTTTGGTGATGCGGTCTTTGTAGGAGATGCTCAGGAGTCTGCCATTCTAATTTCCATGGCCTGTATCCTTCTCTCCAAGTCCACTGTAAGTGTCCATGACTCACAGGCGTACACAAATATGGTCATGGCTGGGGCGGGCATAAGTCTGATCTTTGAGCTGAGGCTATGTTTCTGTCCTTCCAGATCATATGGTCCTAAGTTTTGTGAGCACTGCTGTGGTGTGTGCGACTCTGGCGAGTATTTCAGGCTTGGATCCTGCATCTGTGACAATTAATTGCTTCCAGGTATTCGAAGCTGTTGACGGTTTCTAGCGTCTCGTCACAGACTCTGATTTAGCATTTTTAATGTTTATTTTTATTTTTTTTAGAACATCTTATTCTAAGCCAAGGGCAATTAGTTTGTAACTTTTGTAAAATATCATGGTTAGTTAATTGCTCACCTTAATTTCGTCCGCTGATTTGTTGGACCTTTTATACCAATAATATAAGACGGTTACAACTACTAAGTCTATACCAAGACCTAAAGCTGTCCCAAGACCTGTACCCATGTCAGCCCTAAAATCTTACTTTCGTTTTAAGCACTGTGGAAATCCATACCAAACATGGCAAACAAATATTCGAATTTAAATATTGTCAAAATTACCAAGTAACGATAATCAAAATATGTAAACTAGAATTTTAAACATACAAAAATTCTTTATATTTTTTAACTGAAAACCATGAAAAAAAACACATCATCCTTATATTAAAATAAGTATCGTCAAAAAATGCATAAACGTTCAAGGTCAGTGCACATATGTACTTTCATTTTAGGTTCTTGTATCTGGAAAATGTATTTGTATCATTAGATCCGGGTTTCAGCCGACAGTTAGTGAAGACATTTGAGGTAAATTGTTTTCAGTAAGCAGTACTAGTTTAATTACGAAACATCTGTGTATCTTCTGCCATTCAAATATTGCTTATTTCGACAGTTCGATAGAAAAACTTGTCCAACAACTACTTTTGGGGTCAGAATTTATTATGGGCTCAATAAGTCGTTGTCGGCTCAGGTACTACATAAAGTACCCCGGGTATTCTTACAGGAACTTGTTCACAGATTTTCGTTTTTTTGAAAAATGCCATTAAATAATGTTCACTTACATATCTATAGACCAGTTGACGAGTGACGTCACGCGCACCTGCAAAGTTTAGACTCCGCCCACTGGTTGGCAAAAAGAGGTGGAATTCATATCTATAAGCGAATATAGAGGTTTACATAATCATGTTGTTGTTTTAGTTTTCTTAGATATTCATGCACTATATAAACTATAATGTTTCTTATTATGTCTGAATAAAACATAAGCATGAAAGGAAATGTATTTTTGGAACGATTATATTGTAGTTATTATTTGTTTTTACTGACAACGAACTCGGGAATGGAACACAATTTACGAGCTCGGTATGCGGTTACCACAAAAATCTCTCTACTTGGCATCTTCGTGACCTTTTTTAGAACGTAAATACTAAGAAATGGAAATTCGTTCAGAATAAATTAAATTTAACAAACGAACACACATAAGGATGAAAACAAACAACAAATAGATCGATTTTTTTATACGCAACATATACTAACTGATTTGAACCTATATATGTCTGCAAACACTAATATAGCTTGTTACACATTAAATAAATCCTCTTGATAAATGTTATTGTTTTTATTTAATTGTTCACAACAATTTTGACACTCTTTGTTTCAGCATGTTTAACCTGGAGTTTAATTGCCGCTTTGTTCATCACAAACCGATTATCTCGTTANTTTTGCCAACCAGTCAGTGCGCATGCGCGGAAAATCCCGAATGTAAACAATAACATTCAACTGGTCTATACTATTTTTAATAGTCTTAACTAATTATAATAGTACAAAAATAGTTGAATAACAAATATTGCCGTCCCCGGTACCTCTGGAAGCAACAGCTTATGCGCTACCACTGCGCCACACAGCCTTTCTTGTTGGAGAGCAAACATAACTGCTAAATTTAATACTTTTTTTTTTCAAATTATCGAGGAAAAGCGTTTAAACGGTTTATTATTGTACCGAATTCGAATGATGATTATCCGTTAATAAACCAATGTTGTAAACATTTTTCTTCGTCAATAGCGTTATTTCGCTTGTTTGAAGATAATCCATACATTATTTTTTGCATATATGAAAATTATTTTGAAAATCGTCATTTAAACAAACTGTGAACGACAGTAAGCGAACGACAATATACCCCAGGTTTTGTAAATATGCTTAATGGCATCCGGCCATACTGCGGGGTACTTTTTGTATATTTTATGTACCAGGTGTATATTGTTGTATACTTAAGAGTACCAGGGGTACTTTAAAGTAGTACCTGAGCCGACAATGACCAATCAAGCGTATCATGGTTGGTGTATGGTCAGACAGTGATCAGCTTAGAATAATGTTCAGGTGGATAATCTCAATAAGGAAAGAACTAGAATTCAGGGCGCTGCTATTAGTAGGCATGAATCTGGGTTCGTTTGCCCTGAAAGAATTTTCATCCTTGGTCTGTTTTCCCTTTATCCCATTTACCCGAGCTTTGTTTGCCCTAATTACAGGAGGAACACTCACTACTGTTCGTCCAATTTATTTATTAAACAAACTTCGCTTTGCAAAAGGTCGCTTGAAAAACATGGCCACCAGTGGGTGGGTCAGTTTTCCTTATATGGCTGTAGTAAACCCTTCTGAACACTCTAGATGCAAAAGACTATACAAATGTAGTCATATAAATACCATCTTTTCTTATGTATTGGTAGTTGCATAAATCTAAGCGACCAAATTCACTTTTCTGCTTGAATTCGCAGCTGATCTTACATAATTTCAGGCATACAAAAGTCCATACTCCTATTAATGCCATAATGCTTAAATTGCTGTATATCATTACCGTATGAATTGTGTGTATGCCCCCCCCCCCTGGGCCTTGGTTGTATCTTCTTTGAATACCCACAGGAACATTAAGGGGAGGAGTTGTATATAGTAATAAGATTATTGGTCTATTTGTTTCATTGTTTCCAGATAATAACTGGAAAATTGCTTGATATATCGAAATAAAACAATTGTTTAATAGGGCAGTACACATAAATAGCACTCTTTAATAAGGAGGTAGATAATCAGTATAAGCGAGGTAGAGAGTTATTGACAACTCAGAGAACTTTGTAGAATCTCCTTTAAAGCACGGATTGACAACCATGTTGTTCCCGCTGCAACCCTTAAAGATGCGCCTTATCAGCCACTGGGCTTTTGTTTTGTGCGTGCTGACAAGTGTGCCGTCTCTTGGCGTTCTATGCGATGCATTTGCAGATGTTGCCATTTTATTGCTATTGCCATGTTGAATATTGTACAGTGCGGACCTTGGCGTTTAAAGAATTTTTCATGGAATTGTTAAAAAAAGCCATGGGAATACTGTGTGAATGCAGACCATAAGGCCATATGTGAAAGGGTTTTTACATGAACACCTTAGCATTTGACAGTGATGCAGTTAACATGCACTAATGCATGGCTTGTAAATTGTGACCGTGTCAACTGAACTAGTTTTTGACAATATTAACATTTCAAGATCTTGCTTTAATGGTGAGGCAGTGTATGAGACATGTGTTTGTCATTGAGGGAAACAAGTTGGTTATTAATGCATATGTGCCTGCTACCTGTCAGATTGCCATTATATACCTTATATATAAAGTCCCAGCTACTATACATTGCATTCTGGAACTTGGAATGTTATGTTGCCGTAAATTGTATTGGATATTCACTTAATAAAATGAAATCTGGTATTATTTTCCTTAATATAGAGTGTATTAGAGAAATATCTAGAATAACAATAGGTTCATGGTGCTACTCAAAAAGGGAAGAGTGGAAAGCTTGGCATTGTAGTGTTTCTTAGTCAAACTCGCGTCATTTAGGCTTAAGATCAGTCTATTCATTTGCTATTTAGTGTTTGCAACATTATGTTAACTTTCAATGGATTTAATATTATTTGACTATCTATTCGTTGACTAGCTAAAGGGGCAGGAGGGTGGAAACAGCACCCTGCTAATTCAATTTGTCTCCTCAAATTATGAGCAACATGCTTTGTTGTAAAAAGCATGTGGGCAAAAAGATTATCTAACAAATACTTAAATGCTGTCATCCCTAGTTTGTAGCTCATTAACTATTTGCAAAATTTTGCAAATATTTCTTTTAAAGTTTAGCAAAAAATGTGGTCTTAATACATTTACCCAACGCAATTGTTGTAAACCTAGTGAATTTTTCAATTGGATGGAAACAATTGAGGGATTTACAAAAATGAGACCGATTCAATCTATACAGCACCCAACTATGGTATGCTATAATTTTAATTCATTCTTTTAACAGTTATTATGATGGGTTTTAGAACCTACTTAAAGTCACTAATAAATTCCTATAAACAATTTTCCATACATACACCAGTAGCTGAATAAATCATTTATTTATATATGTGTATATGCATTTTTTTTTTAATGCAGTCCACTTTGATTTTCAGTTTAAGATTGCTTAGAAATGCATACTGTTTGCTGATGGATATATTTCTGTCTTAATAAAAAAAGAATGTTACTTATTTTAAATTAAATGCATACACAGAGGGGTTAATCACGTGTCAAACTAGATGGCGACGTCCATGCAGAGACAGGATTTTTTTCCGTTTTATACCCTTCATTTCTTTTATAAATGTTAAAATGCCGCTCACTTTCCAGCCATATCAGCAATACAGTCATTAGCGTTTGCCGTTTATTTTGTATTAATATTCGCTCCTTACCTCAAATTTACTCGCTGCGAAATTTATGAGCGGGGTGACCTAATTACAGCTCCACTAAGAAAATTCGCAGCGAGTTAAGTCAAGATAAAAAGCGAATTTTAATACGAAATAAGCCCGGGTACAATGTATAAATTTTGCGCCCCCCCCCNCCCCCCCCCCCGCCCTACCCGTGAAACATTGAAGTACAGCATTCGATGCCATTGGAAATTAGAGCCCATTAGTCGATACTCAATATGACTTAATAACACTTTCACCAAACAAGGCATATGTTGCCGACGCACGACTGACGACGCACGACGGACAAAAGGCGATCACAAACGTTCACCACGAGCACGTTGTGCTCAGGTGAGCTTAAAATACACCATATATGAAGATATTTTGGAGAAAATTGAATTCTAAAATCATACAACGACAACAAAACATATATTTACGGTAAGTTAATATCAAGAGCCACCCAATGCACCCATTCCAAAAAAATCTGTATACTAAATAGATTTTTCTCGCCTCCATGTCTGCAAATTTGTCAATGATAGCATCAAAGTCTATTGTTCAACTGTTTCCTTCTCTATACTGAGAAGTGCAAGATCACAGAGACTACTAGTATCTTGTCCCATCGATGCCCTTAGATATGAGAGAATGAGCTTCAGCTTGCTGAATGAACGCCCGCAACTGGTTATTGATACTACACTTGTAATAAGAATTTGCAGTGCAATGCGCACATTAGAAAATACACCATCAACATACGACACAATGAAAGAAATAAGTTTCAAAGGTGTCGATGCTACGGCATCACCTCTCGTAGTAAGTAACATTTTACGGTCCTGAATATCGTTCAACAGTTCTTCGCATTCTATATCAGTGTCTTTAAAATTTGCTAACTCGAAGCAATTTTTGCGAAGCGTATTCAAATTCTCGCTTTTAACAAGATTGTGAACATCCAGTAAAAATCCATATACATATTTTGTAAATGTGCGTACAAAAACTAGGTCACCAGGTCAAATCTGGGAAAAAAACTGGTTACCACTCTAGAGGTCTCATTTATGACTCAATCTTGATGAAACTTAAGAATGTTTATTTTGACAATTTCTAGGCCGAGTTCGAATCTGGGTCAACTGTGTCTTAGAAAAACCTTGTTACCACTCAAGAGGCCACATTTATAACTTAATCTTGGTAAGAATCTTTATCATGACTAAATCTAGGCCAAGTATGATCCTTGGTCTAGTGTGTCCAAAAACTAGGTCAACAGGTCAAATGTTAGAAAAACCTTAAAACCACTTTATAGGTCATATTCATGACTATTTAACTTTCATTTTAAATAGTGTCAAAACGACACAAGGGGGGGGGGGTACCATAAAGACAGGGTCTAATGTTGGAATTACAGCTATATTCCCTGTCTGCAAGAGTTCAACATTAGCTTACACACACACATATATTCTAAAATACAATTAAAATTTAATTATGTAACATAATTTCATATAATACATGTATACATGCCAATCCTTTTATAACAGAGAGCTATTTAAACCAAGCTCTATCTCCACAAATTAATGTCCAATAATTTGTATATTTCCCCATTGTTTGTGTCTCTTTATACATCAAAATAACTCTAACTTTAGATTTACTCTAATCATTAATAAAAAAATAAGTCTAGTTATGTTAACACATAGTAGCAATGTTGAACCACTTTTTGATCTGGTAGGTCCCTAAATACTTATATTTCTTTTTATTTCAAACATAGTATCCACCCATGAAACTGTTCTCATCTAATTTCCAATAAAATAAAAAGTATTTCCATGTGGTAATGTCATTTTTAATACTTATATTTATGTTTATTTCAAACATAATATCCCACCGTGAAACTTTTCTCATCTAATTTATATTAAAATTAAAAGTAATTCCATGTGATAATAACATCTTAAACACAGATCACAAAGTTAAAAGACTCCAACAACTCCATTGCAGCATATGCTGTACACTTGGTCTAGTTATGATGATGCCACACACAATAGTGTGTGTTTCCATCATCCATACTTACAGAAATTGGGCTATTTTCTCTCTTCTTCTATCTTTTTTAACATAAACAACAGGAAAGAACTCAAAATAAGCAATACAAAATTAACATCTTCATAATAATAACAGGGACCTATACAAACAAAGGTTGTATTGGTCCCTGATAATAATAATAATAACATTTTATTCATATAATACAATACATGTGTTTCTCTAAATGAACAAGAAATTTGAAAACTTTTGGATGTGTCTATCATATTTTTTATATAAAACTTCTTTCATTAAAAGTGCAACAATGTTTACGTTATATATCATGAACCTTTTGTCAAGGGCGTCAGCAGAACAATTTTTCTATTTTAAAACGGATTGACCTACTTGACTTGGCAATGTAAGCAATTTTGGCCAATCAGCGCCATCGATTAAAAAAGATATCGACCAAAAGAAAAACTGCTTTCTTAGCGAACATAGATATGCAAAGATTCGTGTTGAGTTAATAAGCGTTTATAACGCTTTTTAACAGCTATACGTAAAGATATTTTTAAATAATTAGATTTTTATTTAAGCACCGCACCAACACTGCAATGTTTCCTTGTGAATACATGGGTCAGCCCAGTAAGATCGGGGTGACCACAAGGCTTTTAACTGCCTTTTACAGCAAAGTTTATATGTTAAGCAGTGTGCTCGGGCAATGGTTTTTAACCGAAAGCCCCGAGGATAAACAACCCCATATACTTATACTATTCAGAAAAATATCTTGATAAAACTTAGTCACAATGTTGTCTAGACCACGTTCTGCGCTGGTTCACATGTTTTCAAAAACTAGGTCACCTGGTCACATCTTTGTAATCACTAGAACAAAGATTTATGGCTCGCTCTTGATGAAACTTTCTCAAATTACTAGTATTTATCTTGACAATATATATGCCAAGTTCGAATCTGGGTGACATGTCTTAAAAAAATGGTCAAAGCTTTGAAAAACCTTGTTACTTCTTTAGGGGCAACATTTATTCCTCAAGCTTGTTGGAACATGGTCAGATTGTTATTTTTACAATATCTAAGACCAGTTGGAATCTGGGTCAGATGCGTATAAAAACATAGCAACCAGGTCAAATCGTCAACAACTTGTTACAAATTTAGGGCACCATTAATGATTTGTCTTCACTTTAGGGCCATCATGGCTATCTTGTTAATTTAATTATTAATAAATATGATCACAAACAAATAATAACATAGTTTTAAGAGAGAATAAAGTATGGTTCATATTTTGCTTAAGATTATTTACATGACCATTATTATCACGATTTCAGCTTAGCCTACCAGTTTTAGAGACGTGATTCATATCGTTCATCCTTGCTCACCAAAGGTGAAAATGGCGGAAACCAAGGAGAAACTGAGGCTGGTCACATACCTGTCTCCCAGCATTCCCGTGGTATTAATTAGAGTTTGCATTGATACTTATTTCATGCAGTCATGTAATAAAAGAGCTGCTTCAAACATTATTTCGCAGGTAAAATAATATGTTTGCATGTAACGCCTTATGTGTCTTCTAAACATAATAACAAACATATTATCTTTTTTTTTACAATAAACACGTTTTATCACACTGAACCTTACTTGAACAAAAAATGTTTCAGATTGAATAATCACAATTATGGTAGGATGTTGCAAATTTTTAGCAAGCGTGCTGAGCCTGTTTCAGGGTGACTCAAACTCAATACATTATCAGCTTACAGTTACCTGCCCCCATCCAGTTACCACAAATGTTCAGCATGCCCTAATATAAAGGTCAAGGCCACGCGTAATGGTCGAAGGTAAAATATAGACATGATACAGTTTATTAGGACTGTAACATTAAATTTGTTATCAACTTGCCACAAATAATCGCCATGTTGAGATGATTTAGCGCATGCGATACCAGTGTCATTAGCCCAATCATCTTTGGTGAAACTATTGATAAAACAAGCTATGACAAAGTTTAAGTACCATTCTTCTACATGTATTACTTTTTATACATATAACCAAAGCATGAACAAAAATACTTGAAATTATGGTTATGTAAAATCCCCCAAAGTAGTTGTGATTTTAATTCAAATTAAATTATGATAATTCAAATTAAAGTTCGTTCTATTACGATATCAAAATATTATGTGAAGGTCCCAGCAGACACTTATGCTAAGAAACAATGTTTTTTGGTGGGATTATAATGGGTGACCTACTAGTACTCAAAACTCAAAGGTAAACATATCCCTGGTCAAATATAAGGACATAATTTCAGGGATGCTGATAGGATTGTGGTTAAGGCTTACACAGCGTCCTTTCGTGGAAAGAACAGCAATGAATTCTTGGGAAAAGAGGCCCACATTGCAGCCATTCTGACAGAATTGTACAAGAAGGAGCATCTTAAGATCCGCCCAGAACAAGTGATACTGTTTGACGATGATAGAAGAACACCGACACGGCCCTCAAGTTTGGTCACATGGCTTTCATGGTGCAGGATATTGTCTGGGAAGATCATTTCGAGAATTTCGCACGCATGTTAGAGTCAACCGATTTACGACGGTCTTGGGTGAAATGAAGATGAATTATTATTGTTTTACTTTCATGACATTTGTTTTAGTTCTGTTTTATTTTTTATGAGTATTAAGCAATCCTTACATAATTATGAATGTATTAGATTTGTTCATTGCATAATAATTCTTAAACATTTGTTATAGGGTTACCTTAAATCTATCTCATGGTTGTTTTTCGAAACACATTGCTCCTATTGCATTTTTGACATCTCGATCTCTTTATTATCTGTCTGTATCTTTATTATATTAAGTATAACATTTATAATAAAAGATAGGCACCAACATATGTTTTACAGTATCAAGGCATTGCGTTTGCTTAATTTGTTATATAATCTCATTGGAATATTCCAATGTTAGTTGTGTGTTAAGTCAAGTTCAATAATTGTTGTTCATATCCTTTAATGTATGTTTCTTGACAGATATTAATTTTTTTTTTAGAACTATTAACCAAATTGTTGCAGATATAATTGGGCCAAGCAATAGGAGCAGAGCGATAATTGAGTTATTATTCAACCATTATAAATGGAGATTACCATAATGACCACATGATATTTTTTTATGATGCTACTTAAAACATGTGCTTTGTATGTACTTTTAAGCATATTTTATATCAAAATGATCCTTTCTTATTTTCAGAAAATTCACAGAACATTTATCCCGATGTTATCTCTGTAGGACTTCGAAATTGGGTCACAAGGGTTAAAAACTAGGTCACGTGGTTACAATAAATAAAAAGCTTTTGAACCCTCTAGACCAAATCTTCAGTAAAAAATTTCAGAACATTTGTCTCCATGATATCTCATTTGAATTGGACTCTTGGTCAAATGTAGTAAAATACTAGGTCACTAGGTCAGGTTAAGGGAAAAGGCTTGAGCACACTCTAGAAGCCATATTTATTGCCCAATCTTCGTTAAACTTTGAACATTTGTCCTAAAAGATAAATTTGAATTTCAATCTTATGTGTCTTAAACAAAGGTCATGTGGGGTAAAAAACTAGGTCATTAGGTTAAATTATAGAAAAGCTTGTGAACACTCTAGAAGTCACATTTGTTTGTGCAATCTTCCTGAAACTTGCTCCTTTTTGTTCTTATGATTTCGACTTAAAAGTGAGGTATGATTCCTGTCCCTTTAAAATCATTGTCGCCATGAGGCTGGGCAGCTATAGCAAAACCATATGATCACGTGAAGTCACATTTAGACCCACTCAAGAAATTTGCTCATAACATTAAAAAATGTGTTTTTTCTTTTTCTTTTTTAAATGATTATGGTTTGTTCAAGTATAAAGCTGCCATGTGATGATTTGTAAAACCTTGGTAACACTTCTTTCTGAGAACAGTTGTTTCTCTCTGGCTCAGGAGAGAGCCTTAGGGCCTTCTTCAATGTAAATTATTGTTTGTTATTGAATGTTTGCTCAATGGTCGGTCTCGAATGTTGTGATGCTAGCGTTGTTATAATTGTTTCTCTCACTTTCACTTCCATTTGTTGTACATGAATGACCAACATTACCAAGTAGACATTGTTAAGTTTTGAAAAGTATATATATTCTATTCATCATTTACCGGTGTTAAAGATTTGTTTCAGAATAAGTGCTCCCTTTGAACTGAAGATGTGCTTTAATTAATTTGAATATGTTGGTGTACATTTGTTATTTACAGGTTTTTATATGACAAGACTATTTTGATATTCAACACATATTATGACCAGACTTTTTTGATATTCAATACATATTATTTACATACAAACCTGTCTGATCTGTTTGATATCTGAGATATTTAACACTTTACATTCTTTCCAGGTAGGGCAAAGTGCAATGTAATTAATTAAATACTATTAAAAGTTTTTGCATAATTTTGATTATGTATCATATTCAACATTGTTTGGCATGTAGTCATGTGCTTGTATTTTGTGTTGCCTTTTAACAAGAGTGCTCATGTTATAGTTGTTATGCCAGTTAGGTGACTATAAGTGCGCGCATATTGTTTTGCCCATCACATGTCATGTTCAGTCTCTATTTTTATACCCCCATTACCATTGGTAATGGGGGCTATATAGTCACTTTGTCGGTCTGTCTGTCTGTCCCGAAAATTCATCCGATCTTCAACAAAATTGGTCAGAAGTTGTATCTAGATGATGTCTAGGCCAAGTTTGAAAATGGGTCATGCCGGGTCAAAAACTAGGTCACAGGGTCACTTAGTGCGGTTTTAACCGAAAGTTTGTCCGGACCATAACTATGTCATTTATCGTTAGATTTTAAAATGACTTGGTACATTTGTTCACCATCATTAGACGGTGTGTCACGCGAAAGAAGTACGTCAATATCTCCAAGGTAAAGGTCAAACTTTAAGTTCAAAGGTCAAATGCTTGTCCGGGCAATAACTATGTCGTTCATTGTGAGATTTTAAAATCATTTGGCATGTTCACCATCATTGGACGGTGTATCACACGAAAGAATTACGTCGATATCTCCAAGGTCAAGGTCACACTTTGAGTGCAAAGGTTTAAGTTCAAAGGTCAAATGCTTGTTCGGGCCATAACTAAGTCTTTCATTGTAAGATTTTAAAATCATTTGGCACATTTGTTCACCATAATTGGACGGTGTGTCGCACGAAAGAATAACGTCGATATCTCCAAGGTCAATGTCACACTTGGAGTTCAAAGGTAAAAAACGGCCATAAATGAGCTTGTCCGGGTCATAACTATGTCGTTCATTGTGAGACTTCAAAATTATTTAGCACATGTGTTCACCATCATTGGACGGTGTGTCGCACGAAAGAATAAATTCGATATCTCCAAGGTCAAGGTCACACTTTGAATTCAAAGGTCATAAATGGCCAAAAATGAGCTTGTCCGGGTCATAACTATGACGTTCATCGTGAGATTTTAAAATCATTTGGCACATTTGTTCACCATCATTGGACGGTGTGTCGCGCGAAAGAATTACGACGATATCTGCAAGGTCAAGGTGACACTTTAAGTTCAAAGGTCAAAAATGACCATAAATGAGCTTGTCCGGGCCATAACTATGTCGTATATTGTGAAATTTTCAAATCATTTTGGAACATTTGTTCACCGTCATTGGACGGTGTGTCGCGCGAAAGAATTACTTCTATATCTCAAAGGTCAAGGTCACACTTTGAGTTCAAAGGTCAAAAATGGCCATAAATGAGCTTGTCCGGGCTATAACTATGTCATTCATTCTGAGATTTTAAAATTACTCTGTACTATAATTTGGTTAACAGTCATTGGATGGCGTGTAATGCGAAAGAATTCGAGTGTTCAAAGGTCAAAATGGCCATAAATGATAATGGCATAATAATTATAAAAACATTGCCATAAATTAGCGTCTCTTGTTTTGTGAGACAGCATGCAAAATAGTCTGTGTCACTGCAGCATGTGGGGGTATACGTCACGTCTGTGACAAAGCTCTAGTTTAATTTGAAATTACTAGGTGTAAATGTTTAGCATCAATCGTTTATACTAACTTATTGCTATCAAAAATGCAGTCTTGCCTTATTGAACAAAGAAAGAGTGTACATGGTATTTATTATTGATATAAATGAAAACTACATTAAACTTCTCAAAAGAACAGGTTAATCCAAAATATTTTGATATTTGACAGATATATGAATTCTTGTGCTGGCATATCATATGATATACATGTTTTTGATATTATGTTTGTAAATTCATTGAGGTTGATGAAACAATGGAATATTTTGTTCATTCACATCAGTATTATTATGAATGTATATTTCTTTATGTAAAAGATGATGACTAACAAATTGCTTTATAAAAGATATACCTTTTGCCAGTACATACCGATCAGTAATTGTCTTAATATAAGAAAAAATTGATGGGCGATGTAGTCAGTTAAGAGATAAATCCACAAAGCTTTCCATACATATATTGCGGGATTTACACGTGCCTTGGAAAGTACTGAAAAAATAAAGTTGCCTTGCAAAGTACTTAAATTGGGAAAAGCCTTGAACAAATCACAAAATGGGACATGATTTTGACAATTTTCCTTGAATTTCTTAAAGAAAAGCATTGATTTAACATTTGAGGAAGAATCTCCCTTTTAGAAATTAATTTGGGACAACAGAGAGATAAGCTTGGAAAATGAGTCAGTTGCTTACAAATTCGTTATCAAAGAGGTTACAAATAAATTGTTGTTAAGTTACATTATATTTTACGTACAAATCTTGTTTTTGTACAATGTCATAACATCTTATTGCAGATTCCAGATGATTGGGAAACACGAGAAAAGTGTTTATATTAATATTAATTGCTGGGTAAATATGACTAGTTGGAATCAACACAGAATCCCCACAAGGCCCATAGTCAATGTTGAATTAAAGCCTGTCAGTGTAAAACTGGACAGTATCGACCATGATAAGCCACTGTGAAATGCAGTCAAATCTGGAACAAGACTTAACGCACAAAGCCTGGTTTTCCCAGACCTTTCTCACATATAAAACAACCAGATTCAAAACATAAAACAATATGTTTAAAATACATGTAATAGTGTTTAAATAAAAAAGGGTTGTTGCAGAAGAACGTGTTGTCCTTTTATATGGAGTTCTAGCTAGTTATGAAGAAATGCTTCTGGCTACCTTGGTCACATTCATTTTTATTTATTAACAGTTAAATTTATTTTATGAACAAGCAGCTCATTACTGTTTGCTGTGATTTCACTGATTGTCTGGTTGAGAAAAAGATTATTTTTTTTATCTTTACATTTTGCAGATGTGATGTTTGTTATTAACTATCCATTTGCTGTGTTGTTTTTAATTAATTCTCTTTGGTTTCTCAGATAAAAGGGTTGTTGGAGAAGTTTGTTGACTTTTCTGCAATAATAAAAGATAAGAGGGATGTTTTTCGTGATGAAAAGTATTTAATGTAAATAAGTAAAAAAAAAGGACAATAGTTGAATAATGCATACTGTAATAGAATTTCAAGATATTTCATTGTTCTAATATTTTGTTGAAGTAAAAGCCCTAATCTCCAAGTTTATGAATTCGCTTTATGTACTGTTATTAGAACATGCCCTGGTAAATTTAGTTTAAACCTATTTATTTTAGCTCGATTGCATCGAAAGCCGTAGGCTTTTTTATTTTGAATTAGTCACATAAACAATCAAGTAGGTAATTTGGATCTTTTACACCCAATATTGCTGCTTCTTCCTGTAGGTGCGCGATGATGATCTGAAATATTAACTATATGATGCTATATTCTGAAATCTTTTTTGTATAAAGAAGGGATGTAGTTGATGCGTGTTAGTAATTTCATTTCATCGTGCCTCAAAAAGTTGTAACTCTGTTGCTCTGGTCTCCTTTCAACCATTGAGTAATAAAATAGTAATTAAATTGAATGCGTTTTAATTCCCTTTTATTACTGTTTAATTTGAGTTGCAATGCTATGAGGTTAAATTTTATTTACACTTATATGTATCATGAATATTGCTGGGCCAAGTGTGAGGTTGAGCGCTCATTAACTGGTTTAAACCCCCAATGCTTAGCATTGACCGTTCCAAGGCGGTGACCCCAGCTTTATTCTACTATGTGTATATGTTGTTTCGTTTTGTGCCGTACTGTACCGTTTTGGCAATTGGTTCCTTGCCATAAATAAAGGACCACAGAGGTGTGTATGATAAAACTGCAATACTGCTGCAGTTTCTGGAGTTTCACTTCTTCATATTATATAAACGCTCTCGAGTCCGTTTCCTGGGACTATAACCAGTACTTGGTGTCTTTGAGGTAGATCAAAGGAACGCTCCCAGTGGGGTTCGAACCCATGACCTCCCGATCGTTAGGCGGACACCATATCCACTACGCCACGGCGATCTTCCTGATAAATTTGTATGTACATGAAGTTGCTTAGTACATTTCTATTCTCCAACTAGTTTGCACTTGTATGACAAATATGCAAATAACCAAGAAATTTTAACCTTTGCAAATTGTTTGTGTATTATTTTGTCTGGCCAGCATTATGTACCTTATTTTTCACCGGAAATATTTTACGGAATGTTTTGTTTATCATGGGTAACTTACATAATGTATAACAATGTTATTAGTTGTACCATGAAGTTACAAGTATATTTATGTTCCTTATATTGAGAATTCAGTTGGTTCTCATATACAAATTACAATAACAGAAATAAAAGAAAGGAAGTACACTTATCAAATGTTTATATTTATTATTTTTCCCTTTAGCATGTTTATCACAAAATACATATAAAAAAGAGGGCTATGATGACCCAAAGCGCTCACCAATCTACTGGCAAACAAAGAGAGACAACTTATTCATCCCTTGTTGACATTGGTCCATATTTTCAAAGAATGTATATAATAATCAACTCAATTTGAACTGAAAATATATTCAACTTAGAATTTCCTCTTGAAACAGAGTGTTTTGTTTCATGTACATGACAAATGCTTATAATATCAATACATATTTTAAAATATACACTGCAACTTTTAGAAAATCAGTGGCAACATTGTCCAAATAATATCTCCCAACTTTTGAGCTTCCAGTGTGACATTCACCTTACAAGAATACAAGAGTTCATTTGCCTTGTGCAACATTATGGTTTTAAAAAAGCTGGTTCCAGTATACCCCCCTTTACTTTGTCTCTGGGTGATATAATCAGATTTTTCAAAATTATGAAGTTTGCTAGCCAAAGCTGATCAACAAGCAAATTTTGAGTCAATTAGTTTGCAGAATAAGTTTAATGACATATGAAGTCAGAAGCACTTCCATGTATCATTTGTCAATCATTTACGGGCAATTCAGGGTGATCTCCCCTACCAATAGTTCACAGAGCAGTGAGCACTTCAAATGAGCAAAAAAAATGAGTACACATTTCAACCAAATTACCTGTATCACAAAGCAACCACTAGCGTCAAAGAAAAAAATTAATAACTAGCAAATATTCATATTTTTATTCATTAGCTTCATTCTTTATCCTTTCACTGACTGATTATGTTCACATCACTTTGATGTACATGTACTTACATTTATAATACACCTATCAAATTTTCTATCACCAATGCACTTAAAAATATGAGAAACCATATTTGACACTACTGTTTTCAGACATAAAACAGTTACCGGTATTGATATTTTGGTTTTAAAGAGAAAAAAAAAGAAAAAGGTGTATAATAAATTGCAAAAACACTAGTAGGGTGTTCTAAGTTCTTGTGTCAGTTTTGTTAAGAAGCATCACACCGGGGCTGTAACTCTCATGTAATACGGCATGACACAACTAACTCAACTAACATAAGTTTTCAGAACATCATACTAGCATTATATTCAGTTCAAAATTATTATTCTTATTTCTAGCTTACCAATCTTGGTAATATTTATTATATTTAAATACTGTTTGGACAGTTAATTAAGACTTAAACATATAATGTACATTGTCTTTAATGCATACAATCATACATTTAATAATCTATCTATCTACAAGTATCTGTCTGTCTGTCTGTCTGTCTGTCTGTCTGTCTTTCTATCTATCTATCTATCTATCTATCTATCTATCTATCTATCTATCTATCTTTCATCCATCTATATTTCATCTATCTATCTTTCATCCATCCATCCATCTATCTTATCTATCTATCAATATATCTATAGATAGATAGATACTGGTAGATAGATATGTGTGTGTGTGTACATTCCATGAAATGTCGAAACAAAATAAGAGCAGAAAGCAACAACGATTTTACAAAGAAGAAACAGAAACTAGAGCTTTGTCACAGACGTGACGAAAAAACCCACATGCCGCAGGGAACACCATGCTGAATGCGTAAAACGCACTAAGTGACCCCGTGACCTAGTTTTTGGCCCGGCATGGCCCATGTTGGAACACGGCCTAGAGATTATCTAGATAAAACTTCCGACCAAGTTTGGTGAAGGGCGGATGATAAGTACTTCAATTTGAGAGCGGACACCATGCTCAATGTTTAAAACGTACTAAGTGACCTCGTGACCTAGTTTTTGACCTGGCAAGGCCCATGTTCAAACTTGGCCTTAATATCATCAAGATAAAACTTCTGACCATGTTTGGAGAAGATTGGATGAAAACTACTTGAACAAGGGCTGTTTGTAAAACATGCATGCCCCCCATATGGTCTGTCAGTTGTAGTGGCAGCAATTGTGTGAATACGTTTTTTGTCACTGTGAACTTGACCTTTGACCTAGTGACTTGAAAATCAATAGGGGTCATCTGCTAGTCATGATCAATGTACCTATGAAGTTTCATGATCATAGGCGTAAGCTTTCTTGAGTTATCATCCTGAAACCATTTTACTGTTTCGAGTAACTGTGACCTTGACCTTTGACCTAGTGACCTGAAAATCAATAGGGGTCATCTGCCAGTCATGATCAATGTACCTATGAAGTTTCATGATCCTAGGCGTAAGCGTTCTTGAGTTATCATCCGGAAACCATTTTACTATTTCTAGTCACTGTGACCTTGACCTTTGACCTAGTGACCTGAAAATCAATAGGGGTCATCTGTGAGTCATGATCAATGTTCCTATGAAGTTCCATGATCCTAGGCCTAATTATTTTTGAGTTATCATCAGGAAACCATTTTACTGTTTCGAGTCACTGTGACCTTGACTTTTGACCTAGTGACCTGAGAATTAATAGGAGTCACCTGCCAGTCATGATCAATGTACCTATGAAGTTTGATGATCCTAGGTTGTTAGCTTTCATGAGTTATCATCCGGAAACCATTTTAATGTGTCCAGTCACCGTTACCTTGACCTTTGACCTAGTGACCTGAACATCAATAGGGGTCATCTGCCAGTCATGATCAATGTACCTATGAAGTTTCATGATCTTAGGCGTAATCGTTCTTGAGTTATCATCCGGAAACAAATTTACTGTTTCAAGTCACTGTGACCTTGACCTTTGACCTAGTGACCTGAAAATCAATAGGGGTCCTTTTCCAGTCATGATCAATGTACCTATGAAGTTTTATGATCCTAGGCGTAAGCGTTCTTGAGTTATCATCCGGAAACCATTTTTCTATTTCAAGTCACTGTGACCTTGACCTTTGACCTAGTGACCTGAAAATCAATAGGGGTCATCTGCAAGTCATGATCAATGTACCTATGAAGTTTCATGATCCTAGGGGTAAGTGTTCTTGAGTTATTATCCGGAAACCATTTTTACTATTTCTAGTCACTGTGACCTTGACCTTTGACCTAGTGACCACAAAATCGATAGGGGTCATCTGCCAGTCATGATCAATGTACCTATGAAGTTTCATGATCCTAGGCCTAAGCGTTCTTGAGTTATCATCCGGAAACCATCTGGTGGACGAACCGACGGACCAACTGACGGACCGACCGACCTACGGACATGTGCAAAACAATATACCTCCTCTTCTTCGAAGGGGGGCATAAAATATATGTTATGGTTATATTACATGGGAAACAGGGTATGGCATGTGATAAAGCCAATATTGATATTAAGCTATTTTGGATTGTTCATGCTTATTTAAAAGGAATTTACCAGCGGCCAAAAACGGACAGGCTCTACTGAGGATTAATCTTAATAAGCTATGAAAAGTTCCAGAAAGTTTAATGGCTAGGGTAAAAAAGAACGCAGAAAGCATGATAGTTTTGTATTGCTCAAGCTTACAGACAATCTATTCACAATAGTTCTCTGTGTTAAGTATGGCAATCATGTAAGTGTATTTATTTAATTGGAAGAAAGGTCATATATACTTAATGTTTCAACATAAAACATATAATTGTGCATGTGTGAAAGTTAAGAAATCTGCATAAATTGTTTCTATGTTGTAAAGTTCATAATACATAAGATAATTACTACACAGTTGTCAAGTGTGTGTGACATTATTGTTCATTTTACTTAGTAACATTAACTTAATACAAGGGCTGTTTGTAAAACATGCATGCCCCCTATATGGGCTATAAGTTGTAGTAGCAGCCATTGTGTGAATACGTTTTTTGTCACTGTGAACAACGGTGGTGGTGGTGGTGGTGGTGGTGGTGGTGGTGGTGGTGGTGGTGGTGGTGNCCATTTTCCTACTTCCAGTCACTGTGACCTTGACCTTTGACCTAGTGACCTCAAAATCAATAGGGGTCATCTGCGAGTCATGATCAATGTTCCTATGAAGTTTCATGATCCTAGGCCTAAGCGTTCTTGAGTTATCATCCGGAAACCATCTGGTGGACGGACCGACCGACAGACCGACCGACCGACTGACTGACCGACCGACATGAGCAAAGCAATATACCCCCTCTTCTTCGAAGGGGGGCATAATTAGAGAGCGGAAACCATGCTAAATGTTAAAAAACACACTAAGTGACCCCGTGACCTAGTTTTTGTCCGGGCATGGCCCATGTTCAAACTTGGCCTAGAGATCATCTAGATAAAACTTCTGACCAAGTTTGGTGAAGATTGGATGAAAACTACTTGAATTAGAGAGCGGACAGCATGCTGAATGTTTAAAACGCACTAAGTGACCCCGAGACCTAGTTTTTGACCCGGCATGACCCATATTCAAACTTGACCTAGACATCATCTAGATACAACTTCTGACTAAGTTTGGTGAAGATCGGTGAAAACAACTTGCATTAGAGAGCGGAAACTTAATATGGACCAACTGACAGACAGACAAGTTCTCTCCTATATACCCCCTAAACTTTGTTTGTGGGGGTATAATAATTTTAAAGGCAGTAAGGATAAACTATTACTTTTCATTAACTATGGTATATATGACATAATTTAAACAAAAAATACAAGAAAAGAAATAAAATAATTCACATAATATCAATGACTTAAATGTCATACATAGACTTATCTTAAGAGAAATACAGAAATCAATTAATTTCAATTAAGCAAGAACTGTATTTAACAATGCTCAACTAAAAAAGGGCATTTTGGTTTCCATTATTTTGTTGGAAGTTTAACATTTTTTTGTTGTTGTTCATGATCTATTTAAAATCTACAAATATCATGTAAGAAAAAGAATACTTTGTCAGGGGTTATAAGTGGGAATATATCTAACGACTGGCTGCCGGCATAATGGGCAGGATATTGGAATGGGTAGTTCCGTCACGCAGTTCATACACAGGCATATGTGGCCACAGTCCAATAGCACTATCTGACGTGGATTGGACAGGCACACCACACACGTGTTTCTATCTTCATTGTCTCTATCAGTGTTCAATGCAGTACGTGCTCCTCTTTGAGCTTCTATCAGCCTATGCATCTCTTCATAATTCCTTTTTCTTTCCACTTCTTCCTTTCTTCGTTGATAATTATCATACATTAGTTTGCCTAATAATGCCACCCCTACTGTTGCTGTTCCTATTAACAACACTTTTATCCAAAAGGACTTCTTTTCAGCAAGTTGAATTATCTCTTGTAAACTTTTCTTTGTAAGAATGTACTTTGCACCAGATCTTGGAGGTGCAATTTGTATTTTACCATCTACATACCGGAGTTCACCTATCGCAAGTAACGTGGTATTATTGAGGAGCATTCTCTCGGACTTGTGATACCCCTTGACCACATCACCCGAAAGCCTGTCTATTAAACGTGAAACAAATCCTCCTGCTGCAACAGGTTGAAATGCATCATAGGTAAGAGTGAGGTCATCAATGATGTAGTTTGCAGATTCTGGTTCAACCACCAGAACATTCACTGTCTTCTCATTACTGCACACACGCTGCAGGGTAAAGGGTACGGACTGGATGTTATCCTGGATAACTTTTTTAACATCTGACCTGTTAGTTGACAAAAAAAATGTTTTTAACCTCTGCAGTCAATGTCTAGTGCAAATCAGCACACATCAAATGCAGTTTGTGAAGCATATAAACCGTGGATTGAGCTTGAAACTATTTTATTTTATGCGTGGAGAATACCATTAAATGATTATTTAACTCTAACTCTAGTTAGATAATAATGTTTCATCATTTTAATCTGGCTTGTTGCCAAGTTTTTGAAAACAAAACAAAACAAATAATAACCTTATTGTCAGAGACTATTGCTTAGGGCCAAGTTTTTTGGGACTCCTTTTTAAAAACAAAGAGAACAACAAGTAAATAACTTAATAGTAAGTGCAGCATTCAGACCATTGAACAATAAAAACAATAATCAAACTTCAAAAATGCTCAAAATAAATCACTATATTTGCACTATAGTGGTAAGCGATGTGTTTGTGACCATATGACATCATATACAGCATACCAGCGCCTTTGAACGTGTTTTATTACATGAAAAGGGCGCTTTAAAAATCAGGTTTATAATAATAATAACAAGGGCTGTTTGTAAAACATGCATGCCCCCTATATGGGCTGTCAGTTGTAGTGGCAGCCATTGTGTGAATACGTTTTTTGTCACTGTAAAAACGGTGGTGGTGGTGGTGGTGGTGGTGGTGGGTGGGTGGTGGTGGTGACCTTTGACCTAGTGACCTGAAAATCAATAGGGGTCATCTGCCGGTCATGACCAATGTNTGACCTTGGAGATATTGACGTAATTCTTTCGCGCGACACACCGTCCAATGATGGTGAACATATGTGCCAAATGATTTCAAAATCCCTTGATGAACGACATAGTTATGGCCCGGACAAGCTCATTTATGGCCATTTTTGACCTTTGACCTCAAAGTGTGACCTTGACCTTGGAGATATTGACGTAATTCTTTCGCGCGACACACCGTCCAATGATGGTGAACATATGTGCCAAATGATTTCAAAATCCCTTGATGAACGACATAGTTATGGCCCGGACAAGCTCATTTATGGCCATTTTTGACCTTTGACCTCAAAGTGTGACCTTGACCTTGGAGATATTGACGTAATTCTTTCGCGCGACACACCGTCCAATGATGGTGAACATATGTGCCAAATGATTTCAAAATCCCTTGATGAACGACATAGTTATGGCCCGGACAAGCTCATTTATGGCCATTTTTGACCTTTGACCTCAAAGTGTGACCTTGACCTTGGAGATATTGACGTAATTCTTTCGCGCGACACACCGTCCAATGATGGTGAACATATGTGCCAAATGATTTCAAAATCCCTTGATGAACGACATAGTTATGGCCCGGACAAGCTCATTTATGGCCATTTTTGACCTTTGACCTCAAAGTGTGACCTTGACCTTGGAGATATTGACGTAATTCTTTCGCGCGACACACCGTCCAATGATGGTGAACATATGTGCCAAATGATTTCAAAATCCCTTGATGAACGACATAGTTATGGCCCGGACAAGCTCATTTATGGCCATTTTTGACCTTTGACCTCAAAGTGTGACCTTGACCTTGGAGATATTGACGTAATTCTTTCGCGCGACACACCGTCCAATGATGGTGAACATATGTGCCAAATGATTTCAAAATCCCTTGATGAACGACATAGTTATGGCCCGGACAAGCTCATTTATGGCCATTTTTGACCTTTGACCTCAAAGTGTGACCTTGACCTTGGAGATATTGACGTAATTCTTTCGCGCGACACACCGTCCAATGATGGTGAACATATGTGCCAAATGATTTCAAAATCCCTTGATGAACGACATAGTTATGGCCCGGACAAGCTCATTTATGGCCATTTTTGACCTTTGACCTCAAAGTGTGACCTTGACCTTGGAGATATTGACGTAATTCTTTCGCGCGACACACCGTCCAATGATGGTGAACATATGTGCCAAATGATTTCAAAATCCCTTGATGAACGACATAGTTATGGCCCGGACAAGCTCATTTATGGCCATTTTTGACCTTTGACCTCAAAGTGTGACCTTGACCTTGGAGATATTGACGTAATTCTTTCGCGCGACACACCGTCCAATGATGGTGAACATATGTGCCAAATGATTTCAAAATCCCTTGATGAACGACATAGTTATGGCCCGGACAAGCTCATTTATGGCCATTTTTGACCTTTGACCTCAAAGTGTGACCTTGACCTTGGAGATATTGACGTAATTCTTTCGCGCGACACACCGTCCAATGATGGTGAACATATGTGCCAAATGATTTCAAAATCCCTTGATGAACGACATAGTTATGGCCCGGACAAGCTCATTTATGGCCATTTTTGACCTTTGACCTCAAAGTGTGACCTTGACCTTGGAGATATTGACGTAATTCTTTCGCGCGACACACCGTCCAATGATGGTGAACATATGTGCCAAATGATTTCAAAATCCCTTGATGAACGACATAGTTATGGCCCGGACAAGCTCATTTATGGCCATTTTTGACCTTTGACCTCAAAGTGTGACCTTGACCTTGGAGATATTGACGTAATTCTTTCGCGCGACACACCGTCCAATGATGGTGAACATATGTGCCAAATGATTTCAAAATCCCTTGATGAACGACATAGTTATGGCCCGGACAAGCTCATTTATGGCCATTTTTGACCTTTGACCTCAAAGTGTGACCTTGACCTTGGAGATATTGACGTAATTCTTTCGCGCGACACACCGTCCAATGATGGTGAACATATGTGCCAAATGATTTCAAAATCCCTTGATGAACGACATAGTTATGGCCCGGACAAGCTCATTTATGGCCATTTTTGACCTTTGACCTCAAAGTGTGACCTTGACCTTGGAGATATTGACGTAATTCTTTCGCGCGACACACCGTCCAATGATGGTGAACATATGTGCCAAATGATTTCAAAATCCCTTGATGAACGACATAGTTATGGCCCGGACAAGCTCATTTATGGCCATTTTTGACCTTTGACCTCAAAGTGTGACCTTGACCTTGGAGATATTGACGTAATTCTTTCGCGCGACACACCGTCCAATGATGGTGAACATATGTGCCAAATGATTTCAAAATCCCTTGATGAACGACATAGTTATGGCCCGGACAAGCTCATTTATGGCCATTTTTGACCTTTGACCTCAAAGTGTGACCTTGACCTTGGAGATATTGACGTAATTCTTTCGCGCGACACACCGTCCAATGATGGTGAACATATGTGCCAAATGATTTCAAAATCCCTTGATGAACGACATAGTTATGGCCCGGACAAGCTCATTTATGGCCATTTTTGACCTTTGACCTCAAAGTGTGACCTTGACCTTGGAGATATTGACGTAATTCTTTCGCGCGACACACCGTCCAATGATGGTGAACATATGTGCCAAATGATTTCAAAATCCCTTGATGAACGACATAGTTATGGCCCGGACAAGCTCATTTATGGCCATTTTTGACCTTTGACCTCAAAGTGTGACCTTGACCTTGGAGATATTGACGTAATTCTTTCGCGCGACACACCGTCCAATGATGGTGAACATATGTGCCAAATGATTTCAAAATCCCTTGATGAACGACATAGTTATGGCCCGGACAAGCTCATTTATGGCCATTTTTGACCTTTGACCTCAAAGTGTGACCTTGACCTTGGAGATATTGACGTAATTCTTTCGCGCGACACACCGTCCAATGATGGTGAACATATGTGCCAAATGATTTCAAAATCCCTTGATGAACGACATAGTTATGGCCCGGACAAGCTCATTTATGGCCATTTTTGACCTTTGACCTCAAAGTGTGACCTTGACCTTGGAGATATTGACGTAATTCTTTCGCGCGACACACCGTCCAATGATGGTGAACATATGTGCCAAATGATTTCAAAATCCCTTGATGAACGACATAGTTATGGCCCGGACAAGCTCCTTTATGGCCATTTTTGACCTTTGACCTCAAAGTGTGACCTTGACCTTGGAGATATTGACGTAATTCTTTCGCGCGACACACCGTCCAATGATGGTGAACATATGTGCCAAATGATTTTAAAATCGCTTGATGAACAACATAGTTATGGCCCGGACAAGCGGGACAGACAGACCGACAGACAAAGTGACTCCTATATTATAGCCCCCATTACCAATGGTAATGGGGGTATAACAATATTACACTAGAATCAACAAAAATCCTAAATGTATTTGATTTATTGATTCATTTAGTTTCATTGTCATAAAATTTTTTGGATTCGTAAAATCTGTTACATTGAATGGATCATAAATACACGTATTTTTTATTATGTCTGATATAATTCTTAAGAAGTATACATTAATTGCACATTTGATTTCGTCATTTAGTGGACCAATGAAAATTAATGAAAATTCATTTTCGTACAATATTGGTTTCACAGTAGCACAGTTTCACAGTTGCCCCACCATTGATTTCCATGTGTACCAAAATGGTTGATATGTACTTGAATGATGCAAATTCTGATGACGATAGAGATAATATTATCATAAAATAATATTGAGGTTACAGAAAAATATAACTAGGGATAAAAATAAGTGGTTGCCCCTTAGCCCAGGCAGAGTAAATTTTGACCTGGGCAACTCATTTTTTTTTTAAAGTTGGTAGTTTGGCTGGGCAACTAGCTTTTTTAAGTTTGAAACTATTTCTTGCCATAAATCCTTGAATACAAATTGGCTATAGTGTACCAATTATAATACTCATTTATTTAGGCCAATGAAATCATTCAATTTAGGCTTATAGTAGGACATAGTGAGAGTGTTCTTGTTCTATTATGTACAATTTTATTTAAAGAAAGTATTAGAAACTCTTTTTAATTTAATTTGGTTCTGGTCTCTAAACTTTTTGACTGGGCAGCTTAAGTAATTAAGGTTGTAGCCCATCTGGGCAAACCAACTGTAAAAAGTTTGTTCCCATCACGAATAACCTATTGGTTGTTTTTATTGATTTAATTACCTACATGAGAATTCTCAAATTGTCTTAAAGTGGTAAGTTATATTAAATCTAAGGCAACCCAGTTCAGATTTTTTATAGATGAATGATTATTGATAAAATCAACTGAACATCTAATAATTATAACATAACATATCACTGATTATTGTTACAACTAAGTTTGACATATCATAGGATAGAAATAGTTAAAAATAATAGCCCAGAGTGAACATGTCAGTACATGTACTTCTATATATTTCTTGAAAACACAAAAGGCAATAATTGTACCAATAATGAAAGAAACCATTCCCAGTTCTTGGTAGAGTGTGAGAAGACTTTGACTATGTGACTTTAGTGACTATGATCCAAGAATATAACAGCATGCTTACCAAAGGCCTTCCAGTTTTTCTGACTTGTGCTCTTCAAGCCTGATGCGCTGTATAACTCCATGCTGAACCTCCACATGGCGACTACGAAGAGTGCTACCAACCGGAGTTACCTCTCCTATAACGCAGGCATACGATATACATGAGTCCTTTGCACTCCTCACTGTCCATTCCAGCGTCTCGTCAATCTTCAAGGTTTTGGAATTCTAAAAACAGAAAAGTGCACACAGTTTTAAGCCTAGTTAAATCTTCCTTTGTCTGATCCCCAACACCCTTGTGCACTAGAAGCAGGCTATTGTTACAGCATGGCATTCTACTTTCTGTAATACCGATAACATTTTTCAACCGATTACTTGATTCAACAAAGGCAATATCTAAGAGCCATAATATGTGTGTCAGTTTGTACAAAGTGCAAAAGCATGCTATGTAACAATTATTCAACATAGTTCTTTTTAGTAAAATGTGCAGAATCATAGAAACTAAACGATTATTTGGTAAATAAAACACCAGTGGCATCTTGTGTAAAAAGAAGTCTTCTTGTTCTATTACAACAGAAAATCCTCAATACTGCATTTAAGAAAAATGATTATTAATTAATAGTGATGGGATGATTAATCATTTGTTAAATAATCTTGAAGAACAGAGCCATGACAAAATATACACTGATGAAAATTGAACAGGTCTTGAAAATACCAACACTTTCTTCTGTATAGGGTTTTGTAGTTCTTAACATCTTATGTATTTTATCCCTCTTTTACAGCGAATTCGGTTTATTAAAGCCCTGTTGATTAAATTTCTGCTATAATACACGGCACGAAATGACGTCATTTTTTTTCAACAAAATGACGTCATAAATCCATCGAAATTTTCCAGTATAACTAATTTTGTTTAAATAGGTTTACTGAATAAAAAGTGGGATAAATAGAACAAGAGGGCCATCAGGCCCTAAGGCGCTCACCTGAAAGCCAAAGGAACTAGACTATTCTGAAAAAATGCAAGCTGATTCATGAAGATTATTTTGGACCAAAAAAGTGACTTTTAACATGTTTTTTTTATATTTGACCTTGTGACCTAGTTTTTGAGCTCATATGACCCAGTTTCAATCTCTGCCAAAATTTCATTGGGACAAATGTTCTGACCAAGTTTCATGAAGATTGGCCAATAAATGTGGCTAATATAGTGTCAACAAGTTTTCACTAAAGCCATATAAGGACAACTGCCCCCCCCTTTGGCGGCCTTGTTTTTCAACAAACCATAACCATTTTCATACTCACCCAAGCTATTGTAAGAACAAATGTTCTGATCAAGTTTCATAAAGATTGGATAATAAATGTGACTTCTAGAGTGTTAACAAGGTTTTACTACATAGCCATATAAGGAAAAATGCCACGCCCCCTTGCGGCCATGTTTTTTAACGGATCTCAACCATTTTCGAACTCAGCCCAGATATCATTAGTACAAATATTCTGACCAAGTTTCATGAGCATTGGACCACAAATGTGACTTCTAGAGTGTTAACAAGGTTTTACCATACAGTAAAGCCATATAAGGAAAACTGCCCCGCCCCATGGCGGCCATGTTTTTCATTCAACTGGAACCATTTTCGAACTCGTCCAAGATATTATTGGGACACATGTTTTGACCAAGTTTCATGAATATTTGACTAAAAATGGGACTTCTACAGTGTTAACAAGGTTTTACTATAGCCATATAAGGAAAACTGCCCCGCCCCCTGGCAGCCATGTTTTTCAACCAACCGGAACCATTTTCGTACTCGTCCAAGATATTATTGGAACACATGTTCTGACAAAGTTTCATGAAGATTGGACTAAAAATGTGACTTCTAGAGTGTTAACAATGTTTTACTATAGCCATATAAGGAAAACTGCCACGCCCCCTGGCGGCTATGTTTTTCAACCAACCGGAACCATTTTCGAACTCGTCCAAGATATTATTGGGACACATGTTTTGAGTAAGTTTCATAAAGATTGGACAATAAATGTGGCCTCTAGAGTGTTAACAAGGTTAATGTTGACGCAGCACGACGCACGACGGACGACGCACGACGGACAAAAGGCGATCACAATAGCTCACCATGAGCACGTTGTGCTCAGGTGAGCTAAAATAGGTTAGTGTTTTTTTTAGATCAGGTTTATCATGCTCGGCACGAAAACGAAAAAGCACTCGCCAAGGCTTGCGCTTTTTGTTTTCTAAGCCTCGCATGATAAACCTGATCTATAATCAACACTAACCTATTATTCTCTATATTATAAATACCTGACCTGGCACTTGCAACTGAAAAGCCATTTTATTTCCAAATAAATTATTTTCATTCTTTTAATAAATACATTTCAGGAAGGATTGATTACACATTTACATAATTAATTGATTAATCAGTCACTTTTGTATCTGTTTAATTAACAAATATTTTCAGCCACTAATAATTAATAATAACATGTATATTTATTGGGGATCTTAAAGGGAAATTTTCACAGTTTTGCAAAATGATAATTTAAAACAAGTGAGCCAAGATGGCCCTAGGATCGCTAACCTGTGTGGGGCATGTCCAGTGGTATGATTTAAACAATATTTGTAGAGGACCACAATCTGATGTCACAAACCAAATATTAATTCAATTCAAAACATTTCACCCCACAACCCAGGCAGGGCCTATAATGACCCTGATGGCATGATTTGACATAGGAGAGGGCCACTGTATGATGTTAAATGCCAAACATTACACCTTTTGGTCTTTTTGTTTCAGAATTTCACTATATAGGTCTATTTAAAGGAGCATGGGCAGTTTTGTTCTCTGGGGGCATTATTAAAACAATCTTTGTAGAGGACCAAAAGACAATGTTATACACCAAATATTAAACCCCTGACTATTGTGGTTTCTGAGAAGATTTGAGTTATTCACAATAAAAGTCTACAGTTTTGACTCTAGGGTCATGATCTGAACAAAGTTTGTACCTCTATCTTATGTTTCATACTTTATATCAAAGCTCTAGGACTTTGGGTTTCAGAGATAAAAACATTCAAGGCTATTTACTTTAAAAGTATAACTTATGAATCAGGTGACCCCTCAGGCCAGCCATGATTTGAACAAACTTTTATGGGGACCAGTATACCATGTTACACACCAAATATTTAACTCCTGGCCCTTGTGGTTTTGGAAAAGAACTTATTTACTATATATGTATATATTAATCATGTGACAACTGAGGCGTGGCCAGTTTTGACCCCAGGAGAATGATTTAAACAATCTTAGTAGAAGAACCATTAGAGAACGTTACATGTCAAGCATTATACCTCTGAGTATTGAAGTTTAGGATAAGAATTTTAAGTTATTTACTATATAAGTCTATATACATGTACATCATAAGACTCCTGGGGCGTGGCTAATTTAGACCAGAGAGGCATGATTTCATCTATCTTTGTACATGTATGTAAACGATCACAAGAGGGTAACACACCAAATATTAAACCCTTTGAGCTTTGAAGTTTCAGAGAAGATTTTTTTTTTTAACTATGATATAAGTCTCTGGCGTGGCCAGTTTTGACCAAAGGGGCATGTTTTGAACGATCTGTGCAGAGGACCAATAGACGATAATACCCACAACTATTCAACCTATGAGCCTTGCGGTTCCAGGGAAGAATGCTTGAGTTTCTACTTTTAAAATTCATTATAAGATTTAGTGACTTACCTTTGCAGCAGAATGGAACGGTTTGAACAACTTTGAAAGAGGGTCTCACAAGGATCAAACCTGTGAAGTTTGGTGAAAATCAGCAAAGCTGTTAAGAAGTTGATATACAGTTTGTGCAGGAAATCCTCATCATCTATATATAGTATGAACAGAAATACCTGGGCGATATTTGTGATGCTGAATGCTGACACCTAATGCAAAGACGTAAGTCCCAACTGACCTCTTAAGATGATTTGGGAAAGTGAGACCATCTGCAAGGGCAACCAACCACTGAGGGAAAATGTATGGCCTGAACCTGTGAGACTGCAAGAGAAGCTTAGCCAACAGGTAAAGGCTCTACAGAAGACATCCGTTTCATCCTTGCATCCGAACATCAAGAAATTTCAACCGTAGCAGCAATCGAGAAAATTCAGAGAGACCATCTCAGAAAATTGAAGTAAATACCTCATAGCCAAGCTTCCTAAGAAAAGTGATATCCACATCTGTGACAATTGGCGTGTCATAACACTTCTCTCAGTACCATCCAAGGTTTTTAGTAAGTTTGCCTGCGAAGGATCAGCAAAGCCATATATCTCGGGCTTCGAGACAAACAGGCAAGATTCAGACGGGGAAGAGGAAGCACTGACCAGATCTTCACCCTGAGAACAATCATGTTAACGGACATCAACTTTAAAGACTTAAAGAAAGCCTTTGACAATATACACCCTGTGGAGGTTCCTGCAGCCCTATGGAGTTCTGCCCACGATAGTCACACTGACAAGGCTGTTCTAATTAATCATTAAGTTTCAGTGCATTGTAATAAAGGACAGACACCTGTCAGACTCATGTGAACCACAATATTCCAACTCCTTATTATATTACCCTCCGTGTCGCTCATAAAAGCTCAAAGAATTCAAAAAAGAACTACATGCAAGTAATAACTTAAATCAGTGGCATTCACCCTTCACTATCAGATAACCAGTAGTTTGGACGACCGTTAGGGCACTACAGGTGACCTGGCAACCAGCTCTCTACATTCATCTCGTCTTTCGGACAGTATGTTTCTCTTCCTCTATCCCTGTACTGTGCCTTGTGAACTGTCTTGGCAAGCCCTGATGATCGTGAGACATGCCCATACCACTTTAGTTCCTGTCTTTTCACAGTGGTCAGTAGATCTTTGTGAGGCCCTCTTCTCCTTCTTCTTCAGATACAGTACTCCTTCTAAAAAGAAGATTTTGTGCCGGCGCCTATTGGTTAAGGGGTGAACAAAAACTGTACAAAGGGGCTCAGTTGGGTGTTAATTTAAAATTATTTACATTGTTTGTGTCTACAGGTGAATAAGGGGACAATGACAGCCACTGGGGTAATGGTTTTGAAAACTTTTACTGTGGCTGTTTCATGTATATGGAGAGGTAGTGAGTTCCATTGGAAAACTGTTCTTGGGTAGAATGAGAATTTGTAAGAGTCTTTTGATGTTTGTACCTGTCTAATGCCATGGTCACTGTTGAGTCTTGATCGGCGGTCGACAGAAACATAATGATAATCAGGAGGAGAGTGGCAACTACATGGTAGATAATTTCATACAGCATGATGAGACTGAATTTTGTTTTGCGTGTTTCAAGTGTTGGCTAATTGAGGGTGTCAATCATATTAGTTACTGAGCCTGTGTTGTTAAATATGTTTGTTACGAATCTGGCTGCACGTCTTTGTACTTTTTCTAGTTGATTTATTTGAGCTTTTGTATGTGGGTCCCAGACACTGGATGAGTATTCTTATTTAGGCCTAACTATTGCTTTGAAAGCATGATCTTTAACTTTTGATGAGCTAATTTTTAGGTTGCGGCGAAGAAATCCTAGTGCCTGGTTTGCATTATTAAAGATGGAGTTAATATGTTTATCCCATTTACGGTTACTTTGGAGTGTAAGACCAAGATATTTGGCATGATTTACTTTTTCAAGGATGTGATCATGTACTTTATACAAGAAGATGATAGATTTTCTTTTTTGAGTGGCGCTGAGGATGTTACATTTATCAGGATGGAATTGCATTAACCAGTCCTGCTCCCATCGACCAGCAGCTTCAACATCTAGCTGGAGGTTATGGGCGTCGGAGAGGTTGTTGATATTTTTGTAGATGATGCTATCATCTGCAAAAAGTCTCAGAGTGCTATGTTTGATATAATCAGCAAAGTCATTTATGAAGATAAGAAATAAGATGGGCCCCAAAACATTGCCCTGTGGGACTCCGGAGGTTACAGGATCCTTGTCTGACATTGTTCCCTCCAGGACAACAGTCTGGGTTCTATTTGTAAGGAAGTCGGATATCCATGAATTAATTCCATATAGTATTTGAGTTTGTATAAGAGGTCAGGGCAATAGATAAGATTTTGGGTCAATTAGTTTTCACTGCAAGCTTTTTGTAACAATTAGTTTTTTCCCTCAACACTATTTGTCAATTAGTTTTTTTTACAATTTGATCAAAACATACATATATTTCTTGATCAGATAAGCGCTTCATTTTTGGATATTGATTATTCTCAGCAATTCTGATTCCAATTAAGTCATTATAAATTCACAGTGACAATGGTTGTTTGTAAATATTAGTACTAATTGTATATTGACAAATGGATGATGGAGTCATTTTGTTTAATCCCGTTTAAACACTCCTGCCTTTCAGTCTCAGATCATACTCACATTGCCAATGACAAGCCAGTGGAAATCACGATGTTGTTAGATTTTGAGACACGGAATCCGCAGCGGTGTTTTGAGCCAAATTTTTCAGAATCTGTCACCACCTGCGCTATAAAATGTGATAGTATACTCTTCACAATGTCTTTTCCCGACGATTTGGGTCTCGTAACGAATTGTAAAATATTGGGCGCGCACGTCATTTATGAAAGTTTCCTTACCCGACCGCGTTTAACAGAGAACCTTTTACCAAACTTATTTCTTTTTATATTGACACCGGCCCAAAACGGTGTCTATATGAAATAACTGAAAATATTAAGGCCGCACTAAAAGTTACAATACACTAATTATAATTAAACGCGGTAAGGCTGAAAACGGAACAACTAAAACGACGAAGACTCGATTTCAATTCGTTTTCCATTTTCATAATCGTTTTCTGTACGATGGATTTTTAATTTTAATTCGTTTTCTGTCAAATACAAATCGTAAAAACGATGAAACGAACCTTATCTGTTGCCCTGAGAGGTGCTGGTGGGGTACTTTATGGAATGCTTTAGCAAAATCCATAATGATGATGTCAGTTTGTATACCTTGAATATTTGATTGGGTTAGGTTTTAGAGGAATGATATTAGTTGTGTTTCACAAGAATGGTTAGGTCTGTACCCGTGTTGGAGGTCATATAAAATATTATTTTTATCAAGGTGGGACATGATAGAGCTAGCGATGCCATGTTCAGGGATTTTGCAGCAAATGCATGTGAGTGATATTGGCCTGTAATTTATAGCATTATTATTGTCTTCCTTTTTTAAGTCAGATGGCTTTCCTGAATCTGTTTCGGACTTCCTCTTTGGTGATGCGGTCTTTGTAGGAGATGCTGAGGAGTCTTCCATTCTCATTTCCATGGCCTGTATCCTTTTCTCCAAGTCCACTGTAATTGTCCATGACTCACAGGAGTACAAAAATATGGTCATGACTTGGGCGGGCATTAGTCTGATCTTTGAGCTGAGTGCAATGTTTCTGTCCTTCCAGATCATATGGTCCTAAGTTTTGTGAGCACTGCTGTTGTTTGTGCGGCTCTGGCGAGTATTTCAGGCTTGGATCCTGCATCTGTGACAATTGCTCCCCGGTATTCGAAGCTGTTTACGGTTTCTAGCGTCTCGTCACAGATTCTGATTTAGCATTTATACAAAAAAAATTTTTTTAGAACATCTAACTTCTAAGGCTAAGCCAAGGCCCAAGGGCAATTGGTTTGTATCTTTTGTAAAATACCATGGTTAGCTCATTGCTCACCTTAATTTCGTCCGCTGATCTGTTGGACCTTTTGTACCAATAATATAAGACGGTTACAACTACTAAGTCTATACCAAGACCTATAGCTGTCCCAAGACCTGTTCCCATGTCAGTCCTAAAATCTTACTTTCGTTTTAAGCACTGTGGAAACCCCATACCAAGCAAAATATTCGAATTTAAATATTGTTAAAATTACCAAGTAACGATTATCAAAATATGTAAAACTATAATTTTAAACATTTTAAAAATGCTTTATATTTTGTTACTGAAAACCATGAATTCTTATATTAAAAATAAATTTCCTCAAAAAATGCATGAAAGTTCAAGGTCAGTGCACATGTACTTTCATTTTAGGTTCTTGTATCTGGAACATGTATTTGTATCATTAGATCCGGGTTTCAGCCGACAGTTAGTGAAGACATTTGAGGTAAATTGTTTTCAGTAAGCATTACTAGTTTAATTATGAAACATCTGTGTATCTTCTGCCATTCAAATATTGCTTATTTCGACAGGATGACCGAAAAAGCTTGTCCAATAACTAGTTTTGGGGTCAGAAATTATGATAGGCTCAATTGGCCGTTGTCGGCTCAGGAGGCCGTTTCACCAACGATTTACAGTCGTAAGCTACAACTTACGTAAATACCGACGCTCCGTGTAAAATGCGTTTCATCAAACAAAACGTAAATTACGATTACATAAATTTCATACATATAAATATACGGAACTTGTTCATAGATTTTAGTATTTTAAAAAAATGTCATTAAATAATGTTCACTAACAAATCTATAATATTTTTAATAGTCTTAACTAATTATATTATTATAAAAGAAAGAAAAATAGTTCAATACAAAATATTGCAGTCCCCAGGTCCTCTGGAAGGAAAAGCTTATGCCCTACCACTGTGCCATGCAGCCTTTCTTGTTGGAGAGTGAAACATAACTGCTAAATTTAATACTGGACGTTTTTTTTAATTATCAAGGAAAAGCGTTATTAACACTTTATTATTTTACAGAATTCGGATGATGATTATCCATTAATGAACCAATGTTTTAAACATTTTTCTAAGTCAATAGCCTTATTTCACTTGTTTGTAGATAATTGCATACATTAACTGTAAACAACAGTAAGCGATCAACAATATACCCCGGGTTTTGTAAATATGCTTAATGGCATCCGGCCATACTGCAGGGTACTTTTTTGTACTTTTTTGTGTATTTTCCATACCCAGTGTAAATTTTTGTATACCTAAGGGTACCAGGGGTACTTTTAAATATTACCTGAGCTGAAAATCGAGCTTATAGTTGTTGTATGGTCCGACAATGATCAGCTTAGAATAATGTTCAGGTTGACAATCTCAATAAGGAAAGTACTAGAATTCAGGGCGCTGCTATTAATAGGCAGGAATCTGGGTTCGTTTGCTTTGAAAAAAAATCATCCTTGGTCTGTTTTCCCTATATCTCATTTACCCGAGCTCCGTTTGCCCTAAGTTCAGGAGGAACACTTACTACTTTTTGGCCAATTTATTTATTAAACAAACTTCGCTTTGTAAAAAGGTCGCTTGAAAAACATGGCCACCAGTGGGTGGGGCAGTTTTCCTTATATTGCTGTAGTAAAACCTTATTAACACTCTAGATGCAAAAGACTATAGTCATAATACCCCATTTTTTAATGTATTGGTTGTTGCATAAATCTAAGCGTCCATAAATTATGAAATCACTTTACTGCTGGAATTTCCAGCTGATCTGACATAATTTCAGACATACAAAAGTCCATACTGCTTTTAATGCCATAAGGCTTAAATTGTTGTATATCATTACAAACATAGTTGTCTTTATACTTCAAACTCTGGATGGTTTAGTACAAGTTTACAAGAGCCCATAAGTGTCAAAATGCTGATGCCATCCTTTGCCAGGATCAATGAGAACCAGTCTGAACAATGAGCTAATTTGGAAAGCATAAAAGTGATGTGCAATATTTATCACTTAAATCGCTTTACATATGTTAGAGTTGTCAGTTTGTTTTTTCCAGTCGTTGGTTGTGGTGCCTCCTCATTTCCAATCTTATGTTGAACCGTATGAATTGTGTGTATGCCCCCCCCCCCCCCCCCCCCCCCNCCCCCTGGGCCTTGGTTGTATCTTTTTTTATACCCAAAGGAACAGGAGGAGTGGTATATAGTAGTGAGATTGTTGGTCTATTTGTTTCATTGTTTCCAGATAACTGGAAAACTGCTTGATATATTTAAGTAATACAGTTGTTGTAATAGGGCAGTAAAAATAAATAGCACTCTTAAATAATGAGGTAGATAATCAGTATAAGCGAGGTAGAGAGTAATTGACAACTCAGAGAACTTTGTAGAATCTCCTTAAAAGCACAGATTGACAACCATGTTGTTCCCGCTGCAACCCTTAGAGATTTTGCATATAGTAACCTTACAATTCGGACCTTGGCGTTTAAAGAATTGTTCATATAATTGTTAAAAAAAGCCATGGGAATACTGTGTGAATGCAGACCATAAGGCCATATGTGAAAGGGATTTTACATGAACACCTTAGCATTTGGCTGTGATGCAGATTACATGCACAAATGCATGGCTTGTAAACTGTGACCGTGTCAACAGAACTAGTTTTAGACAGTACATGTATATACATTTCAAGAGCTTGCTTTATTGGTGAGGCAGTGTGTGAGATATGTGTTTGTCATTGAGGGAAACAAGTTGGTTATTAATGCATATGAGTCATCTACCTGTCAAATTGCCATGATATACCTTATATATAAAGTCCCAGCTACTGTACATTGCATTCTGGAACTTGGAATGTTAGAAAGGGATATTGCAGTTAATTGTATTGGATATTCTCTGAAGAAAAATGAAATCTGGTATTACATATGTATTTTCATTATTAAATAGTGTATTACAATTAGAGAAATATCTAGGAACCCAAAGGTACATGCTGCTTAAAAGGGGGCAGAGTGGAAAACTTGACATTTTAGTGTTTACTAGTCCAACTCTTGTAATTAAGGCTTTAGATCAGTCTATTCATTTGCCAGGTACTGCTTCAAAAATGTACTAAATTTTAATAGATGACTTTGTATGTGTTGACCAAGTTAGAGGGTTAGGAGAGGAGAAACAAAAAGGAGCAGTTCACAACACCCTGTGATTTAACTCTAGATCTTTTCTTAATGTATTATTTTTTTCTAAGAATTTATGATCATATATATATTGTATTTTTCTTGTAACATTATGTTGCTAATTATTTAAATAAGGCCAATATATTTTCCTTATTCCATTTGTTATGCTTTAATCCTTTATCCACATCAAATAGTGAACAACATTCTGTGTTGTAAAATCATGTTTGCTATCTCTAACAAATACTTGAAGGCTGTCATCCCTTGTTGGTAGCTCTTTCACTATTTGGCAAATTTTGCAAACATTTCTTTCAAACATTTGCAAAAATGGTGATCTAAATGCATTAACCCAAAGCAATTGTTGTAAACCTAGTGAATTAATTAATGGTGTGGAAACTATTGAGCCTGAGGGATTTACAAAAATGAGACTGATTTATTCATAATGAAACCCAACTATGGCATGTATGGTATGCTTTAATTTTAATTCATTCTTTTCAGAGTCATTGGTTTGAGAACCAAGTTAAAAACCACTTCAAACATACTAACAATTTTCCATAGTAAACTTACACCAGTAGTTGAATAAATCAATTATTTATTAATGTTTAAATGCAAAACTTTAAAATGTAGTCGGATAAGTCCACTTTGATTTTATGTTTAAGATTGCTCAGAAATGAATTTTTTCATAAATTTTGTTTGCTGTTAGCTTTATTAGTGTCCGTTAATAAAATAGTATGTTCCTATAATTAAATTAATTGCATACATTTAGTATATATTTCATGTTTTCCAACAAACAGATGGACTGTGCTAGATTTAGCTTAATGGCCATTTTGGGAAAAAATGCAATTTCATGATTGGGAATTTTTTCGGGCCAAAAGTCCACTGATTTGGGAAAACTAATTTAATAAAAAAAATGAAACATGGCTATGTTTAGGGCTTTTTAAGCTCTCCTTAGCATGAAGTGCTCATGTGTGTCCAAAAAGAAGGTAACCAGGTCACATGTTAGAAAAACCTTGTTACCACTTTAAAAGAGGTCATATTTATGACTCAACCTCGATAAAACTTGGCCAGAATGCTTGTCTTGACATTTTCTAGGCCAAGGGTAAATCTGGGTCAAGTGCGTCCTAAACCTAGGTCACCAGGTCAAATCTTAGAAAAAAACTTGTTACCACTTTAGAGGCTACATTTATTTGCATCATTTTCTTGATGAAACTTGGTTGTAACATTTATTTTGGCAATACTTAAGCTGTATTCGAATCTGGGTCATGTGCATAAAAAAACTAGGTCACTAGGTCAAACGTTAGAAAAACCTTGTTACCACTCTAGGGGTAACATTTATGACTCAAGCTTGTTGAAACTGTTCAGATTGTTATCTTCATCACATCTATGCCAAGGTTAGATGTATTTAAAACGAGGTGACCCGGTTGAATCTTAAAACAACTTGTTACTACTCTAGGGCCACATTTGACTTAGTCTGGATAAAAGTTTGTTTTTTTGTTTTTTTTTACAATATAAAGGCCATATTTTAATCTGGGTCAAGCTATTGATGTTTGTGAACTCGGGTGAGTAATTATTAAGGGCCATAGTTGCCCTCTTGTTCATTTCATGAGCAAAAATTGTACAATTTGTTCTTAACATAATATAGTTTTGAGACAATAAAGTATGGTTAATATTTTGCTCAAGATTATTTAAATGACCGTTTTATCACAATTTCAGCTAAGCCTACCAGTTTTAGAGGCCGGGTTCAAATACTTCAACCTCCCCCACCAAAAGTGAAAATGGCGGAAACCAAAGAGAAACTGAGGCTGATCACGTACCTGTCTCCCAGTATTCCTGTGGAGTTGTTTGAGCTGCTTCTGGAGTACTTGGAGGGTGTGACGGGACGCGAGGGCTACCTTATCTACGAGTCTAGGTGGACTGGGCCTCCCGAGCAACGGGTCGATCCATTCACGAGCAATGAAGTTGATATAGGTAATGTGCCTGTTGTTGAACATTGTTTTTGTTGTGATTAATACATGTATTTTGCTTGGTGTTGTTTTTAGGTGCAAAAAATCAGTGCAGAAAAAACCCTACCAACTGAATTATATAACAAATGTACATTGATTTTAGGTTTGATTACTGGTATAAATCATGTAAGAACACTAACGTATTTTATGTAGCGGCTAGTTTTATAAGGGTGATGCTTAGATAGGCAAAATGGTTCATATTTGTTGACTATGTAGTTTAACAAATTAAATAGTGTAATTAAGTTTGTAAATCTCTTATTAGAGAAACATTTTTTATGTAAACAAAACAGCTGATGAATACTGCTGGTAATAAAAACCTTCCCCATTCAACACATATTGTATTTGTAGGTTTCATGTCCAGTACAGACTACTTGCGACTGGTTAGTGACCAGAACAAGCACATCAGCCTGTGTGAGGCGGGTGCTGTGTTCAACCACACAAAGAATACAGAGCGACCAGTCTACTTTGCTGATGTCATCATCCATGCTCGCAACAAGTCAGTCTATGTTTTTTAGCATGTCATAGGGCATTTATTCAACACAATAAGCAATAGAAAAATCTTTTGGAAAAAACAAAATCTGTTTGATATCATGGTTTGTTCAAACAAAAACCATAATTGATAAGCATAAGGAAGTAATTTCAGTAGCAATTAGGGATGGGAACAAATACTGGAAATGATATTCGCATATTTGTTTGTCATTATTCGAATATATTCGAATATTTGATTTTTAAACCTTATATTAAAATGTCCGAACTTATGACCGTCCAGAGCAAAATACTATTCCTGATTGCCACAAATGCCTCTATAAATCGTATCTTATGTGCAGCTTTGAAAAACTGGAAAGAGTAATAATTTTTGAAAAAAAAGATCATTGATTATTATCCTCTTCTTTGTAAAAAAACAGTAACTACAGTTGATTTTAACCACTGTTTATACAATTGACCGCTGAGGTTAAAAAACCTGTCAAAACTCAGATTTTTAAATGTTTGTCAGTTTACATTAATGTTTCACATAAATTAACTTTCATTATTGACTGATTTTCAGAAAATAGTTTGTACATATTTCATAACTCTGAATTGAGGGTAAATTGACGATTGGTCCCTCTCCTTATACCCTCCCGTTTGCCAATTATCATCTCGTTCATTGATGGAAGCTTTTATCAAAGCAATGACTTATATAATAATGGAAACCAAAACTGCGACTTTGTGAAGTTTGTACATGTACTTATAACTTTTTTGGAAGGATCTTTACATAAAAAATAGAATATTCGAATATGAATGTTGGATTCGAATATTAGGCTGATTTTGTAACATTCAAATATTCGATTATTCGGTCCCATCCCTAGTAGCAATACATTGGTTTGTTTTCCATTTTCGATTTTTGAAACTATGATTGACGAAAAAAACAAACTACTATCAACAAATCCACGAATACAACATCATACATCAAATAGAATCACTATACATTTTCAGTTAACTATATTAACAGGGTTCCCAGCTTTTTGTTTGAACAAAATTCCCTGATTTTCCCCGATGGAAAATAAAAATTCCAGGATCATAAAACTGCGGGCCGTTTGCGGTCTAATTTTTTTTTTAATTCCCTGATTTTTCCCTGATTTCAGGAACTTTTGCCAAATTCCCTAACTGGAAAAAGTGAGTCTTTTTTTTTCAGGTTTTCCCTGATTTCCATGTTGGCTGGGAACCCTGATAAAGAATAGTAAACATAGAATTCCTTTCTAAACCTACACCTTTTCTTGCACAATTACTTACTGGTACTTTAAGGAGTAATTTTTCAAGGCTACATAATACATTTTAGGCAATATTCTCATTTGTCTATTGATAGATTTTCCCCTAAACTTTTACTGCTTTTTCATGCAGGCTGAAGTACAAAGATATGCACGATTTACGAGGGCACAGTGTCGGGTTCGCTGGTCCCAAGTCGATTTCCTCCTGCTTGGCTGTTCTAGACTACCTCAAGAAACAAGGATTTGATGTATCCTTTTTTGGGAACACCTTTGAATGTGGTAAGTGATTGCCAAAAGTAATAAAATATACAGTTAAAAAGAAAACCTTAACAAAAGGTGCTGATTTAGACTTTACATTGGACTGGGTTAAAGGGACTGTCCACTAGATAAAGCGTCGCGCGACGCGAAACGATATTTTGGGAACCTACGAGGATTGCTTATAAACCTAAAAAATACATCCGCCTTATACATAAGCGTCTGTGGTCGAGTGGTCTAAACGGGTAGCTTTTTACTCTAGGACTCCAGGAATCAGGGGGTCAGTGGTTCGAGCCCTGTTGAGGGTTACTTTTTTTCCTTTTTTTAAAATTGTATTCTTGTTTNTTTTACTGCTTTTTCATGCAGGCTGAAGTACAAAGATATGCATGATTTACGAGGGCACAGTGTCGGGTTCGCTGGTCCCAAGTCGATTTCCTCCTGCTTGGCCGTTCTAGACTACCTCAAGAAACAAGGATTTGATGTATCCTTTTTTGGGAACACCTTTGAATGTGGTAAGTGACTGCCAAAAGTAATAAAATATACAGTTAAAAACAAAACCTTAACAAAAGGTGCTGATTTAGACTTAACATTGGACTGGGTTAATACCAATGGAATTCGTCAGATTTGTGTAAAAAATTAACTGAACTGTGTGGTTTTAAATATTAACAACTGCTTAAGCTCTCAAAGCTTCAGTCGATCTCCCTTATTTAAAAAATTGTTAAACCAAATTCCTCAATTGTTCGAAATATTTCGACTTTGGTCCACCCGATATTTCAGCTGCTCTGCTTTCATTTTAGGTTCTCACATCGGTCTCATCAACAGTGTTCTTGCTAACCGTGTGGACGTGGCATCAGTGGATTCCAACTCACTTTTCAACTTCCTAAAAACGAACCCCAGCCACAAAGATGACCTGCAAGTCATCACTTCATTGGGACCTCTGCCCACATATCCTATTGTCTTCAATTCTAGAATGCCAGGTAATGGTTAAACAGTTACTGTACTAAAATGATTAAGAAACGTTCAATTATTGTACCCATGAAGTAAAGTTTGTTATATTGAAATCGCCACAAACGTCTGTCGGTCTGTATGTCTGTGACCCAAACTTGTCTGAATTTGTTCCCCTACACTTTTCAATGTACAACATTCAAACTTGCTGGTGTTGTTCCTTATATGATGTTGTGCATGTGCACTTTTTATAATCCTTTGTAAAAAAAATACACAAAAGTTATGCCTCTTTTCAACCTAGATATTCTATAACATCATGCGATATATTATGGCATGCGTGTGCAGGGAGTGAAAAGAGAAAAGAAATTCTGGTGGCAAAATTCTGGTTATGCCCTCTTTGAAGAAGCGATCGCTTTGCAAGTGCCCATTAATATTGGACAATGAATTCCATATTTATTGGATATATTGTGGTAATGGTACTAGCAGCAATAAATTGGGGGGGGGGGNTTTCAAACCTTTCTTTTATTTGCAAAGGCACATGTATGAACTTGAATATTGGTAGTGTCTGAAACATAATTTTTATTTCAGTTAGCACATGCATATAATGAAATGATTAGTTAAAACATACACACGTTATACATGTTTAACCTGAACTATAAATGAATAATCATCAACATAACCATGTTTCTATAATAAAATCCCTTAAGTTGCAAACTAAAGCTTTTGATTGTTGTGTTTTTTTAGAGACCCTTAAGACTCAAATAACACAAGGCCTACTGGACATGGGGAAGGATTCTAACTGGCGGAGGCGCCTCGAGGAGTTCAATATCAACGGGTTCGTGCCAATGGATGACTCCCTATACGTCATAGAGACCGACCTGGCCTCCAATATTGGAAAGCTGAAGATGAACGCGACGTATTATTGAGCCGAGATGATCTGTGATTAATGGAGCCTCGTTCTGAGAAAACTGGGATTAAGGCATGTGCGTAAAGTGCCGTCCCAGATAAGCCTGTGCAGTCCGCACAGGCTAATCAGGGACGACTCTTTCCGCTTTTATTATATTTTTCGTTTAAAGGAATTCTCTTCTTAGCAAAAAATCTAGTTTAGGCGGAAAGAGTCATCCCTGATTAGCCTGTGCGGACTGCACAGGCTAATCTGGAACGACACTTTACACACATGCATTAAGCCCGGTTTTCACAGAATGAGGCTTAATGTATGATCTGTGACACTTTAGCGTTTAGCCAAATACAAAACAAATCAGTGTTGTGAAACATGTATATTAGTGTATAATGTTATTATTAACCCATGTATGCCTAGCGTCTAGAAAAAAGGCCTTGGCAAACAGCGTAGACCCAGATGAGACGCCGCATGATGCGGCGTCTCATCAGGGTCTGCGCTGTTTGCTTAAAGGAATTTCTATAAGAAATATTCTAAATATAGAAATAAATATACTAGACATCCCTAATTTTGNAGAAAATGACAATATAATTTTTTGTGACAATGTTAAGAATGTTGTTGTTTTACTCTTGCCTAATTTACATTGTTAGACGCTTTGAATTGTATTGGAATAATCTAACAAATGAATTATTTTGGAGAAGTTATGATAACTGTTGTCATTGTCAATGAATATTTGTATACACAAATAATATGTTTACATACGCTTAAGTATACAAGACCATTTTTAAGTGAAATGATAAAACAAAGCGAAATTTATGTCGATACCGCCTTCCTATTTCTGCTGTACTGATACCCCTTATACCCTACTGTGTAAATAAGCCAAGCGTAGAGCATACAGGTAAACAGTTTCAAAGTTAGTAGAATCATTCCTCCCTATGTTATTCAGCAAGTGATTATGCATCTTTTCTGGGTGCCCCATGTAAGAACACTCCAAACAACTTGAAACTGACATGTTAACCCTTTGAGCGCTGGAACCGGATTTTGAAGGCCTTTGCAAACAGTTTGGATCCAGATGAGACGCCACAGAACGTGGCGTCTCATCAGGATCCAAACTGTTTGCTATTCTGATAGTATTCTTTAAAAAAAAAAATTGAAGAAAATGCTAATTTTACAAATGCAGCAGATGACATTTTAGCAGACGACAAAATTCCCAGCATGCAAAGGGTTAAATGCTTGTTACATGGACAAGCATTCTCATTTTGAGTCATGATTTGTTATGTTAAAATAAAAAATAACTTAAAATACCTTGGGACTCATTTTTGCTAATAAAAGTTCTGGTGTCTTAGGTGTAGGAGTTTATGATAAGTAGAAAATTAAAAATATAATGTTATGTTAATCATTCTTGATGATGGTCAACATTATGTTTTTGTTTATAGAAATAATATATTCTCTTATAGTGCTCTTCTTTATAGCAAGTTGATATAGGTGCTTTACTTTTTATTATTATTATGTATTAATATGTTTAGATTTATATAACTTTATGTAAATACATTATAATATAATATATAACAAAGTTTGTTATTAAACCGTAACACATTTCATGAAACTTTGACTACAAAAAATATGTAAATTCAACTAACTAATGTTAATTTATACTTTATTTTGTTGTTATTTAAAATTAATAATTAATTTAATTCACTTTTGCTTGTTTCATTTATACATGTAGAATTATACTCAAGTTATGAGCCTGTAGAGAACACTGTGATAAAACATTACGCTTGAGAAAATTCATAATCAAGTACCAAAGATTTGTACATCTACAGAAAGATTTATTTAAAACAAATACCGTTCAGAAATTGTTTCAACTTGTGCAATACTCAATTTATGTGTTACATCAAGTTTTAATGACATTAATAATAAGAGGAGTTTTGGTAAAAAAAATTATCATGACATTGAGTTTTATGTTATTTAGTAACCATTCTAAGAACAACCCAGCCCTAGTGTCCCGTATAAGATAAAATCTGCATACTTATTTGTTAAAAATAGTTTAATTTTTACAGCTAGGTAGTAATTGTGTTTTATGGCAGTGAATTGTCATGCGAAGGATTTCTTATAAAAATAATTGGCTTGATAAAAAAAATAAAAAAAAAAAATGTTTCACTCATTAAGAAAAAGGTAACCACCATAGTTCTTATATATGAAGGTAAAAATCCATACAAAATTAAAAATCATGCTTAGTGGGATTATAAAGCTTTTTAGAAACTTCAGTAATGTTATTTAATGTTTACCTCTGAAACAGTTCTGAGAGAACAGTGAACATGATTTCAGTTTTGTTATATAAAAATGTGTTCACTGTCATGTAAGGGGAGTTACAATTTGGCCAGTCAATAATTTAAGATCTACAGAGATTTATTCAAGAACGAGACACACACAAGTTACCAGCGCACCAGAAATACATATATAAGATGTAAACTAGCAAAAACATTATACTGAACTACAAAAAATTGAATATGTCAGAGGAACAACTACTTATTTGCACAGAAGAATTTGTTTAAATCAATAAATAAGAATGAAGTTTACTTTTTGATTACATATTTTTCCTCAATAAAAAGTATCCGATTATTTTTTATGAAACATCTATCAAGGATTCAAAAAATGATGTTGTTATGGGTCACTTCTGTGTGTACTTACTGATATTTAAACATTCCTTAGCCAAGAAAGAATTATTTTTTGCGAGATATTGCAATCTCTGTTTTGTCTTAATTTAGTCTTATTATTTGATATTGTATAGTTAGTATTTTGTTGTTGTTGTTTTTTAAATAGGAATCTTGTGCTAGCAATATTTTGGTGCATTGTCTTATTGTTATACATTCTTTTGACTTTTCAATGCAGCAATCAAACTAAAACATCAACTAGGTAAATGCTGTTATCCTAACTTGTAAACATGCAATGTGTGTGCACACTTTTGTCAACTAATACAGTTACAATTTAAGTATTCCCATGATTAGTCCAATAAAATACCAGAGCAAAAACTGCGCCGCTTTGATTTTTTTTTGATTTTTTTTTTTACCTTGAAGGATGACCTTGACCTTTCACCACTCAAAATGTGCAGCTACATGAGATACACATGCATGTCAAATATCAAGTTGTTATGATCAATATTGCAAAAGTTATGACCATTTTTCGAAACCTAACCGCAAGTGTGAAGGGATTTCAGAAGGACAGACAGACGGACAGACAGACGGACAGTTCGATCACTATAATTTATGCCACCCTACCGGGGGGCATAAAAAAACAACATCATGCTTTTAGTGGTTATTGTATTACTGTAACAACTGAATTTACTTAACTTAAACTCATAAATAATATAGGTAACAACTACTACCAAGAGATGGAAAAAGTGAATTCAGTAGATCACCATAATTACAAACAGCATTAATCAGAATTCCTCTTTATTTTGATGTGTTACAGAAAATTTGAAGTGCTAATGTTTGCCATTCCCGATTTGACATTAATTTTAACATGTATTGTTACTAAACTCAGGTTGCTCTTGCCTCTTGTTTTGAAATGATTGCTTAGTTCATTTAAAGAGGCAGAGTAAATTGGAAAAATAATTGCAAACACATTTTTTTTTCAGTTTTGCATGAACAAACACATAATCATAATTAAATAATAAAATAAAACTTTATTAAATAGTAATAAAATAACAAATATACTGTCACTACAAAATGGCAAATGTCTAGTCAAACTTGTGTAGAAAGGTCACTCTCACATGTGTGAAGCATTGACATTTTTTAAATGGTCAGTTTTATATTAAATAGAAATGATATACACATGTATTCAACTACACATGTAATCTTTATATCCAAGAATTTATTTACCTTAAAATCAATATACACAAAATAATCTTCTTATCATGTAATCTTTTCACATACACAATACAACACACAACATCAATATTTTTAACTTTCTTTCTTTAAACTATTTTTGGCGGTCTCAACAATTTTGAAACCATTGTTTAACTGTTTTTGGAAAATCCCCATTTGGTATTAAGAGTCCTACACGGAAATAATTTCAGTGAATTTGGTTTGAAAATCAGACTCTGATCCATTCTGATGAATTAAATGCTATATTGTGTCCATTAAGAAAAAGCAAGTTTGAACTGATAATTAACAGAGTAGACAAATATGTCAGAATTTATGTGCATCTGTGGCGCCTGATTAATCTTTAAGAAAGATGTCCCAAAATCATAACTATTACATTTCATTATATTTATCAAGATATATTTCAAGTTGGCTTCAAATTACGAGAAACTTTAGACTACGCTAATTGAACTGTTCAGAGTGGTTTTGACATTTCCTTTATATCGGTAGTCAAAATATGGGTTTTCCAGTTTTGGCCGTCAAATTCCTCGACTTCGATCTCTTCCACTGTCCCTGGATCAAGACTGTGAGGGGTCACCCCTGCAAACAACAAGTAATATTACAAGCTGATACTTTTTAGCTCACCTGATTGCTCAGGTGAGCTTTTAGGATCGGTCTTTGTCCGTCGTCTGTCCGTCAGTCCGTCAACATTGGTTTGTAAACACTCTAGAGGCCACATTTCTTGTCCAATCTTCATGAAACTTGGTCAGAAGATTTGTCCCAATGATACCTCGATCGAGTTTGAAACTGGGTCATTCTGGGTCAAAAACTAGGTCACAAGGTAAAAAAAAAGAAAAACCTTGTAATCACTGTAGAAGTCACATTTCATGCCCAATCATCATGTAACTTTGTCAAAATGTTTGTCTTAATGATATGTTGGTTGATTTCAAAAGTGGTTCCGATCCGTTGAAAAACATGGCCACCAGTGGGCGGGGCAGTTTTCCTTATTTGGTTATAGAGAAACCTTGTAAACACTCTAGAAGTCACAATGTTTGCCCAATCATCATGAAACTTGGTCAAAACATTGGTTTTATTGATATCTTGAACGAGTTCGAAAATGGTCCAGATCGGTGAAAAAACATGGCCACCAGGGGGCGGTGCAGTTTCTCTATATGTATATAGTGAAAACATGTGAACACTCTAGAAGTCACATTTTTAGTCCAATCTCCATGAAATTTGGTCAGAACATTTGTTTCCTAGATACGTGAGTTGAGTTCGAAAATGGTTCCGGTCCGTTGAAAAACATGGCTGCCAGGGGGGGGGGGGCGCATTTTCATTATATTTATATAGTAAAAAAAGCTTGTGAACACTCTAGAAGTCACATTTTTTGCCCAATCATCATGAAACTTGGTGAAAACATTGGTTTTATTTATGTCTCAGATGAGTTTGAAAAAGGTCTAGATCGGTAAAAAAAAATGGCCGCCAGGGGGGGTGGGGCAGTTTTCCTTATATGACTATAGAGAAACCTTGTGAACACTCTAGAAGTCACATTTTTTGCCCAATCATCATGAAACTTGGTGAAAACATTGGTTTTATTTATATCTCAGATGAGTTCGAAAATGGTCCCGATCGGTCAAAAAACATGGCCGCCAGGGGGGTGGGGCAGTTTTCCTTATATGACTATAGAGAAACCTTGTGAACACTCTAGAAGTCACATTTTTTGCCTAATCATCGTGAAACTTAGTCAAGACATTGGTTTTATTGATATCTCGGACAAGTTGGAAAATGGCTCAGATCAGTGAAAAAAACACTTTTTAGCTCACCTGATTGCTCAGGTGAGGTTTTAGGATCGGTCTTTGTCCGTCGTCCGTCCGTCCGTCCACATTTGGTTTGTAAACACTCTAGCATTCACATTTCTCAAGCATTCTTTATCAAAGTTGCTGAGAAGCTATATGGCCACAAGATCTCAGTCAAGTTTGATAATGAGCAAAATCGCATAATAAATGCCAGAATTATTGCCCTTAGATTGTCAAAATTTTCATTATATTATACAAAATCCTTGTAAACACTCTAGAGGTCACAATTTTGTTTCAGATTTTATGAATCTTGGTCATAATATTTATTTTTGTAAGCAAAGTTTGATGTTTGGTCATGAGGGGTCAAAATATAGGTCACCAGGTCAAATCTTACAAAAACCTCGTAAACACTCCATACGCCAGAGTTTTGGTTCAATAATGATGAAACTTGACCAGGATGTTTGTCTGGAAAATATCTAGGTCAAGTTTGACGTTTGGTAATGTGGGGACAAAATCTAGGTCATGGGGTCTAATCTTACAAAAACCTTGTAAACACACTAAAGGCCATAGTTTTGGTCCAATAATGATGATACTTGACCAGGATGTTTTTCTTGATGATATGTAGGCAAAGTTTGACATTGGGTCATGTAGGGTCAAAATCTTGGTCACGAGGTCCAAATCTTACAAAAACCTTGTAGCCACTCAAGCGCCCTTAATGTTTGATTCAATAATGATGATACTTTTGGAGGAAGTTTGTTAGGGCAATATTAAGGCAACGTTAAACATTTGGGTCATGTAGGGTCAAAATCTTGGTCACGAGGTCCAAATCTTACAAAAACCTTGTAGCCACTCAAGCGCCCTTAATGTTTGATTCAATAATGATGATACTTTTGGAGGAAGTTTGTTAGGGCAATATTAAGGCAACGTTAAACATTTGGGTCATGTAGGGTCAAAATCTTGGTCACGAGGTCCAAATCTTACAAAAACCTTGTAACCACTCAAGCGCCCTTAATGTTTGATTCAATAATGATGATACTTCAGGAGGAAGTTTGTTAGAGCAATATTAAGGCAAAGTTAAACATTTGGGTCATGAGGGGTCAAAATATAGGTCACCAGGTCAAAGCTTGAAAAACCTTGTTTATCTTTAACCACAAAGCACGCAGCTTTAATATTTGATATGTGACAAAGATTGTTCAAATCATGCAACTGTGCAAGCTTATTTCAAAGGTGAGCGATCTAGGGCCATCTTGGTCCTCTTGTTTTAATGTAATAATTGTTGAACTTGACTTAACATTTATATATCTTGTACCTAAAAAATGTTTCAACTCTGCCTTAAAATCAATATACCGGTAAATGTTGATTTGGAATGCTCCAATTGACCTAGCTTTTGTGGATTTAAATGTAAGCATATGTCCATGTATAACTAAAAGATTTACTCTATGTACCAGTAACTTGCCTAAATGTGTGTAACTAAGAGGTGTCGCTACGGAATAAATGTGATTTCCTCACAGATTATTTTTTTCTTCTCAATACCATAAATGTCATTAAATATGAATCCTCATAATACATACATATGAGCCTTGCTCTGTGAAAAGGGGGTTTGATGCATGTGCGTTAAGTGTCATCCCAGATAAGCCTGTGCAGTCCGCAAATGCTAACCAGAGACAACACCTTCCACCTAAACTGGATTTTCGCTGAGAAGAGACTTCCATTAAATGAAAAAGTGTCATTAAAGCGTAAACAGTCCTCCCTGATTAGCCTGTGAAGACTGCACAGGCTAATCTGGGACGACACTTTACGCACATGCCTTATGCCCAGTTTTCTCAGAACGCGACTCATATACATGCATAATTATTAAGATGATCCCATGTATTACAACAGTAATGTGTGTTGGACCTCACCTACTCCATCTGGGTTGGACCTGGGTGTATAGAAGCACTGGACTCCGCAAGTCTTACAGAATGTGTGCTTGGCACGATGGGTGTTGAATGTGTACACAGTGATGTTGTCTGCACCCTGGATATATATTGCATACATAAGTTGTATATTTTGAATGTGGTGATTTATGTTAATTTATACATATCAATAAGTAAATGAATCCACATTTTCTTTCTATTTAAGTTTTGTCTCTTGATTAGGGATTTGTTTTCCCTTTAAAGAAAATATTACCGTTTTGAAGTGTTCACTATTACTGTTAATGTAACTAATTATGCAATGATCTTGCTAGGGACGCAAAAGTTCATTTTTCCGTTGCGTCCATGAGTGTAGCATGGACGCAGCAAAAATTTCAATCAATGACTTTGTTTGAAATTATAAATCTTTTATGTCTAAGAAATAGAAATGGGCACATGAACACAGTGATTACATATTATCATATTAAAAAAAAGTACAAAATGTTTTATAACAATCTCCCATCGAGTGCTTACGATTAATCCTATATGGGTTCCAAGTAAATATAATTCATATCTTGTTGTATTTTTTAAGACACTATCATTCGTAACAAGACCCATAACTGCTCTGCAAGCATTGTGTTAATATATCATTCATTACCGGAGACAAAACTTAAGAGAATAAAGAAAATGTTTCCTCAAGAATGATTTCTGAATACCACTACCAAAATCCTGTTTGCTTCCTACAGCATTCTTAATCAAATAGTTAATATAGAATTATCATTGTAAACAAGACATTTTATTTTGTTACAAAAGTATGCAATATTTTCATAAAATATTTTACCTTCAAAAGTGTGAATTTGGCTGCTGGCACTATAAAGTGATGATTCTGTTTCTTCCAACATATACTGCAGCTGAAATATAATGGTAGCAGTTGCAGACCATTTGAAATGCTGGACATATCAAACTACATACAGGCACTAGGTTGGCTTCCTGAATGAGCAATTATGCATACATTAATTAACAACTCCAAAGTCCCGGTAACCCAGAGGGTCATATTGTGGTTAATTGAACAACTGCAAATTATGGTAGCATGTTGTGTTAGATATATCATAGATGAGATTGGCTGGCAACAAACACTTCATAATTTATAGGTCTAATTAATTCTTTTATAGCCTGGTAGCACGATTGGTTGGGTCTTGGCTCTGGTTGACAAAATTAAGATACTTTTTATGTCTCTTGAATTACAGAACATTTAATTCTAAAAATTTGAACTTGATGGAAACTATTGCACTAATTCTAACTTTTTATGAACAACTAAGCTTATAATGTGGCGTAATTCACAGTGTTTTTTTTTCCTTCTTTGGACAGGTTCAGTAAACGGACCCGTTCCCAATGACCTACGGAACCGTTCCCAAAATGAACCGGTCAGACTCCTTTTCCCAAAAACCCCTGGTCTAGTATCGGATAGGCTTAATTGATATAAATTCGTCTGAATATGCCACAATAATTATTTATTTGAAAAGTGTCTAGGCGAGAGCAACATAAATGATAAATACTTGCAGTGATAGACGTGTAGTTTTGCCGGAGCCTCAACTTCGTACCTCAGGGCACCACAGTGACAACCACCTGTGTGCAGTACCATTTTTACCTGGGGAATATTTCTACTTTCGGTTTTACATTCGTTTCTATAAATGTTAGGGCTAGAGACGAAACGGTCTGTCCACAACGGGTAATCAACACAATTGACATCCTTCCTTCAGCCAACCCATAATTAAAAAAAATCCTTGCAAAGCTTGAGTTAATACTCGGTTTTTGAAATTAAGGCAGAGGTGGAGGAGGCAGTGCATAGTCAGGAAAATCTCCGGAAGTGAACAACGTCCCTACATCTACATCTACATGGTACTGCTATACAATCGTATGAACGATTATCAGAAGCAGGCGCGTTGTCAGAAAATAGCTGTTAAAAATATGTTGAGTGCAATTTACTAGGTACAGATAAAAAGATATCAGATAAAAGAAGCTACAAGACTTAGATAAAAAGTTAAAAACAGAGTAGACTTAGAACTAGTTGAAAGGATGCAGCTTCCCAGTAAAGATACCTATACCGGGACTAGCTTGTAAGGACCCAGGCAGGCCATTCCACAGCCGAATACTACGTGGGAAAAATGAATTTGAGTGATACTGTGTCCTTGAGTATGGTACCAGGTATTTCAGGTTTCTGGTCGGTGTCAGGTGGTGATGGTCAACCCACACAAGATTATTTTGGATTTTGTATAATATAATATGGCATAACTGATGTTTTGACGCTGTTCTAAAGTTTGTCAAAAGATTATTTAGCATTTGGGAGTTTCCGAGCTGATTAAGCACGGAGGAGAGGCAACGACTTCAGCAATGACGACACTATGCCAAAGATATGGGAGGAGAATAAGTGGCCCAAGGAGTGGACCCAGTCACTGGTTATGCTCCTACAGAAAAATGGCAAGCTCAAGTTGTGGGAGAATTACCGCACCATCTTCCGCATCAGTCACCCCAGCAAAATAATGCTACGCACCAACCCCAATCAATTGAAAAGGAAGGCAGGTGAACTGCTGGCCGATGAGCAGGCTTGATTCAGAGCTGCGCGGTGCACAGTGTAACAGATCTTCAACGGCATAGTTATCATTGAGAAACACCCACAACACCAACGTGAGCTCTTCCACAACTTCATCGACTTTATGAAAGAACAGGAGCATACGGGATGGAGGTTAGCACGGAGAAGTCGAAGATCATGGTGAACAGCACGATCGACACCAGTGTGTACATCACCATGAACGGCTAGAAGCTATAAGAAGTGACCAGCTTCAAGTACTTGGGAGCAACCCTGTCCAAGAATGTTATCAGTACCGCTGATCGAGGTCCGAATAAGAATGGTCATGGCGACCGCAGCGATGACCAGACTGAGCAAGTTGTGAACAAGCAGTTCCGTCAGCTTCCCCACCAAGTGTAGACTCTTCAAGTCTCTCGTAGTCTCCATCCTACTGTAAGGCTTCGAGACCTTAGCGCATCACGCGGACACATAACGCAGGATACAGGCATTTGAACACAAAAAAATATACCGGTATCCACCAAATCCATTTTTTTTAATTGTATGCTTGCAAATGATTATTTTTGTATTTTTGCTGAAATAATGACGTAGTAACGCCATGAAAACGACGTCATTTCACAGTATAACAGTGAACATTATCGTTAATTTTCACTGCTTGTAACAGTGAATTATCAGTTTTAATTCACTGATATTTCTCAATAAACCACCGGAAAGCATAACATAAAGTGGAGTATTGTGGATTGTTGATTTTAAAGTGAGACTTTTCAATTTCAGTATTCATTTTAACATGCTTGTTATGTTTTGTTTACAGTGAAATGTTAAAATAGCGATTGTTGAACTTAAAATCATGTCTAGGTGATTTATTTGTACAATTATGTTTCCTAATTCGTTCATGTACTATTTCACGTACTGTTTGGTAATTGGTTGTACTATTGCTGTGCAGTACAGTACTGTAAATTCGCTAAATGTTTGCCTTGTTTTAAGTAATCTCTACTGAGTACGTCAACAGTAAAATTAACCCACATGGGGAGGTAACACTGCGTGGAGTTTGTACACCTTACAAATATTCGGTGAACCGTTTTGTCTTGAGACCAAATGGTTTCCGGTAAATATCAAGTGTCAAGGTCACTGTTGACAATTAAGAAATGGGTCACAATTATGACAATAAACACACTGGATTACGTTTTTATTCCCTTTATCGCCACAGAAAATATTTTAATATAACCAAAATGAAATAATACTCGGAAGGCATAACATGTGAACTATTAGTTATCATTTTTCGATTTGGGCCTTCTGTTAGAACTCTGTTTTGTACACAAACATGTTGAACAAAATCAGCTGTTCTCTTCGAAGCGGTGGCTGTAAAGCGTTTGCGTTTAATACGCAGCGGAACCTCATAGTATCAGTCCCGTGTGGTGCAGTGATCTCTGAAAAAAGACAGTTGGCCTTGCGATCAAACAATACCAGTATTCAGAGTGCAATTGAAAAAACAGCAGCAGAGGTGAGGTTTGTAGTGTGGACAGAAGTTAGAACAGAGCAACATATGGTTGCAATAATAGATCATACAAATCCCAGCTACTGACGCTTTGGATCGCTAAGAATTGCAACTGTTAAAAGCTTTTTTCATGTAAACTTGTGGCTTGTAATCCAGGTGGCACTTGGATCGGAAATGGGAGCCACATAAAATGTTTTCTGGAATGAATAAACACACAAATATAAATATGTAATTGCTCACATATAAACAAGTTACCTGTTATGGTGTGCTTGCAGAATAATAATCCAAGTTTCAAACACGTCTGTCAACTTGGTATTCCAGAAAGTTTCTATGTTTGCAATGGGTAACACTACTGTAAGATATTCAGAATTAGAAAACATGTAAGTTTATAAATGTAACCTTAAGAAAAACTTCAACAATTTATTGCATGCTGTGTGTTAACACCATGTACCAATACATATATAACAACTATATCAAAGTCATAAGAATGTGTCCTTATTCAAATAACACTGTTATACACCACAAATGTTCAACTGCCAGCAAAAGACCAGACCATCAGACACTTGGGTGAAAAAAATAGTGCAGCGCAACATTTTCCTTTCTTTTGGTTTAATCGTCAATTCAAAACTCCTGCTTTCAAACTGATAAAGGATTTTATCAAGTTTTTATACTGAGCATTTCTCTGCCAAAGACACGCAATTTGACGTATTTGTGTTTTAGTTCCAATGTATTAGGTTGATTGAACTAGATTTTATAGACATACATGGGACATGTTTTTTTTAGCATAGTTTTTGCCTTTACCAGGAAGAACTTTGAGCTGTACATATGTACTCGTAGAAGCTAAAAGCATTCAAGAAGCACTAAGCAACATAGGTAGTTCTGGCCACAACAGGGCCCTCTCTGGCCATCAGGGGAAGGGGCCCAGGTCCCTCATGAGGGGTAATTTCGCAGCTTTTCCCTTTTATGGGGAATTTTTTTACTTACTCTCTTAATACTACATTTGTACTAATTGAACTCTATTCATTGCTTTTTTCATAATAAGGTATATTTGAATAGATGTACTTGAAATAAAATTGAGATAAATAATCATAAGAAACTTCTTTCTAAAAAAAAAAAAATTTTTTTTTTTTTAGGGGGATTTTTTTCCAAAAAGGGCAAAAAAGTATACTTTTTTATGGGGGACGGGGCCGATATTCGGCCCCAAAAAACGCAGATCGAGGGCCCTGCACAATTTAACTTAAGATGTCCCTTTATAATTTGCATTTTCATTACCTACATTTTTCCTAAAGATTCCAGTGCACATTCACTTGTGTTATTAAAAAAAGAATATATTTTCCTGGTGGGGTTTGCACAAGAAATAGTATGGTAGGTTCTGGTTGCGTTGTGGGTTCTTGTTGAGTCGTGGTTATAGAGATCGCGGGAATTCCTTGATAGAACGTTCGCACATGTTTCAGTTCGTTACGGAAACAAGTTTTGCCACATTCACCATCGTTTTGCTGATCAAAAATGCGACAAAAACCAGTAAATAGTGTAATTTATCATAACTTGATTAATTTTGTTCTTGTCAAATATTTCCTCCTTTATGTATTGTTCATGAAGTGTTTCAAAGTAACACAAAATCTTGTATTTCTGAGTATTTTACATGCTACATCATCTGTTGATAATTTTCACACGAAATTAACCTCCCCTGCCATGCCAGTTTTAAGGCTATTTATAGCATGCAAATCTTGACATTGCAATAGCCAATCAAAATCCACGGCTCAACAAGAACAATATTTTCAAGATGGCGGTTCAACACTATCAACACAATCGATTATTTTGATGTTAACAGACGATAAAAACTTGAAAAAAATGCAACAAATATAAAGACCAAAGGTTAATAATTATTTTTATAATGATTCATAGTCATATACATGTATTTAAAACAATATTAGTGATGTAACATCTTTATGAAAATTACCCACAACTCAACCAGAATATAGCATAAAGAGTTTCACTTCTGTGCAACTATTTCAGGAATCACATAAATTTCTCTGTATATTTCATGGTACAGGGCCCGTTCATCAACCAAATCTTAGACTTGAAAAAAAAGAATAGACTTAGAGCCAAAACAATATTTTCAGTGTTTGAAAATTTACGAGCTGCAAATGTTGCTTATGTAGAAAATACATTGTTTTAAATGAATAATTGTGTAGTTAGAGGAAGTTTGATCCCATTTCACACGGCTGCAAGTTTTCCTTATGTGGCTATACTATATAGTAAAACCATTTGAGTCGTAGTTTTGACCCACTCATCTTGAAATGTGCTTAGAATGTTAAGAAAATTGTATACTTTTGGGACTTAGTTTTAAAATGATTGTTGAGTGTTTAAAAACATGACAGCCAAGTGGTGGAGCAGTTTTTATTTAAAGTTTATTGTGAATCCTTGTGAACACTAAAAGTTCATAACAGACAAGTGCCTTGGGTTCACAGGTGATCGCCTTGGGCCTTTGGCCCTCTTGTCTTAAGTTCTTTGTCAATTTTCATGAAAATAATAATTTACAGGAAAGTTCCTTCAATGGTCCTATACCAAACATGTGCATGTGGATCTGTTTTACTGCACAATATGGCCACCATAGCTAAAATGAGAAATATGTCTAAATACCTTTTATTTTGTAACCCTACGGTCAGATTTCGTAAATAATGTCACAAACGTTTACGAAGGAGAAATACATATAAAAGTCATTTTCTTCTTATCATGTAATCTTATTTTCAACATAAAAATCTGGTTGTAATGCGGTTTCCCTATTTATTATGCTCCCCATATATATATATGGGGGAGCATACATGTATAGTCGCCGCTTAGTCTGTCCGTGCGTCCGGATTATGTCCGGCCTTTTTCCCAGCAACTAATGACCGGAATTCAATGAAACTTTATGGGAAGCTTAACTACCAAGAGGAGATGTGCATACTATCAGCGGGTTCTGGTCGGATGATTTTTCACAGAGTTATGGCCCTTTGAAATTTTCCATTAACTGTACATATAGTGCAATTCTTGTCCGGGCTATTTCTCAGCAACTAATGACCGGAATTCAATGAAACTTTATGGGAAGCTTCACTACCAAGAGGAGATGTGCATATTATCAGCCGGTTCTGGTCGGATGATTTTTCACAGAGTTATGGCCCTTTGAAATTTTCCATTAACTGTACATATAGTGCAATTCTTGTCCGGGCTATTTCTCAGCAACTAATGACCGGAATTCAATGAAACTTTATGGGAAGCTTCACTACCAAGAGGAGATGTGCATATTATCAGCCGGTTCTGGTCGGATGATTTTTCACAGAGTTATGGCCCTTTGAAATTTTCAATTGTACATATAGTGCAATTCTTGTCCGGGCTATTTCTCCCCAACTACTGACTGGGATTCAATGAAGCTTTATGGGAAGCTTAACTACCTTGAGGAGATGTGCATGTTATTAGTGGGTTCTGGTTAGATGATTTATTTAGAGAGTTTTGGCCTTTTGAAATTTTTAAGTTGCTAAACCATCCATCGTATTATTTTGTCCAAAGTTATGCCCCTCAAGACGTTTCCTTTTATCTGAATATATAGTGCAATATTGTGACAAAAAAAAACTTTGGGGAGCATCACCCGTCTCCGACGGTTTCTTGTTTATCTCCTGTTTTCAATTTTCAATGGCAAATCAAATGACTGCGAATAACCTTTATTTATTTACAGATGTTCAATAATAATAAGAAAATATTATTAGACTGGTTGAGCTTTCCTCTGTACCATTTTTTAGCAGCACCTTATAGGCCTGTACCATTTTGTTATCCTAGATCTTTCACTACATAACCCTCAGTCTTATACCACCTCAACCTCATGCACGCTACCACACCCACAGGGCAGGGCTTGCTTTCCCTCCTGTCATCTGCTATTGCCCTTCTTATAGATGGAAGACATTGTCAGGCCACTCTGGGGTGTTAGCCTGAAACTCAAGGCTGAAAAGGCAAGTCTCAGAACGTCTTGAGGCATGTCAGACCTCTCACCTGTGTGCAGGGGTCAACACTTTGTGAAGTATAGGAAGACATGATCTAATGTATTTGGGCTTATGGCTATGGGCTATGGCTAACCAACACATACATTTCCTTGTATTGGAGAATGATGTATATTACTATATATTACTGTTGCTTAATAAACATAAGATCTAAATGTTCTCTGTGAGAAATGGAATGTTTTTTAGTGGTGGGCAAGTACAATAGATTGATGTTGACGAGTGCATTCATACAGGTGTGTATTTCATTGATAATGTTAAACATAGGTACAGCAGGCACAATTTCTGTATGTGCAATATTCATGAAGTAGGCAAGTGTTATTTACAGTCTTGTTTACCAGTAGACATTACTTGCATCAAAGGGTTGACAAATACACATGCACTGCCTTTGAACTATAAAGACATCTAGTGCACTTTAATTCCCTATTCATCCATGAAATAAATATATTCCTTTACTTGGATGGTTTACACAGGACTTTGCAACAAATTAAGTTTGTTTCTTTAATACATGATATTTTAATCATTCTTTATATCAATTTTTGAGCTGGCAGAGTTTTAGTGGTGTAGTGTAAATGAAATCATTCACTCCATGGTAATATTTCCTTGATAATCTTGTGATCATTTCAGAGCATTAATAAATGTACTTGCCCAGGCGTATGACAGATGCATGTCATCATGCCCTGGCAAAGGCATTTAACATTTAATGCTGCAATATATCATGGAGTACCTTGGTTAGCTTTTTGCTTTTAATTCATGAGCAGCAGTGAGTAGCTTCATAACAATATAATCTTTATTAGATATAATATTTATGATTTCATGGATTTTGTGTTTGCTCAATTTTATTTTAACTTGCATAGGCAAAAAGGGCTGGTTCGAATTTTGGCTACAGTATTAATACCTTACCACACCCAAAGGAAATCATAATCCTGGAATTAAAATTTGCTTTCTTTCCCTTACTATAAGTAGGATTTTAATGCCTGTGCTTTATTTCTTGGCTGTTATCTGTTAGTATTTACAGATCGGCACATGGAATTATGTTTGTCAGTTATAATCTTAAGTGTAAAACCTGATTCAGCCAGTTCTGTTGATATATTCTTCTAGAAGTTGGTCAATATCCTACCTGTTTGTCCCAAAACCAGATGAGTTTTATAAACACATGTTATTATGAATGGTACGGATTTAACGGTTATGTTTAAGTATTTGGGACATTTAATTCTTACTAATTTCTAACTAGCTCCTTTATCAATTAAACATATCAAACCTTGACATAATGGGCCTAACACAGAATTATATTTTATATTATTTATAAATGATAAATTGTACTGCCAGTGTAAGCATAAATTTGCAGTAAATTGTTTGCCCGACGTCTTTTTATAATTAATTTGTATCAAGTATCTTTGTTTTGTGAAAATATTGTAAGCTTGAATTTGTTGTTGCTGTTCATAATGAATTATATAATTTCTCGTGTAAGAGATGTTTAGGACCTTTTTGCTAAGTTAATGTTAGTAAGAAGCAAGCTCAAACATTTGGCTTTAAACTAGATAAAAAGCTAAGTTTCAACAGCTCTAAGTCTAGATCATTGTCAGTACTGTAAACACAAGTCAAATATAAATTATAAAGTACAGTCATGTAATGCCATCTTTATTGAAGTATTATATATTTGTTTATACCCTCGAGCTGAAAGGCTTTTCTGATCAATGTTGATGACCGCGTCTGACCCTTGGCTTTATCAAGATCGTGAAAAGTGGATGCTACATGTACATGTATTATAAATATTTATGATAGAGGCAATTATGATGCTTACATATCAGTTTAATTGCAATACAGGTGCTAACGATTTACTAAATATATCTTGATAATACATATGAGCATCGCTCTGTGAAAAGGGGTTTAATGCATGTGCGTAAAGTGTCGTCCCAGATTAGCCTGTGCATTTCGCACAGGCTTATCAGGGACAACACTTTCCGCTTTCATGATACATGTACTTTTCGTTTAAAGAAAGTCTCTTCTTAGTTACATTAAAATTGTATGTATGTGCCCTGTTAAATTTCAATGAATTAAATCATTTAAATGTATGTTAACTAAATGGTCTTTTATTTATAGTTTGGACAAGTGACAAAATAATGTACTTGTTTATAAAAAGAGATACGTAAACCTATTATTTGTGTACTTGTAAACAAACGCGGGCAGTGGCCTTGTGATAAACTTATTATGAGATTGGCCTTGACACAAAAAAAAACTGTTGTGCATTAAGGTTGCAGTAAGTTCTTTATTATGAGTATTCTTTTATCCAGGCACTGCTATGTAGTTTGTAGGTTTTTATGAGTATTATATAATCTGGAACACTAGTCTTGTTTGTAGCCAAGATATTAGAGGTAACATGCATGTATGATTTAACATAAGCATTTTTATTTTTTTATTAATTGAGCTTCCATTCCGAAATTCCCATCTGCATATAAATGTGATTGCTTCTTTTTGAAAATTGAGCTTACAGAGTTTCTGCATTTGGCTGTATTACAAGGTGATATCAGTTTGTTCGATTTTAAAGAAATAAAGTGTAGTTGCTGTAATGATCGCATACAATTACCTAGGTAAAGGCTTTGCATGTGGAATATTGCATTCAGGGACTCTATCAATCCACACATTGCAGCATGCATTTATTACCACTGTTGAGGTTCTGAGGTTGTTGTTCTCAATAAGTGTTGTCATAGATGAAGGAAGTCGCATCAATAAATCCAGTGTAGCCTACAGTCTTGATGGAAAATGCTGCTGTGGTCTGCACGGGCTAATACAAGATGAAGTTTAACCCTTTGAGCGCTGGAACCGAATTTTGAAGGCCTTTGCAAACAGTTTGGATCCAGATGAGACGCCACAAAACGTGGCGTCTCATCAGGATCCAAACTGTTTGATATTCTGATAGTATTCTTTGAACTTTTTTTAAGATAATGCTAATTTTAGAGATTCAGCAGACGACATTTTAGCAGATGACAAATTTCCCAGCATGCAAAGGGTTAAATTAGATGCATCAGGCCCAGTTTTCCCTTTACAAAACACAAATAAGGTCCTATGCCCAGGTCTCAATTACTGTTTTTTAATGACATTCTTTTTTGTTTTATTTCAGAAATCTTCAAGATGGACGGCCTACAGTGTTCTAAATTCAAGCAAAGCTTCAAGCGAGCGGCACATTATGGTAATCAGAGTAGAATGTACATCTGTATTGTAGGTGAACATTATGGTAATTAGAGTAGAATGTACATCTGGATTGTAGGTGAACATTATGGTAATCAGAGTAGAATGTACATGTACATCTGTATTGTAGGTGAACATTATGGTAATTAGAGTAGAATGTACATGTACATCTGTATTGTAGGTGAATATTATGGTAATCAGAGTAGAATGTACATCTGTATTGTAGGTGAATATATACCATTAGTCTCATCTTACATGTAGACATAACATCCACTTGTTGTTTCTTTAAGAGGCAGCTAAGGTTTGCTTGCACATTCGCTTATAAATGTGTAATTATCTTATTCATTTTCTTTGTAAAGTATTATGGTTTCTCTTGGAACATACATGCAGGCCTTTTTCTTGCGTATTTACGGGTGTGTTAAACGGACCCATGGCATTCCCAAAGCAAAATGGTAAAACAAAATTCCAATTGAAAACAAATCCCAATTTAAATTTTTATTTTTAGAAGTGTCTTATGATCATTATATCTCAATTTCATTTCAATTACATCTAACAAAGTATACAATTTTAACTGATAACCACAGGGTCGTGCCAAGTACCTTCAGAAAGAGTTGCCTGTTCGTATAGCTCACCGTATTGTGGCCATGCAGGGTCTGCCATACAATGTAGTCAACAACCAGACCATCTTCAAGGTGGTGAGTATTTATGCAGTCTGGATCGGCATTCTGGCAGTCCGGTTAGTGCAGTATTGGTAAATGTGCTTCTCACCATGGGGATGTTGGCTTTATCCTTGCTTTTGATGCATGTTGGTGGTCACCATAGGGGATCGCTGGGGTTTTCTCAGGTTAAACTGGCTTCCTCCCACAGCAAAAGACAGAACGGCAATCAAAATCTTCAGTGCTGGGCCACACTCCATGTTCACACATAATGCAATCTCAGCTTCTGAAGGACCTCATTTACTTTGACATACACATATCAGGATAAGGCGGTCAACCCATTAGCGCTAAAATATTTAAAAGGTGTTTAAGGTCTTCGGCTTTTATAAAGATTTAAATGTGTTTTGTGTTTTAATCTACATATTAAACAGATTGGCAAATTAACCCTTTGCATGCTGGGAAATTTGTCGTCTGCTAAAATGTAGTCTGCTAAATTTCTAAAATTAGCATTTTCTTTGATTTTTTTTCAAAGAATACTATCAGAATAGCAAACAGTTTGGATCCTGATGAGACGCCACGTTCTGTGGCGTCTCATCTGGATCCAAACTGTTTGCAAAGGCCTTCAAAATCCGGTTCCAGCGCTCAAAGGGTTAA